>RYFJ01000574.1:0-543565 GCA_003991445.1 Oryza meyeriana var. granulata
CAACTTCACAAAACCGCGGGGCCAGACACCGAGCAGCGTGGATTGACCGAGCGGCACTCTGAGTCCACTCTATGGATCGCAAGATAAACTCTACAAGGATCACTAGCAATACCATCATGACGAACGTCGGGACAAAACCGAAATGCCCGAGAACGATTACGCCATGATCTTCCTCATGCGACTCAATGCTTGCCGGCAAGAACATGAGGAAGACTGAACACACGCCGATTGGAAGATGAACACGAGCATTTCGGCTCCACATGAGCGTTTCTCCGCCGCGTCAGGTCGAAGCCCTCACTTACTACCCACTCGAACGATGGAGTTCCTGCATTCACACAAGTGTTATCACCGGAGCTATTGCCAAGTCGACTAGCCATTAGGTTTCAAGCTGACTCGGATTAACAAATATGATGGCAAGACCAACCCGGAAGCCTGGTTGATAGTGGTATACCCTGCAATCGATCAGTTGGAAAGAGACCACAAGCAATGACCAACTATCGCACCGTCGCCACTAAAGCGGACTATCGGCACGGACATGGTTAACGGGCTTCCAGAGGGTCTATTGATTCTTGGGGGAACTTGTGAGCGGATTCGTGGCAACTTCCAACGACACCTAAAAGAGGTGTTGATGCTTTGTATCAGCAATAATTATATGCGGCTACTCGTGAGACCTAAACTTAATGGATTGCGAAGGGAGCACAGACAATTTATCCTAGTTCAGGCCCTCAAAGATGAGGTAATACCCTACTTTCAGCTGTGGTGTATTGTATAGCCTAGGCTCATAACTCAGGTTTTTAGAAGTGCATTTGTTGTCCTTTAGACTTCATATTTACTATATTGCATTTTGATCATATGCGATAACAAAATTTAACTCTAATACGAAAAAATTGGAACCACTTCTTTTTGGAGCAATAGCTTGAACAGAAGTAATACCATGTTTTTATGTTTTAATTAAAAAATATTAGTTTATTTGTCATCACAAAATTATAGAATTTGTGGAATTTTTACTCTCTGTTTGGCCTCCTAAAAAATTAAAACCAACTTTCAGTCTAACAAATTTCAATCTTTTTACAGATTTAAAAATACTTGAATTTAATGTGTGAAACCTGAAAAATGGAACCTTAACCAACACCTATCACCACACCAAAATTCGCTGAATTGTTGAACAAGTGTTACCTAGTCAATTGGAATTTAACCAAGAGAGGGTAAAAGAAAATAATCCTGGAAATGCAAGAATGAATCTATACTCCAGTTTTTCACCCACCTGTCTCACCCTTCATAGACAACCACGGCTTGGGCATTTGGTCACTGACCTTGGGTGGCCTACTTAGCCCCACAACACACGCCATGGGTGTGCCTCCCACTCAGGACTAAGGGGGGGGGGGGGGGCAGGAAAACCCCTTATTCTTCCTACCCTTTCATCTTCACTGCTTTGTTCTTTCTTTTCTTCCTCAAGCTGAGCTCTTCATCTCACTTCTCCTCCAAATCCATCCAATAGCCCAAGATCATCCCTGCATGTTAGAACCAAACAATCCCTAATCATCCCAGCTTTCCATCCATCCCAACATCTTTGCACATGCCATGGGAGAGTTGAGAGAGATCGAGATGGAATAAGGAGTGGTGGTTTCCAGCCTGCGGGCAGCAGCAGCAGTATTTTTGGTTTTCCTCCATTTGGTGAGCTTCCTTTTCATACATGGTGCCTCTTTTGAATTCCCTCCATGTTTGAACATCTATAGCACCGTTCTATAAGGTTGTCCCACTCCATTGCTGAGCTGAGAAGGTGGCTGCAACTCACGCCCGAGTTCATTCTCTTTTGATTTCGGTTGAAGCAGCCCCTTGTGCCAAAACGTCTCTTGACATCAGCCCGAGCCTTGCTCCGTTTCTCTTGACTCAGCCCCGAGGCCTTAGCATGCACGACCCTACTGCAGGTTGCTGCCAGTGAGCGAAGTCCGGTGGAAGTTGGAGAAAAGGGGAGTGAAAATTAGAAATCGATTTTGAGAATAAGCTTTTGAGCTGATAGAGGTATGAACTTTAAAAATCCGTAACTAAAATACCATATAAACTCCAAATTCAGTGAACCAAAATTCCTAACTAGATTCATAAAACAGAGCTCTTCAATGTTGTAAAATAAAATGACCAACTTTTGTACTGATTTCCCAGTAAAATATATAGCTATATGTATCCCTTGGGTGGTCTAGCTCTTAATAAATTCGTAAGAAATTGTTGGTAAAAAGCTAAAATTGTGAACCATTTTTTTGAGCTTAGTATTTTAGTAGCTCTTTTGCTGTTTGGTGTTGTTTTTGACAAAAATACCTCTTAAATCATGTTTAGGAGTTTATTTAGCATTCCTATGTTTTTAACTTGTAAAACCATATATAAATAATGGCAAGCGACATATAGCTGTGAAATATTTTTCATAGGACCTGTGAATGAATGGTACTTCCCACTAAAAATAATCATACTTGTAAAAAACTTGGTTTGAGGTTGCAGTTGCTTGTTATGCTTTAAAGTAGACTTAATTTTGCAGAACTGCCCATTTTTCAGCACCTGAGAGCTTGTCATTTTTCATATCTCCCAAACCATAAGTGATAATCTGGTGATTCTTTTCACCTAAATTCAAGTTAAAATATGATCTACCCACGTAAATTATTTATAATTTTATTGATCATTTTGCATGTGCATGTTTATTTGGCTCTTTTTTATTGCATCATTGCTTCTTTTCGCATAGATTTGGAGATTCCGGAGAGTACGAGCATATCCAGAGGAAGGATAGGTGGACTACCCTCAGCAAGCAAGGCAGAGCACCTAAGCAATATAGGACCTATGCTTTTCTCTTAAAAATATTTGGTTTTTGCAATCTATACGATATAATATGCATGCATTCCTAGATATTAATATTGTCGGTTTTGTGGTGTATGGGTAAGAACCTATTTATGCATTCAGTTCTTGTGATATTGCTGTCTTATATCCCTATTACCACTGTTGGGATTACTTGGGATGTCTTAATTCATTATGCTTAGCCATGCTTAGTGCTAATAGAACTATAGGGATGGACAGTGCTATTAATTGTGGTATATAGACAACTTACCATTATTGGGGATAAATTGAGCACTTACACTAAATAAATGGTTGATGAAATATTGTTGGACTTGACGGGTGATAGGGCGATGATGGGAGGTTGGTTTCCCCTGATGCAAGTAGCCCGGTCTAGTGTCGTTAAGGACGAACTTTTTGACAATCTAATCAAGCACCCTACGTACTTACCACATGCCTTATTTGGGACCGGCTTTGTTCTTACTAGTTCTACTGTGATCAATTTATACACGTTGGAGAGTCGTGAGGAGGTAGCCTTTGGAGGGCCTCGGGTGCCTAGGTTTGGCCGGGGGTGCCTCCGCGTGGCGCGCCCGCCTTGGTCACATCACGCATGCACGTGACTGAGTCGTCGGGAACCCCAGCGTGGTATAGGTGGTGGGGTGGGGCTAAGAAAGGGCATGTAATGAGCTTGAATCACTTGTGTATTGCACTCGACGGGGTGTGTAGCATTTGATGCTTGTTCATTCGTGTGGGTCCAGTTGTACACCTCTGATCAGAGTATAATCTATTCGAATAGCCGCGTCCTCGTTATGGACAATGCTTGATGTGTTAGTCAGTTATGTTAGCATCAAATGTGGATTATTATGGATGGGATTATGTTTGATGGTGGGGTTGGCATGTTTGTGCCATGTTTGGTATGGACTTTGGTAGTCCATGGTTGATGACGAGGGCGCCGTTTGGGCTCATTTGCTTATACATTTCAGAATTATATACTTGCTGTCCATAAATCAAAATGATGGCTAGATTTGCTCGTCCTTGCTTATTTTAACTCATTATTGCTCATAAAATTAGCTTTATGCAAATGTTGAACCTAGAGACCACTATAGGCTAGAAAGCTTGCATACTTCTCTCTCCTTATGTGTATATAATTTTGGGTAGACTTGCGAGTTATCTTGTACTTAACCGGCGCCACTGTTTCAGGTGAAAGGATACCGGTTATGAGTTATGCTTCTTGTGTGGTATTGCTCTGCCGAGGGCGGCGAGGGTGATGAGTGATCTCTTGCAGCTTGGCTTCTTGCCGCGGTTGGTTTGCCCTAGTGGGGTTGTGGCACAACCGGTTTTATCTTTTGCTTATGAGCTCTATTGAGACTTTCGCTGCTATATTTATGTGTTGTATGTTGGGATCCTCGGACCCTATTATGTATCATGTACCTCGCTGCACTTTATCCTATTATGGTACTTGCTATGTTTATTAAAATCGTTGCGATGAAAGTGTGAGGCTAGTCGCATTCTGGGGCTAGCTAAGCACGAGTATGAATTTTGATCAAATTGAGATGTTGTAGAGCTCTCGCAATTTGGAGTCTAGTCTCCTGAGATGTGTAGCACATCTGGTTCCCCCGCCTCTTCGTGTGGTTTGACGGGCATGTCTCAGGCTGAAGTTGACTGGCATGCGGAGTCCGAACATATCTCCTTTGCTCATTGTTCGACATTATGGATTTTATACCGAATGTTGTAAATTTTGTGATCAATGGGCACATTGAGGTATGAGTGGCTATTTGTTATGCGTTGTATGGATCCCACTCATCCAAAATTATGTGGTGGTCACAAAATGCATTGGACGGTATAATTTCCGGGTGCCAACCATGTATTGCCTTTGAGGTTTCTCTGGTGGAGATTTCCTGGGTGTTCTTCTCTAGTGAGAGCGTTCTGTGGGGGCTTCTTGCCTCCCCTTATATACTGAGGAGATAAGGATACAAGATAGGAGTCCTAGTCGGACTTGACCAAGGTATCTCCTTCTAGAAATACAACGTTCCTGACTAGGACTATATCCCTTTCCTTATCATACAAGTAATAGCACTGTACGCCCTGAAATTCGTCTTAATTAAAAATTATCGTGGGTAAATGGAAATACAAGAATACACTAGAAAATTTTTGTTTGAGAAAAGAGTTTGAATAAAATTTTGAAATTTCTAATATTAAAAATCCCGAGTTTAAATCTTTAAATAAATACTTGGATGCTTTATATTCCAGGGGTTTTGTCGGAGTATTTTAAGCGTTTGAGTATTTACAATAATAAATTCTTCGTGTTTCATCGTGGCATTTACTTCTGGTAAATTCCCCGTGATTTAATAAACTCTCTGAAATTTTCTCGGATTTTTTTTCGGAGCTACAGCATTAATTTTAATGCTATAAAGATCACTAAAGTAATTAAATAAATATAAACAAATTCCTGTTCCATATCCCGGTTTTCGCAAATCGTCCCTTCTTCCGAATCCCATATATATATATATATATATATATATGTATAGATTCTGATTATCAGAATATTCCTTAAATTTATAAATTCTAATTTTCCAAATTTTGGGTTTTTCCAAAACCCCTCTCTTTTCCTTTCTTATTTCTCCATCTTTTCTTTTATTTTCCTTTTCCCTCTCTCTCTCTCAATCCCATTCACCATCTTTCTTCTTTCTTCTCTCCTTCTGTCTCCTCTCTTCTCCCGGCCTGGAGGCCGAACCAGGCCCGGCCTGCCACTGCTCCGCCTGGCCCCGGCGCCGCGCCTCACCTCGGCCCAAGCACTCCCAGGCCGGAGCGCCTCCTTCTCGG
Organism: Oryza meyeriana var. granulata; assembly: GCA_003991445.1. Lineage (NCBI taxonomy): Eukaryota > Viridiplantae > Streptophyta > Magnoliopsida > Poales > Poaceae > Oryza > Oryza meyeriana. The sequence continues at coordinate 5,638 of RYFJ01000574.1, forward strand.
CCTCCGCCGCCGGCCCTCTTGGCCGCACCGCAGCCCAGCGTGCGCCGTGACGCCGCACCTGCCGTGCGCCTTCCGCCGGTTCCTCGGCCGCCGCCCGCCACCCCGCGCCTATGCCCTAGCCCGAGCCCCATATATAGCCACCGCCCCTGTGCCCTAGCCTCTACTATCGCCTGCCGCCGCCGCATGCTTGCTCCTGTGCGCCGCCGCCCCTGCTCCACCACCTCCACGCTGCCCCGTGCACGCCGCGCCCATCGAGCCGCGCCGCTAGTGCTGGACTGCCGTCGCCTCTGCTTCGCCGCCACCGCCAACACAGGGACCACGAGCCGCCGTCGTCGCCAGTTCGCTGCCGTGCCGCCGTGCCGCCGTGCGTCGTCGCCGTCTTCGTCTCTGCCCACATCGGCAAGCCATCAGACGCCGCCTCCCTTCCGTCACCGGTGAGCATCCAAATCCGCCGCCAAGTCGTCCTTCGTCCACAGCCGGTGAGCCGAAGCCGCCGCCCTGCTCTGATCTCCTGCGCTGCTCCGTCGCCGTCCTGCCTCTGCTGCTTCCGTCGGAGCCGCTGCCTCTTCTGCTCCTAGTGCCGCTGCCTGTGGAAGCCATCGCCGTCTCTGCAAGACGCCGCCGGTGAGCCTCCAAACCATGCCTCCTCCTCTGACCATCGGCATCGTCGTCGTTGTCTCCCCTGCACCCGAATCGGCGCTCCCCTTTCCTCCCTACCGAACGCCGTCATTGTGGCCAGCTGCGATGTCCCTGGCCGCTTCGCCTTCGCCCTGGCCGCCTGCTCCCAGCACCATCATCCAGCCATCCAGGCGCCGCCGCCCTGCTCCCCTCCTGCCGCCCCATCCCGTGAGCCGCCGCTCCTCCTCTGCCGTGCGCCGCCCCTCTACTGCATCCCGAGAGCGCCGTCGCTGCTACTCCTGCAAGCCGTTGCCTCTTCGCTCGCAGGTGAGAAGCCACTGGTGCACTGTCGTCTGTCACCACCGTCTATCGCCACCGTCGTCATCATCTTCACTGCATCGTCGCCGCTCTGCTCGATCCCATCTGTTGTCATCATGGCGCCCTCGTCTCGGCCGACAAGCCGTCATCGCCGTCTCTGTGATTCAGTGCCGCCGGTGAGCCTGAAGTCCGTCGCCATCGCTGTCCCTCTGGCTCTTCTTGGCCGCATCGTCCCTGGTCCGTCGCCCTCGTCGCCTCTGTGTGCCGCGGGACGCCGTCATCACATCGTCGGACATCCTCTCAGCCGAGCCTACCTTTCCCCATGGGCCACCGACCAGTGGGCCTGATCAGCAGTATTCTCCTTTGTGACATGTGGGCCCTAGTGTTTTTCCTAGTCCATGACTAGGGGACCCGAGGCACAGTGCCCCAATAAATCCCAATCGTCCGATAATCCAAAGTCGATCCGAGACACCTTGGCCGTCCATCCCTTTTAATCAATCATAGCCATTCGATCTTTGTAGAAGCCCCGATCCAAACCCCAGCCATCCGATCTATCCCGATCAAATCCGAACTATCTGATTCCAATAACTCAATTCGGATGCCACCTCAGCCTTAACAGCCATCTCATCGCCATGTGTCGGCAAGCCATCACTCCACCACAACCATTTGCCCTTCGACCCCGTGGACTTAGTCCATCCCGAACCCAGTCTATGACAGTGGGCCCCGCTCATTGATCCATTCAAAATAATTCTTTTATTAATCATTTTCTAAGGGAATATTCCAGAAAATATTCCTTTCCAATTCTTTTCGGATTTATTCCGAAATCAATTTCCAAAAGCCATATCTTTTCCGTTTGAAGTCCGAATCGACCCATTCTTCTTCCTAAATTCATCTAAAATCATAATTTACTTGTTTATGTATTTTTATGTACTGTTTATTTCGAATTTCTTAGGGTTTTCATCGTTTTATGTGTAGTTACGTATATTGCCGTTTCGGAAGATCGTGGAGTCTGCGGAAGAGTTCGGAAGATTATTTGAAGACTTTTGCGATTGCAAGGTAAGTCACACGACAATCTCCTTGAGCAGTTGATCTCATTTGTGAAAAGTATTTTGTTTTAAAGTTTTTGCATGAAATGTTTTGGAATGACATTATTACGGGTAATTATTTAATAGCCAATATTCCTTGATATTTATGGCCATTTTGTTATTGTTATCTATACCTTGATACCTTGGGTGAATAATACTGACTAGCTGGATGACTATTTAACAGTCTAGCTGGATTATTTAGGATTTGCTTAGCCATGCCTAGAAACTTTAGTGTCATTTTATGTGGGGAAATTTATGATTCACTTATCGATAATTAATGATTAGTGGCTAGTGGTTCACGACAGTTGGTCGTGGTTGGTTAATTAAATATGCCAACTAAAACTTGACTGAATGGTGGGTTGTGAGCAATAGAATTGTGAATGTTGCTAGCGGTGCTCATGACAGTTAAGGACCGGTTCGCGGACTACTTGTTGCAAAGCATTATCCGTGCTAACCACAAGCTAGAGTGGGATAGCAGGACTTGAAGTGTGACGAGTTCAATAGGAGGCACCAGGGCGTGTTTGTGGCTGGCATAAGTCCACACATGGCAGTGACAATAAGTCCATGCATTTGGGCGTCGAGCCATCTTGCGGGAAGGTACTTGATCACCCCTATCGGAGACCAGAGGCTGCTAGGGAGGCTCTCCTATTGTGTGAGTTATATGAATGGTCTTGTCACAATCTCTATTCGGGTACTTTTGAGTATCGCGACGCATGGCTGACATGATATTGAGATTGTGTCTTGTGGGTAAATTGGTACATCTCTGGCCAGAGTAAAACTATTCGAATAGCCGTGCTCGCTGTTAATGAGCGAGCCTAGCAATGTTTTCTGTGATTAGTCCCACACTACTCATTAATGGAAATAAATGATGGAATAGTGATAGCTCCTATTTGGAGAGTTATGGTTTGGGCCTGAACTGCGTTGGAGCGCTGTTCAGTGGTTGATTCAATACTGATTAATAATTAAACTACACTGTTTTCAATGATTTTAAATGCAAATGTTTTAAATGCGGTTTTACGCAAATAAGCCATATTATGCCTTTCCTTTGGTATCCTATTGCATTACATTGCATTTCCTAGTGTGGCTTGTTGAGTACGGTGGGTGGTACTCAGTCTTGCATTATTGCAATCTTTAGAGTGAAGCCTTAGCGTGGAGAAGAAGTTTGGTGTTTGGCTTATACCCTAGTTGAGCTGTCTGTGGCTTGGAGCTGAAGCTACGCTAGTTGCCGTTCTGCTGTTGTTTTCTTCTGTGTGAGGACTAAATGCCTCTGTTGTAAGTATTTATTGTTATTTCGTATTTGGTTATGTTTATCAAATTGTCGATTTGTGTACCTCGGCTGATTCCTGGACGAGGATTTATTACACAAATTAGCTTTAGAAATTCTGGTGAATTTCATGGCGTGACAAGTTGGTATCAGAGCCAAACTTGACTGTAGAATAAGCCAAACGGTTAGACCTTAAGGACATCTTTTCCGAAAATCTATTTGCGAAAAAAGTTTCCTCTTATCTATGGAATTCTTTGCAAAGTTTTTATCCATCCTCCCTTTCTCCTTCAACTGTTCTAGTTGTTAAACCTGGTGGCTACAGCAAGGAAGATGATAGAAGTCATCTCAAGCATAGGAGTACGTCAAGGAAGACTCTTGGTCCAAGTCGTCATGCCGTCAACAAGGAATGAAGATTTTGTGCAAGGAACCAATCCTAAACTAGACCACCCTTGTGACCTTTGAAGAGTAGTGGCGTTAGTTTAGTCGCGTGTGTTAGCTAGCTTGTTAGTGTGCTGGTGCTTGCTCCTTTTGTGCTTGTGTGTTTGGGTAGTGTATGGCGTATGTCAAGTGGTGATATGGCTATACTAGTTTGGCAGTGTAATTATCAACATTCTATATTCATTATAGTTCAGTAATAAGTTAAATATTTAGTAAAGAAGATGCCCCTCTTTCTCTCTTTGCTTTATACCTTCTCTCCCCATTGATTTCTCCACCATCGATGGTCAGTTTTATACATGTGATAAGAAGAAAGAGATTATATTGGATTCAGTAATAACCACAATCATGACCTCTGCTCAACTTAAGATATGCAAACTCAGTTTTGCTGCAAACCCTAGTTCACCAAGAGTCAGCAAACCGTTGTTGGATAGTGGAAGCTAGTGTTAGTCATATGCCTGCAAAAGGAAGCTAAGGAGCCTTAGGAAGACACAAGTAATGGATAGCCAGATCGGCTCATCTTTGAAGATTACGACCGGACCTTAGAAGACAAAGAAGTCTGTCAGGAAGACGAATAGAACAGGATGAAGAATAGAAAGAGACAAGTCAAGCCAGGATTGAGGGATCCTCCTTGCCGTTCTAATTTTCTCAGGAGAACAACCCTACCAGTTACAAACGAGACTAGAAAAAACAATGTTTGGATGGATAATTTTTCGAGATTTCACCCAAAGCCAAAGCGCCAGTCATTGCAGAGAAATCAACGACGTCATGGTCACAACAGTCCCTACAGTAAAGGGAAGACGAATCGGTAGCATCAGAAATTGGAAGAAGAGAAGACCTGCCTAACTCACGATGGAGTTAGTGAAAGCTAGTTTATGACAATGGAGTGAGTGAAAGCCAGGTTATGTTGACAGAGTTAGTGAAAGCCAGTTTATGTTGAGAAAAGTAAGCTTGACCAAGTTATTATCTTCAGGAGTACTGGCAGCTGTTGCCATGATTCTAAGTCTATCTACATTGAAGTGTAGCACCTAAGACAGAAGCGTCAAGTATAGAAGTCAAAGATGGAAGGAACCAGATACCAAAGCAGTTGGTATAGCTATCAGACAGGATCCCTTCAACAACCTCGATAGTTGCGGATGAATATTTCCATCACTATTATGAGAATCTAAAGAATGAGAATCCTTAGGAAAATTAGTAGGAAGGTAGGAAGAAAGGTGATTGATAAGGAGACTAGATGAAGTAAAATCAGTAGATGAAGGGAAGCATTTCATCGGGAAGGACCAGTTGCCAAGAACACCTCAGCACCGTCCGCAAATCCATGCCCAGTCCACAGGATCGGTATGTTGTCAACAAGCAAGTATATAAGTAACACCGGTGACAAACGGACAGTAAGTTGAATCAGAGTTGTCACTAAAGGATCAGGCCTGGATGGAAGCCGATCGAGTAACTAAAAACCGGATCGCCAGAAAGATAATCTGCAAACATGAGAGTCCAATAAAGTCGCGAGACACTAGTATGGTAAAAGGTTCGAGATACAGGCTACCGCTAGGACAGGCAACAGGATGGACTTCGAGAAGTTGTCACCCGAAGAAAGTGCTTGAAGAAAAGAATTGAAGACCAACCAAACCCTTTTCTTTTTAGCCGCCCCAAATCTCGGGACGAGATTTCTGTAAGGGGGGTGGATTTGTAACGCCCTGAAAATAGTCTTAATTAAAAATTATCGTGGGTAAATGAAAATACAAGAATACACTAGAAAATTTTTGTTTGAGAAAAGAGTTTGAATAAAATTTTGAAATTTCCAATATTAAAAATCCCGAGTTTAAATCTTTAAATAAATACTTGGATGCTTTTATATTATAGGGGTTTTGTCGGAGTATTTTAAGCGTTTGAGTATTTACAATAATAAATTCTTTGTGTTTCATGGTGGCATTTACTTTTGGTAAATTCCCCGTGATTTAATAAACTCTCTGAAATTTTCTCGGATTTTTTTTCGAAGATACAGAATTAATTTTAATGCTATAAAGTCCACTAAAGTAATTAAATAAATATAAACAAATTCCTTTTCCATATCCCGGTTTTCACAAATCGTCCCTTCTTCCGAATCCCAAATATATATATATATATATATATATATATATATATATATATGTATGTATGTATGTATAGATTCTGATTATCAGAATATTCCGACCTCTGAATATTTCTACAATTTTTGATTTGGAAATATTCCTCAAATTTATAAATTCCAATTTTCCAAATTTTGGGTTTTTCCAAAACCCCTCTCTTTTTCCTTTCTTTTTTCGCTCGCAGGTGAGAAGCCACTGGTGCTTTGTCGTCTATCGCTGCCATCTGCCGCCACCGTCGTCATCATCTTCACTGTGCCGTCGCCGCTCGATCCCATCTGTTGTTGTCGTGGTGCCGTCATCCTGGCCAACGAGACGTCATCGCCGTCTCTGTGATTCAATGCCGCCGGTGAGCCCGAAGTCCGTCGCCATCGCCGTGTCCCTCCGGCCCGTTTTGGCCACGCCGTCCCCGGTCCGTCGCCCTTGTCGCCTCTGTTTGCTGCGGGACGCCGTCGTCACATCGTCGGTCATCCTCTCAACCGAGCCTACCTTTCCCCATGGGCCACCGACCAGTGGGCCTGATCAGCAGTATTCTCCTTTGTGACATGTGGGCCTCGGTGTTTTTCCTAGTGCATGACTAGGGGACCCAAGGCACAGTGCCCCAATAAATCCCAATCGTCCGATAATCCAAAGTCAATCCGAGCCACCTTGGCCATCCAATCCTTTTAATCAATCATAGCCATTCGATCTTCGTAGAAGCCCCGATCCAAATCCCAGCCATCCGATCTATCCCGATCAAATCTGAATTGTCGGATTCCAATAACTCAATTCGGATGCCACCTCAGCCTTAATAGCCATCTCATCGCCATGTATCGGCAAGCCATCACTCCACCACAGCCATTTGCCCTTCGACCCCGTGGACTTAGTCCATCCCGAACCCAGTCTATGACAGTGGGCCCCGCTCATTGATCCATTCAAAATAATTCTTTTATTAATCATTTTCTAAGGGAATTGTGGACACCCCGGAAGTGCATTATGGAGAGCAATTACTATGACAACGTGAAATATCTAGATGGATGGGATCTCGAATCAAAACCAAATAAACGCAGTAACCATCCATCCACATCGCAGCCTTGCCATAATTTTTACCCATTCATAATACAAATCTAAAGTGCTGAATTCAGAAATAAGGAGATATTTGGAGAGTTGATTCACTAGTCCGAAACGGCAAAGTGTGCCCGTCAAACCACACGAAGGTGACGACCAACACGATACACACTTCTGGGGACATGGTCTATGGTTGAATCAATATCCATGCATCTCACTATTTTTAAATTCTTACTAGTATGTAACTAGCCCAGGAAAGCTCTAGTCCCACACGTTCATCTTAGCAATTGATAAACATCACAAGTACTCTAAAACATGGATAAAAGAGTAGCAGGGTTATATATATTACATAGAGGGTTCACACACTCTAATTCATCTCAGAGTAGCAGAAAAGATAGCAGCAGAAATATAAACATAAAGGATAAAACCAGTGGTGCCGTACCAAACCACAGGGCAACCGACTGGGGATAGAGCCTAACTCCAACTACACATTCTCCTCGCCACCCTCGGCAGGATAATAGTAGACCACACCAACATCGTCGTTATCCTCACCTGAAAAATAAGCAGCGTGAGTATGAATGGTACTCATCTAGACTTACACAATAATAATAGTACAAAGGAGTAATGCTGGTCTCTACATCAAGGAATATGACTAGGTTGATTTGATTTTGCATAAACCTAAGTTTATTGAGCAAAATAATAGCTTGAACCATAAGCATTTGCGAAATATAGCAATTTGAAATTTTATGACAGCAAGTAATATGTTCTGAAAAAGAGGTGAAAATGAGCATAATCCCATGCTCTAACATCAATAATGGGCCACCATTGCCCAATTAAAATGCTACACAAGCATACCATCTTCCATGACTACAACCAAGTCATATTTAACACCAAAACCTCTCATATAAACCGATCCATCCATGACTATCCTAAGTCATGATACAACCACATAATCCCATAACCACATATCCCAAGTTTATGCTAACATGAGTGAGGAACACATCAAGCGGTCGACCGTAACCGTGGACACGACTATTCGAATAGTTCTTACTCTGATCAGAGGTGTACATCTTTACCCACATGATGTGATAGAAGCCAAACGGCTACACTCTAGTTTGATCCGTACCCGTCGGTACCCACACTCTACACATTGAGTGCGGACTAGAGGTCACAACGAAACCTTTCCCACGCTTAGCTCCAACCACCTAAACCACGTCTGGGCCCCCGACGACTTAGCCACACACACAGGTGACTAAGGCGGGCTCACCGTCGGGAGAGGCACCTCCGGCCAAAACCAGGCACGCACGAGGCCCTCCAAAGGAAAGACCATCCTCACGATGGACGGACGGGCGTAGATGGCCACAGCCTCCCGTGCTACTTAGTTAAGCCGTCCCAATCCCGGCGTGTGGAAGTACATAGGGTGCTTGAATAGACGTCAACATGTTCGGTCCTTAACGACCCAGACGGAGCTACATGCATCGGGGAAACTCCATCCCGCCATCGCCCTATCGTCCATCCAAGTCAAACATATTCTTAATTATGAATTAGAAGTTATTCTTTTCAGATTTTAACCCATCCATTCGTATTAAACTAGGTTTTGAACCGATAGCTCCATCTATCAGATTTTCTAAGTCTAGAATTAAGCATGGCTAAGCATTCGATAAAATAAAAGTATCCCAAAGTCCTTAACCAGGGGTGACAAGGTAAAAACAAGGAGTCAACAACCAAGGAACGGAAATGCATACAAATGGGGCAATATTGACTCTACCCGGTTTCCCATTTTAAAAGAGACCGAAACATGCATATAGATATTGTTTTCATAAACAAATCAATTTATTGAAGAGATAGGTTCAATATGCTTAGATGCTTGCCTTGCTGCTGCGATGGTTCACACTCAACTTCTGGTTCTTGCTCCATGTATTCCGAATTGTCTGAATCTACCGATACAAGGCGAGTGTGCAAATAAGAATCAATTAAAGATGTGTATGCAAAATGATCAATTGATTATGCAATAAATACAGTAGGTAGGCCACATTCTAAAGTGAATTTTAGTGAAACAATCATTCCAAAATCTTTTACGGTTTAGGAGATAAAAAAATAATAAGCCATATACGCTGAAAATGGCATATCTGTAATTAATTTGTACTCCCTTAGGGTATCACAAGTAACTTGCATTCCAAAATAGGATTTTACAAGTGTGAGTATTTTTATGTGAAATTACATATTTTACTGGTTCCAACAAAATTAGGTTCACTGAAATTTGATTTAAAAAGATTTAGATATGAATTTCTCAAGTTTGTCAAAAAGAAGGGTTAGAAATTACTTAGGTCTATTTTGGGAGGTAGTTTTGTCAAAAACAATTTATCCACAGCAAAGGTTACAATTTTATGAGTTAAACAAAAGTGGTTTCATATTTTTAGCAGTTAGGATGAATTTTCTAGAAATTTATAAACTTCTAGGTTATAAAGAGGTATATAATAGATATTTCCATCTTTAGAGAAAAATCCTACACAGAAGTTCTCACTTTTTATTTCACAACATTAAAGAGAACATTTTTCCGAATCCATAGAAATTTGGTTCACCTCAAAAGGAGTTATAAAGGATTTCCTAGAAATATTCCAAGTTCCTAGGCACAAAATAAGTTACTTTTGCTTCATATTATTTTATAGATATTTTATGTACAGAAGTGGTCATATTTTATTTGATAGTATTAAATTTTACAAATTTACAGAACTATCAAAATTGGTTTCACTCAAAAAGGAGTTAAACTGAAATTGTTATGGATTTTTAAAGTTTGGCCATTTTTCTGTTGAAAAATAAATCAGTTCATCCTTTTCTTTTCTTTTCTTATTTCCTTAGCCCGGCCCACACGACGTGAGACAGAGCAGAGGAGGCGTAGGTAGGCTGGGCCGCCGGTTCTATTCGCCGGCGCCGGCGGTGAACGGCGGCTTGGTTGGAGTGGCGGCCAAAAGAGAAAAGAAAGAGGGAGATGAGGCGAACACGTCGGTGCAAATGCGGGGGCTAGAGGTGGACGGAGGCTCGCTGGAGATGAGCCCGAGCGGCAGTTGTTCTCAGGTATACGGTGCATATGGCCTTGCGGCTGCTGTTTTGTTAGGGAGAGGCATACAGAAGCTTCAATGGGTTCCCAGGAAGCTGACCATGCGATTACCCGGGGCAGGGGAAAACTGGACAGTGGCGGCGATGGAGGGAATGGCTCGGCGGCGGCGAATCCTCACAGTTTCATGGCGATGGGCAGCTCCGGCTGAGCTACAGCTAAGGCAGAGTGTCTACCATGTCAGAGGCTCCCTAGAGATGGCATGCGAGCAAGGAATCTGAGCGGGGCTCACCATAGGAGAAGTAATCGACGACGGCGGCAGGCGGCCGGACTTGGGGACGACGACGCCGATCTCCTGGTACACGGCTTTGTGGTTCTATTGATCGAGGCCAGAGTCTCCTGTGACCAAGGCAATGCTGGCGGCGAGGTGGTTTGGGCTGGGATCGTCGGAGCTCGTCGAAACGGCAACAACCCGAGCGGCGGCAGTTCTGCAGTGCAGAGAGCAGGGACGGCGGCGGCACAGCAACTTCGACCAGCGAACCTAGGGCAGCCGAGTACAAAAATGGAACGATTAATACCTGTAGATCACGTTCCTGGGGTCGAGAGAGGATGGAGCTCACCGGAGCTAGCTCGGGCTCGATCGAACAGTCTCGGCAGTGACGAAGATGAGCTTGCCACCGGTGATCCTTGGAGGTTTTCTCGGTGGGAATGTGAAGAGGTGGAAGAGCAGACTCGGCTGGCGTGTTTTGAGGCAAAATGGCCGAGGTTTCCAATGGTTGAGCTCATCTATCTGTCTCTGGGTGCTGTGAGGGAGAAGAATGAGATGCTGACACGTTTGACATGCAACTGCTGAGCTGCTCCAGTTCCACAGTGTCCAGGGTGGGTCCCACATGGAAGGCAACAATGTTCTACACATTTTTGGCTAGGTTTAGTCTATGACTAGTGGGTCCAAGTAGTGGAAACCTAGAAAGAAGAGAGGAGGATGGTTAGGATTTTGGGTGAAACATTCTGTCCCAAGCAATGCTGAGGTTTACAAGTAGGCCAGGGTCTTGTGGGTCCCACTGGGCAGTGACTTTGAGAGAAGAATCCTCTAGAGACCAAGTCCTGTGGGCTGTCCAACATGCAATCTTTACTCAGGTGTTTTACCAAGTTACCAAGGGGTATAAATCTGGAAAAAATTACTGGAGGTAGAGGCGGACGTGTTTAGCCTGCTGACCAAATTTCAGGGTTAGAAGTGGTCTGGTTAAACCTTGGTGAAATTGAAAATTAGGCATAATGATCCAGTTTTTCTGCAGTGTAATTTATGTCCCTAGGGCTTTGCTCTTATTATTTTATGTGATTTCTTTGGGAATTAAATTGAGCCAAAATTACTGGTGGTAGGGTTCATGTTGGCACACACTTTGGCAAAAGGGCTCTGTCTAATTAGTGTTCATTTTCATTTGGTGAATTTTATAAATATACCTATTCATTTTTAGCTAGCTCCCTAGTCTAGCTGATTTGAGGGATTTTATTGGAGTACTTACTAAAGTGATAAAATCATGTAAAATTTACACTGGATCAATTATGTGGGATAGTGTTTACAGGAATTTTTCCATGATTTTATGTGTGGACACCCCGGAAGTGCATTGTGGAGAGTAATTATTACGACAACGCGAAATATCTAGATGGATGGGGTCTCGAATAAAAACCAAATAAATGTGGTAACCATCCATCCTCATCGCAGCCTTACCATAATCTTTACCCACTCACAATACAAATCCAACACGCCGAATTCAGAAATAAAGAGATATTTGGAGAGTTGATTCACCAGTCCCAAACGGCGAAGTGTGCCCGTCAAACCACACGAAGATGGCGACCAAACACGATACACACTTCTGGGGACATGCTCTACGGTTGAACCAACGTCCATGCATCTCATCATTTCTAAATTCATACTCATGTTCAGCTAGTTCCTAGGAAAGCGACTAACTTCACACTTTCATCGCAAGCAATTGATAAACATCACAATTACTCTAAATATGGATAAACGAGCAGCAGAGTTATATATATTATATAGAGGGCTCACACCCTAATTCATCACAAAGTAACCCCAAAGATAGCAGCGGAAAATATAAACATAAAAGATAGAACCAGTGGTGCCATACCCATCCCACAAGGCAACCGACTGGGGCAGAACTTAACTTCAACTACACATTATCCTTGCCACCCTCGGTGGGATAATAGTAGACCATATCAATGTCGTCGTTGTCCTCACCTGAAAGATGCAGTGTGAGTACACAAGTACTCAGCTAGACTTATACAATAATAATAGAACAAAGGAGTAATGCTAGTCTCTACATCAAGGAGTATGGCTATGTCAATCTGATTTTGCATAAAGCTGATTTTATTGAGCAAGTAATACATTTAAAACATAAGCAATTGTGAAATAGCTTAATCTGAAAATTTAGGACAGTAAGCTTATAATTCTGAAATAGAAGTAAAAATAAGCACAAACCATGCTCTAACCATCATCCATGGGCCACCATTGCTCAATTATATATGCTACACAAGCATACCATTTATCATGACTAAACCAAGTCATATTTAACATCAAAGTCTCTTATATAAATCCATCCATCCATGACTACCCTAAGTCATGGTATAACAACATAATCCCATAACCACATATCCCAAGTTTGATGCTAACATGACTGAGGAACACATCAAGCGATCGTCCGTAACCGTGGATACGGCTATTCGAATAGTTCTTACTCTGATCAGAGGTGTACATCTTTACCCACACGATGTGACAGAAGCCAAATGGCTACACTCTAGTTTGATCCGTACCCATCGATACCCACACTCTACACATTGAGTGCGGACTAGAGGTCACAACAGAACCTTTTGCACGCTTAGCCCCAACCACCTAAACCACGTCTGGGCCCCCAACAACTTAGTCACGTGCGTGCGTGGTAACTAAGGCGGGCTCACCGTCGCGGGAGGCACCTCCAGCCAAAACCAGGCATGCACGAGGCCCTCCAAGGACTCTCCGTCCTCACGACTGACGGACGGGCGTAGATGGCCATAGCCTCCCATGCTACTTAGTTAAGCTGTCCCATTCCCGGCGTGTGGAAGTACATAGGGTGCTTGAATAGATGTCAACATGTTCGGTCCTTAACGACCCAGATGAAGCTATGTGCATCGAGAAAACACCATCCCGTCATCGCCCTATCATCTGTCCAAGTGAAACATATTCTTAATTATAAATCAGAAGTTATTCTTTTCAGATTTTAACACATCCATTCAGATTAAACTAGTTTTGAACCGATTGCTCCATCTATCGGATTTTTCTAGGTCTAGAAATAAGCATGGCTAAGCATTCGATAAAATAAAAGCATCCCAAAGTCCATAACCAGGGGTGACAAGGTATAAACATGGAATCAACAACCAAGGAATGGAAATACATACAATTGGGTAATCTTGACTCTACCCGTTTTTCCCATTTTAAATAGACCGTAACATGCATATAGATATTGCTTTCACAAACAAATCAATTTATTGAAAATATGGGTTCAATATGCTTAGATGCTTGCCTTTCTGCTGCGATGGTTCGAACCCAACCTCTGGTTCTTGCTCCACGTACTCTGAATTGTCTGAATCTACCGATAAAAGCGAATATGCAAATAAGAATCAATTAAGTATGCTCATGCAAAAATGATCAATAAAATCTGAGATAAATACAGTAGGTAGGGCATGTCCTAACAAGATTTTAGGAGAAAGAACCCAGTCATTTGCATCTCTGGATTGGGAGATACAAAAATAATAAGATAGGAAGGCTGAAAATGGCAGTTTTGTAATTATTTATATTGTAATCTTAAGTTATTATATTTGACTGGCATTTTCTATTAAGATTTCAAGAAGTCATGTATTTTTATATAAAAGAGTACAACCTACTGGTTCCAACAAAATTTGGTTCACTGAAATTTGATTAAAAATAATTTAGTTGTGAAATTTACAAGTTTATCAAAAAGAAGGGTTAGAAAATTACTTTGGGCCTATTTTGGGAGGTATTTTGTCAAATACAAATTTTCCACAGTAAAGGTTACAATTTTCTGAGTTAAACAAATGTGGTTTCACATTTTTAGCAATTAGGATGGATTTCCTAGAAATTTATAAACTTCTAGGTTATAAAGATGTATATAATAGATATTTCCATTTTTAGAGAAAAATCCTCCACAGAAGTTCTCACTTTTTATTTTATAACATTAAATAGAATATTTTTATGAATCCATAGAAATTTAGTTCACCTCAAACGGAGTTATAATGGATTTTATAGAATTATTCCAAATTCCTAGGCACAAAATAAGTTATTATTGCTTCTTTAATTTCTAGAGGTAGTTTCTATACAGAAGTTGTCATATTTTATTATACAGTATTAAAGTTCACAAATTTATAGAAATAACAAAATTTGTTTCACTGAAAAATGAGTTAAAATGAAATAGTTATGGATTTTCCAAATCTAACCATTTTTCTGTTGTAAATTAAATTCCTTAATTATTTTCCCGATTCTTTCTTCTTTTCTTATTTCCCTTCCAGCCCTGGCCCACCTGTCTGTGGCACAGAATAGAGGAGGCTGAGGAGTGGCTTGCCGCCGGCTCTGTTCGCCGGCGCCGGCGGCGAATGGCGGCGCGGCTGCGGTCGCGTCCAAAAGAGAAAAGAAAGAGGGAGGTGAGGTGAACACGTCGGTGGTGGTCTTGTGGCCAACGGTGGCCGGAATCTTGCCGGCGGCGAGCTCCAGCGGTGGATGCTCTCGGGCGTATGGTGCATATAGCCTTGCGGCTATTATTTAGAGAGAGTGAGGTATGTAGAAGTGCTTAGGGGTTCCCAGGAAGCTCACCAAGCGATTACTCGAGGCGGAGGAACACTGGATAGCGGCGGCGAAGGTGAGGATAGTCCGGCGGCGGTGAACTTCCACGGGTTCACGGCGGCAGCTCACTCCGGTTGATCTAAGACCAAGGTAAGGTGTCTAGCAGGTTAGAGACTACACAGGGATGGTTCGTGAGCCATGAATCGGACTGAGGCCTACCAGAGAGAGGGAACCCGACGGCGGCGACACAGATCGGCGCCGGGGAAGATGGAGGTCGATCTTGAGCTTCACTACACCATCTCCCGATTCCTTCTGCTGGCGGTCTCCTGGAGGTCCGGCGACGATGCTGGTGTAGTGTCTTGGCCGGCAGTGTACTGGATCGGCCGGAATGATGACGACGTCGCGGCGGCATGGCGACTTTGACCAGCAAGCCTAGGGCCATGAAGTGTGAAAATGGAACGATTAGAAGATTGAGAACATGTTCCCGAGGCTTAGAAGGGATGGACCTCACCGGAGCTAGCTCGAACTCGGTCGAACACTCTCGACAGTGGGGAGGATGAGGCTGCCACCGGTGATCCTTGGGGTCTCTGTCGGTTTCCTCAGTGGGAACGTGGAGAAGAGAGGGAGGGAAGATAGCTGGCGAAGTCTGGGGTGGAATGGCTGAAGTTTCCTAGAATGGAGCTGGTCTAGGTGCTCTGTAGGCTAAAGGAGGGAGAGGAATAGGGTGCTGACACGTCATGGCATGCAGCTGCTGAGTTGCTCCAACTCCACAGTGTCCTTGGTGGGTCCCACATGTAAGAGAATATTTTTCACACACTTTTGGCTAGGTTTAGTCTATGACTTGTGGGTCCAAATAGTTAATTCCTAGGTGACAGTGAGGAGTGTGGTAGAATTTTGGGGTGAAACACTCTGTCCCATGCTGTAGTAAGGCTTACAAGTGGGCCAGGTCTTGTGGGGTCCACCTAGAAGTGAGAAATGAGAGGAGAATTCTCTAGAGACTAAGTGTTGTGAGCTGTATGGACAGCTGTCTTGCATCTGTGATTTCAGTAGGTTAATGAGGGGTATAATTCATGGAAAAATTATTGGAGGTAGAGAAAGATGTGTTTAACCTGCTGACCAAATTTCAGGGTTAGAAGTGGTCTGGTTAATCTGTGGTGAAAATGCAAATTAGGGGGATTGATCCAGTTTTTCTGCAGTTTAAATTTATGTCCCTAGGGCTTTGCTCCTATTATTTCATGTGACTTCTTTCTGAATTAAATTGTGCCAAAATTACTAGTGGTAGGGTTCATGTTGGCACACATTTTGGCAAAAGGGCTCTGTCTAATTAATCTTCATTTTCATTCGGTGAATTTTAGAGCTATACTTATTCATTTCAGCTAGCTTCCTAGTTTTGCTGATTTTAGGGATTTCATTGAAGCATTTATTGAAGTGATAAAATCATGTAAAATTTACAGTGGGTTAAGTATGTGGGATAGTGTTCACAGGAATTTTTCTATGATTTTATATGTAATGAAACATCTTTAGAAAATCCTTAGACTATACAAATGCATAGGTCAAGGAAAAGGACCCAGGCTGAAATTTGTTTGAATTTCTAAGGGGTCTAAACTAATGAAATAAATTCTGGAAAAATTATATTGATTCATGATAAATAAGCTAGTATTTGAATAAATTATTTCTCCCATATGTTTCTGTTCAACTTGATGCACTTTTAGGAGTTGGTCAAATTTTGCCGATTAGGGTTTAATATTGCCAACTTAAATTTCCATGAAGTAAAAATGCCAGAATTTTAAATTGTGCATTCTGATGACAGTAGGGTATAACACTGATTACCTGGAAATTAGATTTAGGGCTGTGACATTATGTGCAACCAAACATTCTTAGAAAATCCTTAGACTATACAAATGCATATGTCAAAGAAAAGGACCCTGGCTGAAATTTGTTGGAATATTTAATGGGTCCAAACTAATGAATTAAATTCTGGAAAAATTATATTAATTCATGATAAATAATCTAGTATTTGTATAAATTATCTCCCATATACACTTCTATTCAATTTGATGCACTTTTTAGTAGTGTTTTGTTTTTGCCGATTTAGGGTTTAATTATTGAGGGTTTAAATATTGCAACCTGTAACTTGCATGGAGTGACAATGCAAAAATTTAAATTGTGCACTCTAATAATAGTAGGGCATAACACTAATTACCTGAAATTAGATCTAGGGCTATGACAACTCTCCCCCCCCTAAAAAGAATCTAGTCCCCGAGATTGCGACGGGGTGGAGAAAAGATAGGGATAGGCATTGCGAAGATGGTCTTCATATTCTCACGTGGCTTCATCCTCGGAGTGATTACTCCACTGGACCTTGAAAAAATTTATGGCATCCTTTTGAAGGTTGTATCTAACTGGGACAAGAAACATCGAGGATCAACCTAAACAACGTATAGGTAAGGTAGGATCCAAGGCTGGCATACTAAGATCATGTTGGATGGTGCTACCAACGGCATAAGTTTTCCTTAGCAGGGCTACTACGAGGTTACTCTCGGACATATAGACCTACAAGATTGTCTAGATTTATCTCCTTCACAAGGGCTGGGTTATTTAAACTTTCGGTCAAAATGCTGGTTGGGGGACTCACTAAAGGCTCAATGATAAGGGGTTGGATCGCTTACAGGGACTTAATTTAAACCTATCTCCATTTCAAACAAATCAGGTTCAATATTTCTACCTGGCTTTGTAATCCACTGGCTACTAAGGTTTCAACAATCATGCGGAAAAGAATTTCCACATTCTAGTCAGGAAGTTAAATTGAGCTAGCTATTAGGTTCAGTACAAAGGATGGAAGTGACTGAAGTATTAAGGTTGGTTGACAGCTAGGTTCCACCTGATAGTGGGTTCAGTTGGCGGACCTCACATTACATCGCACTACCCGGAACTTGGGTGCTACTACAGGGTTCTGAAATTTATGTGACTAGAGATCTAACTGGCTTTCGTGTGCTTAGTTTCATGTGGTGTTATTTTCTGGACAGCAAGCATTTAGGAGCGAAGACCCTAAATAAACGGGTACGTGATTAGGATCACGGTCCCTACGTAGGTTTAGACAAAAAGGGGTGCACAACAACCATCGTATACACTAACTTTACATAGAGTTATCGAGGATGAACCTAGGTGCTTTCTATTCATTGATCTACAGACCTAGGCAACATGGCTGACATGGTATGGTTGAAAGGTCTTTGCTTCAAGACAGGTTTTAGGCGAATAACATTTTCTTAGGTGGAACTAGGCGAATTTACCTAAGCTTTTCAAACAAATCAGGTTCAGTATTAGTTGAGGAAATTTTCTCTAGTGATCTAGCATGACTCCGATTTGGCCCTTAGCCCAAATGAATTCATATTTTTGGAAAGATTTCTATGATGCATGTTTGGCTACTTATTGTTCAAACTGTAATTTCAGGTTTTGATTTAAATTGGTACACAATTACTACCATTTCATCCATTGTCAAGGGTTACATGAGGGGTATCTTACATAGTGTACAAGTCAAAATTTCCCCCATCTACTCTATCAAGCTTACATAGGGCATTTTACAAATAAACAGGATGGTTATGGTGGAGTACAATATTACAGGTGGTGGCCATCTCCTGGCATATCTAGAGTGATTATTCGGAGTCTCCTAAATTTCTTCACTGGTTCATTTGTAGTTCAAAAGCATGCCCATACCATTGAACGTAACGGGCTAGTCCGTACGGTCCCATGGTACCTAACGGTGGAAGTGCCGATACAATGAAGCGGCGAGCGGGCCGACTTGCAGTCCCAGGTACACCTGTTGTCTCAATGTAAGTCCCGGTGGGTGGTGGTGGCAAAATCTCTTCCGGAGCGTACATGGCGTCTTCTCCATACATGAACTCGGGTGAGTAGAAACCTTCACGGAACCGAGGCAGTATGCGTCTCTCAAGGGTGGCTATCCTGGTGTAGGCACGGTTCAATTCCGTGGTTGTAATGTGGTAAAGTTCATCCAATGAACGTAAAAGCTAGGCCAGCTGAAGATAGGGAGTGTCTAGTTCTTCATTTGCTTCTAGTAACATTGGGAACATGTTTCGCCCATTCCCTTGGTTCATTGCCGGAAAGTAACGGTAGAGGTCAAATAATTCTGGCAGTTCACAGCGAAGATGTGCGATGGCTACATAGGCACCATGGTACATGGCGGAGAGTCAATTACATCCATGACCGTCGTAGTGGCGATCTCTCTTGGTTGGGCTTCTGCCTCGAATGTGCACTTGGGCCATATAAAGGACTTGTGAGGTGCCGATAGTCTTGATGAAAATGTGGTACTCTAGAGGTTGAGTGAATCCAGCATGTTGTAACATTATCCAAAGGTTATGCTAGGTGGTATTCTCATTGTAACCTCTTGAAAAACAGAAGGGCTCATATGTGGATGCCATCTACAGAGATAGAATAGGGCTAATATTAGTCCCAAAATCAAGGATTAATTAAAATTGGTAATGACAAGGGTTAACACTAGATGATGTTTCTGATCCTAGGGAACCTAATGATACCAGGATGACCAAATGGCTGGCTTAGCATGCTATGATGCATTTCAATAAGATCCAATGAAAAATCAAGTAAACTCACACTACTCCTACAATCTGAACAAGAACCTCAAAAATCAACAAGAACCAAACACGTTCCTGCGAGGGGATAATTAGAACCGTGAACTACCCATTGAAATAAAAGAAAGATCGAAGATCCGATTAAACAACAATCATATGGGCATAGTAGGTATCTAAGTAATTTTGTAGCAAGCGTCTCTCAGCTGGGAGTACCCTCTAACAATTTATTTGGTGTATTCTTCATGGTTACATATTTTATTTTTTAGAAGACTAGAATCTGAAATTTTTAGGACTTCCAGACAGCAGCCAATTCATGAATTTTTAGAGGGGCTACAGAAGAGATAAAATTTTGGAAATTTTTGTGAGGCTTTCTGGTATAGTTGAGAATCTCCAGAAAAATTGGCAAGGGAAAAGGATGAGTAGAACTTTCTGTAGAAAATCGTGAACAGCTGCTGGTCCAGAATTCCAGAATACGGGTTTTTGCATGATGGAGCTTGAAACTGGAGTGGTAGGCTTCCCAAAATTTGTAGAAATTTTAGGGTAGGTTCAGAGGATAGTAAAGCACCATTTAGTTCACTGGTTTACAAAACTTTACATTGTTTTTAGTAAAGTGAGATTAATTTCCTTACATTCGACATACCGGCTTTCATTTCGAACTATCATTTGAATGAGACAAGAATAGAGTTGATTTTACAAATAAAATCACAGCAAGGCTAGGAGATAAAATGAGACTAAGGTGAGGATGAATACTAGAAAGGGATGAGAAGCAAAAAGGATCACCCATCCTAGTGGTTTTCCAAAAATAGTTTATTTTGAACCTTTCGCAAGTATTTTTACAATCACCAAGCAAAGCTCTAGCTTACAGTCAGTATTGCTTTGATACCAACCGCTATGGACACCCCGGAAGTGCATTATGGAGAGCAATTACTATGACAACGCGAAATATCTAGATAGATGGGATCTCGAATCAGAACCAAATAAGCGCAGTAACCATCCATCCTCATTGCAGCCTTGCCATAATATTTATCCATTCATAATATACATCCAAAGCGCCGAATTCAGAAATAAGGAGATATTTGGAGAGTTGATTCACCAGTCCGAAATGGCGAAGTGTGCCTATCAAACCACACGAAGGTGGTGACCAAACACGATACACACTTCTGGGGACATAGTCTACGGTTGAATCAATATCCATGCATCTCATCATTTCTAAATTCTTACTAGTGTGTGACTAGCCCAGGAAAGCTCTAGTCCCACATGTTCATCTTAGCAATTGATAAACATCACAAGTACTCTAAAACATGGATAAAAGAGCAGCAGGGTTATATATATTACATAGAGGGTTCACACAACCTAATTCATCTCAAAGTAGCACAAAAGATAGCAGCGGAAATATAAACATAAAGGATAAAACCAGTGGTGCCATACCAAACCACATGGCAACCGACTAGGGATAGAGCTTAACTCCAACTACACATTATCCTCGCCACCCTCAGCGGGATAATAGTAGACCACACCAACATCGTCGTTATCCTCACCTGAAAAATAAGCAGCGTAAGTACGAATGGTACTCAGCTAGACTTACACAATAATAATAGTACAAAGGAGTAATGCTGGTCTCTACATCAAGGAATATGACTAGGTTGATTTGATTTTGCATAAAGCTAAGTTTATTGAGCAAAATAATAGCTTGAACCATAAGCATTTACGAAATATAGCAATTTGAAATTTTATAACAGCAAGTAATATGTTCTGAAAAAGAGGTGAAAATAAGCATAATCCCATGCTCTAACATCAATAATGGGCCACCATTGCCCAATTAAAATGCTACACAAGCATACCATCTTCCATGACTACAACCAAGTCATATTTAACACCAAAACCTCTCATATAAACCCATCCATCCATGACTATCCTAAGTCATGATATAACCACATAATCCCATAACCACATATCCCAAGTTTGATGCTAACATGAGTGAGGAACACATCAAGCAGTCATCCGTAACCGTGGACATGGCTATTCAAATAGTTCTTACTCTGATCAAAGGTTTACATCTTTACCCACACGATGTGATGGAAGCCAAACGGCTACACTCTAGTTTGATCCGTACCCGTCGGTACCCACACTCTACACATTGAGTGCGGACTAGAGGTCACAACGAAACCTTTCCCATGCTTAGCTCCAACCACCTAAACCACGTCTGGGCCCCCGACGACTTAGCCACACACAAAGGTGACTAAGGCGGGCTCACCGTCACGGGAGGCACCTCCGGCCAAAACCAGGCGTGCACGAGGCCCTCCAAAGGAAAGACTATCCTCACGACTGACGGACGGGCGTAGATGGCCACAGCCTCTCGTGCTACTTAGTTAAGCCGTCCCAATCCCGGCGTGTGGAAGTACGTAGGGTGCTTGAATAGATGTCAACATGTTCGGTCCTTAACGACCTAGATGGAGCTACATGCATCGGGAACACCATCCCATCATCGCCCTATCGTCCATCCAAATCAAACATATTCTTAATTATGAATTAGAAGTTATTCTTTTCAGATTTTAACCCATCCATTCGTATTAAACTAGGTTTTGATCCGATAGCTCCATCTATCGGATTTTCTAAGTCTAGAATTAAGCATGGCTAAGCATTCGATAAAATAAAAGTATCCCAAAGTCCTTAACCAGGGGTGACAAGGTAAAAACATGGAATCAACAACCAAGGAATGGAAATGCATACAAATGGGGCAATATTGACTCTACCCGGTTTTCCATTTTAAAAGAGACCGAAACATGCATATAGATATTGTTTTCGTAAGCAAATCAATTTATTGAAAACATAGGTTCAATATGCTTAGATGCTTGCCTTGCTGCTATGATGGTTCACACTCAACTTCTGGTTCTTGCTCCATGTACTCCGAATTGTCTGAATCTACCGATAAAAGGCAAATGTGCAAATAAGAATCAATTAAAGATGTGTATGCAAAATGATCAATTGATTATGCAATAAATACAGTAGGTAGGCCACATTCTAAAGTGAATTTTAGTGAAACAATCATTCCAAAATCTTTTACGGTTTAGGAGATACAAAAATAATAAGCCATATAGGCTGAAAATGGCATATCTGTAATTAATTTGTACTCCCTTAGGGTATCACAAGTAACTTGCATTCCAAAATAGGATTTTACAAGTGTGAGTATTTTTATGTGAAATTACATATTTTACTAGTTCCAACAAAATTAGGTTCACTGAAATTTGATTTAAAAAGATTTAGATATGAATTTCTCAAATTTGTCAAAAAGAAGGGTTAGAAATTACTTAGGTCTATTTTGGGAGGTAGTTTTGTCAAAAACAATTTATCCACAGCAAAGGTTATAATTTTATGAGTTAAAAAAAAGTGGTTTCATATTTTTAGTAGTTAGGATGAATTTTCTAGAAATTTATAAACTTCTAGGTTATAAAGATGTATATAATAGATATTTCCATCTTTAGAGAAAAATCCTACACAGAAGTTCTCACTTTTTATTTCACAACATTAAAGAGAACATTTTTCCGAATCCATAGAAATTTGGTTCACCTCAAAAGGAGTTATACAGGATTTCCTAGAAATATTCCAAGTTCCTAGGCACAAAATAAGTTACTTTTGCTTCATATTATTTTATAAATATGTTCTGTACAGAAGTGGTCATCTTTTATTTGATATTATTAAAGTTTACTAACTTACAGAACTAACAAAATTGGTTTCACTCAAAAAGGAGTTAAACTGAAATAGTTATGGATTTTTAAATTTGGCCATTTTTCTGTTGGAAAAAATAAATCAGTTCATCCTTTTCTTTTCTTTTCTTATTTCCTCAGCCCAGCCCACATGACAGTGAGACAGAGCAGAGGAGGCGTAGGCAGGCTGGGTTGCCAGTTCTGTTCGCCGGTGCTGGCGGCGAACGGCGGCTCGGTTGGAGTGGCGGCCAAAAGAGAAAAGAAAGAGGGAGATGAGGCGAACACGTCGGTGCAAATGCAGGGGCTAGAGGTGGACGGAGGCTCGCTGGAGACGAGCCTGAGCGGCGGTTGTTCTTGGCTGCTGTTTTGTTAGGGAGAGGCATACAGAAGCTTTAATGGGTTCCTAGGAGGCTCACCGTGCGATTACCCGGGGCAGGGGAACACTGGACAGTGGCGGCGACGGAGGGAATGGCTCGGCGGCGGCGGATCCTCACGGTTTCATGGCGATGGGCAGCTCTGGCTGAGCTGCAGCTAAGGCAGAGTGTCTACCATGTCAGAGGCTCCCTAGAGATGGCATGCAAGCAAGGAATCTGAGCGGGGCTCACCATAGGAGAAGTAATCGACGACAGCAGCAGGCGGCCGGACTTGGGGACGACGACGCCGATCTCCTGGTACATGGCTTTGTGGTTCGATTGGTCGAGGCCAGAGTCTCCTGTGACCAAGGCGATGCTGGCGGCGAGGTGGTTCGGGCTGGGATTGCCGGAGCTTGTCGGAACGGCAACAACCCAAGTGGCGGCAGTTCTGCAACGCAGAGAGCAAGGATGGCAGCAGCACAGCAACTTTGACCAGCGAACCTAGGATAGCCGAGTACAAAAATGGAACGATTAATACTTGTAGATCATGTTCCCGGGGTCGAGAGAGGATGGAGCTCACCGGAGCTAGCTCGGGCTCGATCGAACAGTCTCGGCAGTGACGAAGATGAGCTTGCCACCGGTGATCCTTGGAGGTTTTCCCAGTGGGAAAGTGAAGAGGTGGAAGAGGAGACTCAGCTGGCGTGTTTTGAGGCGAAATGGCTGAGGTTTCCAATGGTTGAGCTCATCTATGTGTCTCTGGGTGCTGTGAGGGAGAAGAACGAGATGCTGACACGTTTGACATGCAACTGCTGAGCTACTCCAGTTCCACAGTGTCCAGGGTGGGTCCCACATGTAAGGCAACAATGTTCTACATATTTTTGGCTAGGTTTAGTCTATGACTAGTGGGTCCAAGTAGTGGAAACCTAGAAAGAAGAGAGGAGGATGGTTAGGATTTTGGGTGAAACATTCTGTCCCAAGCAATGCTGAGGTTTACAAGTGGGCCAGGGTCTTGTGGGTCCCACTGGGCAGTGACTTTGAGAGAAGAATCCTCTAGAGACCAAGTCCTGTGGGCTGTCCAACATGCAATCTTTACTCAGGTGTTTTACCAAGTTACCGAGAGGTACAAATCTGGGAAAAATTACTGGAGGTAGAGGAGGACGTGCTTAGCCTGCTGACCAAATTTCAGGGTTAGAAGTGGTCTGGTTAATCCTTGGTGAAATTGCAAATTAGGCATAATGATCCAGTTTTTCTGCAGTGTAATTTATGTCCCTAGGGCTTTGCTCTTCTTATTTTATGTGATTTCTTTGGGAATTAAATTGAGTCAAAATTACTGGAGGTAGGGTTCATGTTGGCACACACTTTGGCAAAAGGGCTCTGTCTAATTAGTCTTCGTTTTCATTTGGTGAATTTTAGAACTATACCTATTCATTTTTAGCTAGCTCCCTAGTCTAGCTGATTTGAGGGATTTTATTGGAGTACTTAGTGAAGTGATAAAATCATATAAAATTTACAGTGGATCAATTATGTGGGCTGGTGTTTACAGGAATTTTTCCATGATTTTATGTGCAACTAAAAATTCTTAGAAAATCCTTAGACTATGCAAATGCATATGTCAAAGAAAAGGACCCTGGCTGAAATTTGTTGGAATATTTAATGGGTCCAAACTAATGATTTAAATTCTGAAAAATTATATTATTTCATGATAAATAATCTAGTATTTGCATAAATTATCTCCCATATACTCTTCTGTTCAATTTGATGCACTTTTTAGTAGTGTTTGTTTTTGCCGATTTAGGGTTTAATTATTGAGGGTTTAAATATTGCAACCTTTATCTTGCATGGAGTGACAATGCAAAAATTTAAATTGTGCACTCTAATGACAGTAGGGCATAACACTAATTACCTGAAATTAGATCTAGGGCTGTGACAGGAATATTATAGAAAATATTCCTTTCCAATTCTTTTCGGATTTATTCCAAAATCAATTTCCAAAAGCCATATCTTTGCCGTCTGAAGTCCGAATCGACCCGTTCTTCTTCCTAAATTCATCTAAAATCATAACTTACTTGTTTATGTATTTTATGTACTGTTTATTTGGAATTTCTTAGGGTTTTCATCATTTTACGTCTAGTTACGTATATTGCCATTTCAGAAGATCGTGGAGTCTGCGGTAGAGTTCGGAGGATTATTTGAAGACTTTTGTGATTGCAAGGCAAGTCACATGACAATCTCCTTCAGCATATTGATCCCATTTATGAAAAGTATTTTGTTTTAAAGTTATTGCATGAAATGTTTTGGAATGACATTATTACGGGTAATTATTTAATAGCCAATATTCCTTGATATTTATGGCCATTTTGTTATTGTTATCTATAACTTGATACCTTGGGTGAATAATACTGACTAGCTAGATGACTATTTAATGGTCTAGCTGGATTATTTAGGATTTTCTTAGCCATGCCTAGAAACTTTAGTGTCATTTTATGTGGGGAAATTGATGATTCACTTATCGATAATTAATGATTAATGGCTAGTGGTTCACGACAGTTGGCCGTGGTTGGTTAATTAAATATACCAACTAAAACTTGACTGAATGGTGGGTTGTGAGCACCAGGATTGTGAATGTTGCTAGCGGTGCTCATGACAGTTAAGGACCGGTTCGCGGACTACTTGTTGCGAAGCATTATCCGTGCTAACCACAAGCTAGAGTGGGATAGTAGGACTTGAAGTGTGACGAGTTCAATAGGTGGCACCAGGGCGTGTTTGTGGCTGGTATAAGTCCACACATGGCAGTGACATTTCTGTGATTAGTCCCACACTACACATTTCTAGCCAGAGTAAAACTATTCAAATAGCCGTGCTCACGGTTAATGAGCGAGCCTAATAATGTTTTCTGTAATTAGTCCCACACTACTCATTAATGGAAATAAATGATGGAATAGTGATAGCTCCTGCTTGGAGAGTTATGGTTTGGGCCTGAACTACATTGGAGCGCTGTTCAGTGGTTGATTCAATACTGATTAATAATTAAACTACACTGTTTTCAATGATTTTAAATGCAAATGTTTTAAATGCGGTTTTACGCAAATAAGAAATATTATGCCTTTCCTTTGGTATCCTATTGCATTACATTGCATTTCCTAGTGTGGCTTATTGAGTACGGTGGGTGGTACTCAGTCTTGCATTATTGCAATCTTTAGAGTGAAGCCTTAGCGTGGAGAAGAAGTTTGGTGTTTGGCTTATACCCCAGTTGAGCTGCCTGTGGCTTGGAGCTGAAGCTACGCAAGTTGCCGTTCCGCTGCTGTTTTCTTTTGTGTGAGGACTAAGTGCCTCTGTTGTAAGTATTTATCGTTTTTTCGTATTTGGTTATGTTTATCAAATTGTCGATTTGTGTACCTCGGCTGATTCCTTGACGAGCATTTATTGCACAAATTAGCTTAAGAAATTTTGGTGAATTTCTAGGCGTGACAAGCACCGAGTCCTGTTGTATTCCTAATTACAGGATTAGGCCCATCCTTTATCCGAGTGGCCACAAAGCTTCCCATGAGGTTGTCATAGCCCGATTTTTCAGGAATTAAATAATTATTTAATAATTGATTTTCTAGAATTTATATTAAATTATAAAGCAAATTAATTAAGTGAAGTAAAAATGGGAAATAAAAATTTCTTTAGTAAATCATGGTTTAAATTATTTTTAATAAATTCGTTGTGTGTAATTACACTCTCTGAAATTTTCTCGGATTTTTCGGAGACTCCAAAATTAATTTTAATATTACAAAGATCAAATTTCAGTAATTATTTAAATAATTCCTAATTCTTTTTCTCGGGTCGTTCTCTATCAAATTCCTTTGTACCTTTCTCGGGTTGTCGTTCCCGAATCTTCGATTCCCTGAAAAGCCTGACTCTGAAAAAAATCCCCGAAGTTTCAAATCCGACAGACTTAGATTTATTCATTTCCCTTTTATCGAATATCCATTATTTTTCCCCTTTGATTTTATTGAATAAAATCCAAATCCTCAATATTCCGAATATTCTTTTCACCCCAAAATTCCTATGACTCGATATTTTAATTATCTTTGGTAATCCGAAGCTTTCCCCAAATCCCAGATTTGACAAAATATCCTTGAGCTTCCAATTTCTAAAATATCCCAAATATATATGTGTATAGATTCTGATTATCAGAATATTCCGGCCTCTGAATATTTCTACAAATCTTCGATTTGGAAATACTCCTCGAATTCTTAAATTCTAATTTTCCAAATTTTGAATTTGCCAAAAAGCCCCTTCCTTTTCCTCCTTTCTCTTCTTTTTCTTCCACTCTTCTTTTTTTCCTTTCTTTATCTCTTTCCCCTTTTTTTTTCTTCTTCTTCCTTCCTTCTTCCTCGGGGCCTCTCCCTCCTGGCCGACGCCTGAGCTCCCCTAGCCGAGCCCCTCGGCCTGCCCTCGCGCTGCCCCGGCCCGAGCGCCTCCCCTCGGCCCCAGCCCGGCCTGCCGCGCCTGCCACCACCGAGCCCTGTCCCGGCCTGGCCTCGGCGCTCCCGGCCCACGGCCGCCGCGTCACCTCCGCGCCTGCCGCCGCCAAATCTGCCGTCGTCTCCATCCGTCGCTGCCCCGGTCTCTCCCTCGCTCTCGTCCTATATATATATCACAGCCGCCGCCCTAGAAGCCCTAGCAGCCGCCGCCTCTTGCTCCCTAGCGTCGTTGCCTCCATCCCTGCGAGCCCTTGCCGCCGCCTGCGCCTTGCCCTGCGCGCCGCCGCCGCCCTCTTCCTCGCCGAGGCAAGTGTGCCGCCGCCGTCGCGCGGGGTCCCGATTTGGCACCGCCGCACTAAAGTCGCCAGCGCCGCCCCTCTATGCCGCCGCTCGGCCCTGCCCAACGCCGCTCCTCTGCGCCGGAGTCCACCGCCTCGCTGACCGCCTCGCACCGCTTCTACTCGCCGCCATCCCACACCAGAGATCGCCGTGGTCGTCGTCATCCCCATCTGCCGCGCGTTGCCGGTGAGCTCCAAGGTCGTGCCTCATCCTCCGTCGCCCCTTCTCGTCTCTGGCGCCTCTGTCCTTTCCCCATCGTCGTCGTCAGCATCGCCGTCCTCATCTACACCGGCGCCTCGTCTTTTTCCCCTGTTTGTCGTTGTCGTCGCCGTCGGTGCTGCATCGTCGTCGCCCTCGCCTCAGCTCTGCGTCAACTCTGCCAGCCACCGTCGCCGTTCCCTCTTGGTCGGTTTCACCGCCTGCCACGCCGCCCCGTCCCGGTCACTGCCCTGTCTGCCGGATATCGCCGTGGCCACCGTCGGACACCATCCCACCGGCGCCGGCGCCATGGATGCAGGGAGTTCGCTCCCCTGTACTATTGCCATGTGGGCCCATCGGTTTCCTCCTTCCCTGAGATTGACGGATGGACCCACATGTCAGCATTTATCTAAAATAATTATTCTAATCCGAAAATCCAGAGAATATTTCTGAGAATATTCTTTTCTAATTCTTTTCGGATTTATTCTGAATTCAATATTCCAACAGCCATATCTTTTCCGTCCGAACTCCGTTTCGACCCGTTCTTCTTCCTAAATTCATCTAAAATTATAATTTACTTGTTTATGTATTTTTATGTATTGTTTATTTGGAGTTTCTTAGGATTTTTATCATTTTGCGTGTAGTCGCGTATAATCGTCGTTTCGGAAGATCGCGGAGTCTGCGGAAGAGTTCGGAAGATTATTTGAAGACTTTTGCGATTGCAAGGCAAGTCGCACGACAATCTCCTTGAGCATGTTGATCCTATTTGCGAAAGCTATTTTATTTTAAAGTTATTGCATGAAATGTTTTCGAATGACATTATATGGGTATTTATTTATTATCCAATATCCATTGATAATTATGGCCATTTTGATGTTGATATCTGTACCTTGATACCCCGGGTAATAACACTGACTAGCTAGATGACTATTTAATGGTCTAGTTAGATTGTTTAGGAGTTGCTTAGCCGATGCCTAGAAACTGTAGTGTCATTTTATGTGGGAAACTATTCATTCATTTTGATTAATTTATGATTAATGGTGATATTTTCACGACGCTTGGTCGTGGTTGATTAATTAACTATGTCAACTAAAACTTGAATAAATGGTGGGTTGTGAGTACCAGGGTTGAGAATGTTGCTAGCGGTGCTCATGACAATTAAGGACCGGTTCGCGGACTACTTGTTGCGAAGCAACACTCGTGCTAACCACAAGCCAGCATGGGTAATGGTAGGATCCAATGTGTAGTACGTTCAACCGTGATCCACCATAGTGTGTTGTGGCTGTGTCAATAAGACCACCATGGCTGTGTCAATAAGTCCATGACTTGGGCATTGGATCGTTTCCTAGACTCAAAACCCGATCAGTTCTGGCCGAAAACTGGTGGTCCAGTGGGTGGCTTCCTTGTTGTGCGGATTACATGGAGGGTCCTATCACAATTCCTTTCCGAGATACCGTGGTGGTATTTAGGGGCACAGTGATGTGCTGTGGAGTTGTGTCTTGTGGGTAAATTGGTACACCTCTGGCCAGAGTAAAATTGTTCGAATAGCCGTGCCCACGGTTAAGGGCGAGCCTAGCAATGTTTCTGTGATTAGTCCCACAATATTTAATAATGATGACAAATGATGGAATTTGATGGCTCCTGTTTGGAGAGTTATGGTTTGGGCCTGAACTGCGTTGGAGCATTGTTTAGAGATGGATTTAATGTTGATATTAATTAAACTCTATGGTTTTCAATGATTTTAAATGTAAATATTTTAAATGTTGTTTTATGCAAATGAGCCATATTATGCCTTTCCTTTGGTATCCTGTTGCATTACATTGTATTCCCTAGTGTGGCTTGTTGAGTACGGTGGGTGGTACTCAGTCTTGCATTATTGCAATCTTTAGAGTGAAGCTTTGCGAGGAGGAGAAGTTGGTGTTTGGCTTATACCCCAGTTGAGCTGCTTGCGGCTTGGAGCTAAAGCTATGCTAGTTGTCGTTCCACTGCTATTTTCTCCTGTGTGAGGACTAAGTGCCTCTATTGTAAGTATTTATCGTTATTTCGTTTTGGTTATGTTTATCAAATTGTCGATTTGTGTACCTCGGCTAATTCCTGGACGAGGATTTATTGCACAAATTAGCTTTGGAAATTCTGGTGAATTTCTGGGTATGACAAGTTGGTATTAGAGCCAATGCTGACTGTAGGATAAGCCAAACGGTTAGACCCTAAGGACATCTTTTTTGAAAATCTATTTGCGAAAAATTCTCCTCTCATCTATGGAATTCTCTGCAAAGTTTTTATCTATCCTTCTTTCCTCCAACTGTTCTAGTTGTTAAATCTGGTGGCTACAGTAAGGAAGATGATAGAAGTCGTCTCAAGCATCGGAGAGCGTCAAGGAAGATCCTCCCTTGTGACCTTTGAAGAGTAGTGACGTTAGTAATAGCACGTGTGTTGTTTGCTTGTGTGTAGGTATGGTCTACATCTGTGGATATGATCGTGCTAGGTTGTTTGCTTAATCAACCTAAACTGTAACTGCTTACTCACATCACATCAGTAGTACAATATGGTTAAGGTCCTTTCTATAGAGTAACCTCTTCTTTCTCGCTCCCTGGCCTACAACAGATGGTCGACACCAGGAACGGAAGTTATACAGAGAACAACAACAACCGGGTCATGTCAACAGCATCGTCATCATTGGAGCTAATGCAGTGCCAGTTACGTCCCCAAGTGATGCAGATGAGCTAGCTGGATCGGAAGAGTAGTAAACCTTAGCCTTAGAATGTTTATGGAGAATTACGGAATAAGTCAGCCCTTAGTCTACCTATTCCCTTTTCTTTCTAGCCGTTCTGACTCTCGGGACGAGATTCTCTGTAAGGGGGGTAGTTTGTCACAGCCTGATTTTTCGAGAATTAAATAATTATTTAATAATTGATTTTCTAGAATTTATATTAAATTATAAAGCAAATTAATTAAGTAAAGTAAAAATAGGAAATAAAAATTTCTTTAATAAATCATGGTAGAAATTATTTATGCTTAATTGTAAAATAATTAAACATAAAGTCAAAGATCTTTAACCCTTAATCTTTACCGAGTGATATATTTCTCAGGAATTGGATTCTTCAGCATCATATCAGCTGGAAATATTTTTTCTCAAGGCAATTTTGACTAAGCGTGTAAGCCAAGTACCACTTCATGGATTTTAACCCAATACGTGGTGAGGTCTACTTGAGAGATACTCTAACTAAGAGATTTCCTTCTAGGAATACAACGTGCCCGACTAGGACTATATCCTTTTCTTGTTGTACAAGGTAATGTATGCCGAGTCCTATTGTATCGCTAATTACAAGGTTAGGCCCATCCTCTGTCCGAGTGGTCTTAATGCTTCTCATGAGATAACCGGGGCCCATGGCCTCCACAGTAACCCCTGAGACCTTCATAGTTGAGTCACAGCTAATGCTGAGTGCTTATCCTCCTTGGGGAAAGCTTCCTAAGTGTTTTGCTCCTGAGTACTCGTTGTTCGAGTGCTTCCCGAGTGCTGCTTCATATCGGCTGGCAACGAGGTTATGAAGGGCTTTGTAGAAAAATTTGAATAGTGTACACCAAATAGGCACACCTATTAGGTGTAGCCCCTACTTTGTGCTTAATTGTAAAACAATTAAACATAAAGTCAAAGATCTTTAACCTTTTAGCCTTTCCCGAGTAGTATGTTACTCGGAAATTAGACTCTTCAGCATCATGTCAGCTGGAAGTATTTTTTGCTCAGGGCAATTTTTGGCTAAGCATGTAAGCCGAGTACCACTTCATGGATTTTAACCCAATATGTGGTTAGGTGTACTCGAGAGATACCTGCATCCCTAATTTTAATGGAGACCAGCTGTTGATACTTATAAGTATATATCCTCAATACCTGGTAAAGAATTCAGATATCTGAACACATGTGTCCAGCAATTAGGCTTTCATGAAGCATATCTGATTATTTAATCGGTTTTTGTAAATAGCTTCTGCACTGTGATTTTAACACAACCAGTAGTTGGTTCAATAGAGCATGCCATTTAGAAACTCATGTCTTGTGGCCTAGTACTGAATTAGTCGGCCTAGGCCCACTTATCAGCAGTGGCCTTATAAAGTGGGGAGGGAGAGAAAAGATTTCCCCTTCTTCTCTAGTCCGCAAATCGTTTCATCTTCCAGCTTCCACACCCAAATTTCACGCTTTCCACCTTGCTAGGGTTCGCTGTAACTTGTGCCCCCGCTCGAGACTCACCTAATTCTGCTCCGCCGCATCCATCCCTAGCCTCCACAAGTCATTCCCGCAAATCTTTTCACCTCCAACGATGCCGAAAACCCCATTTGAGATCCCTGAGATGACCGCCGGAGTCTGGCCAATGTCAGACTACAGCCCGGTGAAGCTGAAGCTGCTGGAGAAGCGATTGATGCTGCAGCGACAAGACGTTATCCACTGGCGCACCATGGAAGGTGAATCCATGCCGGCGCCCAAATCTAGTGAGACCGTCGTCTTCACTTCATTTTTTGATCGTGGTCTTGCCCTCCCTTCCTTGGATTTCCTTTGCCAACTACTGTCTTTCTATCAAATAGAGTTGGTGAATTTAAATCCCAACTCTATCCTACACATCTCCATCTTCGCCACTTTGTGCGAAGCCTTTCTAGGGGTTAAGCCCCATTTCAATCTTTTTCATTACCTATTCCACATCAAGCCCCAGCCGTCCAAGAACAAAATTTAAACCATTGGGGGGGCCGGTCTTCAACTTAGGAATGAGATGAAGAAAACTTATCTCAATATTCCTTTGAAAACCTCTCTCAAGGGCTGGCACAGAGAGTGGTTTTACTGCTCAAACCTTGAGCTCTCTCTGCCCCCTTTCTCTGGCTCTCCACCAACTGTCCTACCATCCTGGTCGTCGGTGCCAACATATGAGGAAATGGGGCAAGTATACCAGCTAATGGAGAAGATCGACCTCCTAAAGAGCATAGGGCTGACTGGTCTGTGGGTGGCAAGATGCTTCCTCAACCGCCGCACCAGACCACTAAAGGCCAGGAGCCATTTTGGCTAGGACTACCAAGGCAAGGATGACCCCAGCAGTGAATACCCCGACGTAGCTGACAAGAACAAGGTCACTGATACCCTACTCGGCTTCTTCGCCAATGGGGTAGTGGAGACTGAGGATGAAGAAAACGCCTCCAAGCCCTACAGCCATAGCAGGCCTCAGCCACAGGTAATCTTGAGAGATTGATATTGGATTGTTATCCTTCTGTGATGAATATTTGTGAATATCTGTCTTCGATTGTTCTGTAATGCATGATGTATGTCGTCAAAACACTTGCAGGACTACGTGGAGTTTGATAATGACTCCCAAAATCAGCCGGCCACCAAATCAAAGAAATGGCCAGCCAGCCCTTCTATTGCCCAACCTAGCTCGAAGAGGGCTGGGAAGAAGCCAATTGAAGACCTGGGCAAAAAGAAGACAAGCACGCCGAGTGCAACGCCCGGGAGCTTGAAGATCAAGGACCCTGCCAATTTAGGCCCTAGGCCGCCAAGCCCAAGACCATCGTCACCAAGCCCAAAGCCAGCACCACCGAGCACAAGGCCAGCACCGCCAAGTGCCTCGACCCCCCAGTAGGCTGCATTGGGAACAGAGCAAACTAGGGCCAAATCACCACCGCCGACTGCCGCGCCGACTGGCCCGATAACAGGCAGCTCTCCGCCACCGAGCAGGCTATCAAGCCCCTTGCCGACATCTCCTGGAGCTCCTCAGTGGAAATTCAAGACTTCCAAGAGGTAATAAAGAATATCTTCAATCTTCTAAGAATCTTGAATTATATGGTAATGTCTTGACATTTGGTACGTTGTACAGGAAGCGAGTTGACATAGATCCCAAGGGGACTATGCCAGTAGCTCCTGCCACCGAGCCCATCCCAGCCAAGCCAGAACCGATAATATCACCTGCCGAGCCAGAGGCTGCCCCAGCTACTGAAGTTGAAGCAGTCCTAATAGCAGAATTACCAGTGCCAGCCAACCAAGGAACGGATGCTGAAGCTGCTACCCCAGCCCCCAATCAGATCCCTGAAGCCCCTGCAGCTGCCGAGCTTAGGGCTAGGATCCCATCGCCAGCGATATCGTTGTCTTCTGATGAAGGAAATCTCCCTAGGCTCGAAGCCCATCCGCACAACTTCCTAAGAATGTTTTATTAGGTCACCCCCGAGGGAGTTGCAGAGAACTACGAGAATGATGAGCAAGCAACATTGAGAGAGCACAGAAATCTTATGTATGCTGCAATTGCTACATCCAAGGGAGTCCAGGTATGTAGCGAATCTCGCCATGTTGAGTGCTTGACAGTTTCCGTTGATCTGGTATTCTGCCGTCTGACTCTGACTTCCCTTGGTTTGTGCTAAGCAGAAGATAGTTGATCGCTCGGAGAAGATGAACAAAGTCCTAACCAAGCTCGCCTCGCAACTACAACAACTATGCCAGCTCTAGGTTGCCAAGGACGACCTAGAGCGAACCAGCCAAGAAAGGGAGACATGGCTGAGGGGGTCGGTGGACAAGCTCAGAGATGAAAACTGGGCCCAAGCTGAAAAGATTAGAAGTAAGTCTTCTGTGTTATCCTCCCGAGTGAATCCCAAGTTGATTTCTCTAGCATTGTTGATTCCTGACTACCTTGTTGAGTTTTCACTGCAATCTTGAGTTCTTGACTGTTTTGATTTGCAGCCCTCGAGGCCAAGCTGAAAGCCTAAACAAAAGAGAGGGAAAAACAGGATAAAATGTTGAAGGAAGTAGAGAAGGCCAAAGCCAAGGTGGAGGCCGACTATCCTAGTAAGTCTCCTGCTTGACCATGATCTTAGCCCAATTGCTTGTTGCTCTGACTGATTGTCTTGGTTAACCAATATCTTTGTCATGCATCTGAACAGCTTCAAAAGCTAACGCCCAGATCCAGTTTGGTGCCTTCGCAGAAGAAATTAAGATGATCAAGGAGTCACGGGAAGTCCTCATTGAATCTATGAAGGGGCTCCTGGACATTATGCAGCCCCACTATCCTGGGACTAGCTCCAGCACCGTCACCCAAGTGCACGAACGCCTTAGCGAAGCCCTAAGTATCTTGAAGAAGTACTCGGATGAGTGTGTAGCTGTCAGCGTCACCCAAGCTCTCGCCATGACCAAATCAATCTACTCTAGGGTAGGCGTCGAGGCCATTGGTGAGGGTTTTGCCGAGGGAACGACTCCTGAAGAGGCACTGGAGCTAGTCAGCCAGGTGAGGCCAACTGCGGAGGCAATCAATAGGGACCTGGGCATGTAAAAATAGAGTAATTATGCAATCGGTGCTCATTGATGAACATATATAACTGTTGTAAAGGCTTGTGTAAATGTCTGTAAAGTGCTGCCAAGTACTTGCTTATTTTGAGTCATCATTAGTTTTACCCGACTACGTAGTCTGCGCTGAGTAGATTGAGAGAAACTTAGGAAAAAAACGTTCACCTAAGAGCTATACCTGGGTAAACTTAGCATAATTGTTGTAGACTTCGTGACTTAGATAAAACTAGCTCGGATTTTATTAACAAGGCACGTAATACATGCAGCCCCCGACTCACTACTCGGTTGGAACAAGTGATGTAGTGAGTCAGAGAAAAAAATCTTTATTCATATGTATAAAGAAAAGAGAAAACTCAGGTATAGCAAGGACGTAGCTGTTCTATATTCCATGAGTTGCTGACTAGGGCACCGTCTTCAGTCTTTAGTCGGTAGGTGCCCGGACGTGTTACCTCAACGATAATGAACGGCCCTTCCCATAAAGGGGATAGTTTATGCCTGTCTTTGGTGGTTTGTATTTTTCTCAGGACGAGATCTCCCACCAAAAAGGCGCGGCCACAAATATTCCGACTGTGAGAATGACGTAGGCCTTGAAGATACCTTGCCGACTGAATAGATGCCATGTCCCTTGCTTCCTCCAACTGATCGAGTTTGACCAGTTAGTCTTCATTTGATTTGCCTTCTGAGAGGGCCCAAACTCGCGGAGAGCCGAACTCCAACTCAGTTGGTAACATAGCCTCAGCACCATAGATTAGGAAGAAAGGGGATTGCCCTGTTACCCGACTAACCGTGGTTCTTAGAGACCAGAGAACAGATGGGAGTTCTTGTACCCACCGCTCTGCATATGGTTGTAGTCGGTCGAATACCCTAGCCTTGATACCTTGTAAGGCCATGCCATTGGCACGCTCGACCTACCCATTACTTTGTGGGTGTGCCACAAAAGCATAACAGATCTTGATGCTAAAGTCATCACAGAAATCTTGAAAGACACTGCCAGTGAACTGAGTACCATTGTCCGTTATGATGCTGTTGGGAACTCCAAATCGGTATAAGATACTCATGATGAAATCCTTTGCTCGCACCGCTGTTATGGTAGCAATGGGTTTTGCCTCGATCCACTTTGTGAATTTGTCCACTGCGATGAACAAGTGTGTGAACCCTCCTGGTGCCTTCTTAAACGGCCCGAACATGTCAAGCCCCCAAACTACGAAGGGCCAAGAGATTGAAATTGTTTGAAGTTCTTGATGTCGATGCTTTGCACCGGCAATAAAACTATGGGGCTACTCGGCGAAGTTGAATTCGGTGGACTGCAGAGGAAGACAGGATAATTATACTAGTTCAGGCCCTCAAGGTGAGGTAATACCCTACGTCCAGTTGAGGTGTTATTCCTCTGAGGTGTATGGCGATCGATGATCTGGTTGTTCTTGTTGTGCTTGCCCTGAGGGGTGCCCTGCCTCCCTTTATATACTAGGGGACAGGGGTACATGATAAGGATCCTAGTCGGATATGACCAAGGGATTTCCTTCTTAGAGATAGAATCCTATCTGACTAAGACTATGTTTTCTTATTATACAAGGTACAGCCTGCCAGGTGCTATCTTATCTCTAATCACATGGTTTGGCCCATCCTCTATCCGAGTGGCCCATGTACTAGTAATGAGGTACCCGGGGCCCATGGCCTCCACAGTAGCCCCTAAGACCTTCATAGTTGAGTCACAGCTGATGCCAAGTGCTCGTCCTCCACGGTGAAGGTTGCCCGAGTGCAGTGCGCCCGAGTACTCTTTGTCCGAGTAAGTCTTCTCCCGAGTCTTGCTTCATATCAGCTGGCAGCGAGGCTATGAAGGGCTTCATGTAGATATATGAATAGTGTGCGCCGAATAGGCGCACCTATTAGGTGTAGCCCCTGACTTTGTGCTTAATTGTGGAGACAATTAAACATAAAGTCAAAGATCTTTAACCTGGAAGTCTTTCCCGAGTAGATTACTACTGGTATATGAGACTCTTCGGTATCATGTCAACTGGAATAAGCTTTATAGTCTTGCCGAGTAGGATGCTACTCGTATATGGGACTCTTCAGCGTCATGTCAGCTGGAAAAGGGAGTTTATAGTCTCTTCCGAGTGGCGTCCCACTCAAAAGTTAGACTCCTCCGCATCATGTCAGCGGGAAAAGATATTTATAGTCTCTCCCGAGTAGTGCACTACTCAAAAGTTAGACTCTTCCGCATCATGTCAGCGGGTAAAATGTTGCTCATGGCAACTGATGGCCACGCATGTAGGCCGATTACCACTTTATGAAAATAATCCATAACGTGGTTAGGTGTACTCGAGAGAGATACCTGCATCTCCAATTGTAATGAAGACCAGCTTGTGATCCTTGTCAGGATATATCCTCGAGACCTGGTAGATAAAAACAGATACCCAAACGTATATGTTTAGCAATAAGGCTTGCAAGAAGCATATCTGTTTACCTCATCGGCTCCTGTTAGTAGCACCAGCATTATAATTTCAACTCAGCCTGCAAGCGGCCCACATGGAGCATGCTACTGTAGGAACTCATATCTTGGTGGCCCAGTGCTGACTGTGTAGGCCCAGGCCCATCTAGTCAGCATCGGCTCTATAAAAAGCGGGGAGAGAGAAAAAGATTTCTTCATCTTCCCCAAATCAGCCAACTGCTTCATCTTCCACTTTCACGCCCAACTTTTCGCCACCTGCTCAGCTAGGGTTAGCTAGCGCCATTCCCCACCCGAACTCGGGCGATTCCAATCCTCTTCGCTTGTTCCAAGCTTCCGATTCGCTTTTCCCCAAATCTCATCGCCTCCAGTCATGCCGAAGGTGTCGGATCTTGCGGGTGCGCCGGGGAGTTCTTGGCCGATTTCGGACTGCGGCTCGGTGAAGCTGAAGCGGCTGGAAAGCGAGCTGAAGTTGCCCAGCCAAGAAGTGATTCGCTGGCGGTCAGCCAGGGATGAGTCGAGCCCAAATCCCCGACCTGGAGAAACGGTAGTTTTCGCCTCCTTTTTCGATCGAGGATTGTGCCTTCCGTCTTCTGATTTCTTCCGCCGCGTCCTTGATTTCTATGGGCTGGAGTTAGTGCATTTGAACCCCAACTCAATCCTTCAGATCTCTATTTTTGTCACTCTGTGTGAGTGCTATTTGGGTGTGGAACCCCATTTCCTCTTCTTCAGGCATCTGTTCCACATTAAGCCTCAGCCCTCCAAATCTAACATCAGTGTAATCGGGGGGCTGGTCTTCAATTGAGAGGTGATAGGAAAAAGTCGTATCTTGATCTTCCCTTGAAATCCTCCTTGAAAGGCTGGCACAAGGAGTGGTTCTATTGCGCAAATCTGGCACCCTCCTTACGGCCATTTACCAGCTTGCCGCCGGTGTTTTCGCTGAATTGGTCGGTGGACCCAACCTATGAGGAGATGGGTCAAGTGCACCTGCTGTTGGTGAAGCTGGATAATTTCAAGAAGGCCGACCTGACTGGTCCCTGGGTAGCCAGGCGGTTCCTGACCAGGCGCTTCCAACCCCTAAAGCTGAGGAGCGCGTTCGGCTGGGACTACTAGGGAAAAAATGACCCTGACCGAGTTAGTCGGGAGTCGGCCGATGAGCGGAAGGTAACGGAGACCTTGTTCGGATACTTCTCCAGCGGGGTAATTGAAACCGAAGACAAGAAGAGACGCATTGCGTCTTTCAGGCACAACCGGCCCCAGACCGAGGTAACATCCGTCTTCCCTTCATAGCGTATGCCTGCGGGCTCAAATATCTGAGTTTCCGGCAGCATATGATGTATCTTGTCGATTTTCTTGTAGTGGTGCGTGGAGTTTGATGAAGACTCCCGTCCATTGTCGGCCGTCGCATCGAAGAAGAGGCCAAGGAGTCCCTCTGCTGCCCAACCCGACTCCAGGGGAGCAGGGAAGAAGCCGATTTTATATCGGGGCGAGGGGGCCATGACGGCGCGCGTCGTGAGCGGAAGCTTGAAAATAAAGGACGCCGCTGCCGCAACGCCCATTCGATCGAGCCCTAGGTTGAGACCTGCGAATTTGAGCCCAACATTGTCGAGCCCGGTTGTAGCGCTGGCGAGGGGCCGACTGGAGCAAACGCCGCCAGGGGCGGAGGCGCCCGAGCCGACCATACCGGAGTCGGGGCCGACTCGGGTTGATGCGCCACCGCCGACTGCCGGAGCTAGCGCTCCACCGGGGAGCAGATCGCCCGGCAAGAAGCTGAAGTTCTCCAAGAGGTGCGCTGCTCCGGGTCTCTTGAAGTCTTTGTGTGTTGAAGCAATGTCTTGATGTCTTGTTTCGCCATGCAGGAAGCGAGCCGATATCGATCTCAAGGAGACCAATCCAACCACTCCTCTTGAAGGACTTGCCCCGGCCGAGCCAGCGGCCGCGTACACACCTGCCGAGCCGGAGGCCAACCTGGTCACGGAGACCGAGGTAGTCTCGACTGTAGGGCCACCGCCGCCACCCAACCGCGGGGCGGCCGCTGAGGTCGAGACCTCAGCCCCTGAGGTGTCGCCTGTTGCAGAAGTCATCGTTGGAGCCCCTGAGCCAATCCCCGAGGCCGCGGGGGACGGCGGTGTGGAGGCTGGGGCCCCATCGCCGTCATGGTCGTCGTCGTCGTCGCTGCTGCCGCCGCCGCCAGAGATCCCACATCTGCCTCGGATCGAAGCTCCTCCAGGTGTGGTGCCCCGGACCTTTACATGGACAACTCGTGACGGTACTGCGAAAAGCTTCAGGCTCGATGAAGTCGTCGCGAGGAGGGAGAGCGAAAGCTTACTTCGCGCCGCTATCAGCGGGTCCCAGGGGGTCGCGGTATGACTCTTGTGGGAGAGCCTCGGCAATCTTCTTATTTTGATGTCTGACTCCGTCCTTGATCCGTCTTTTATCCTGAGCAGAAGCTTGTTGACCGCAATGAGGCGATGACGGAAATCTTGGTCGAGGTAGCCCCCCACCTCGCAGAACTGGAGCAGCTCCGGGCGTTGAAGGCCAAGATGGAGGCGCGCCATGCGGGGAGGGAGGCCTGGTTGAAGAGTGGCGCTGATCAGCTCAGGGCGGAGACATGGGCTCTAGCCGGAAAGATCAGAGGTAAAATCCTCGAGTATATCTTCCCGACCGAACCGTTGATGTATTCATCCAGCTGCGTTGTTCTCGACTGCCCAGTTGTGTCATGACTGCACAGTTGAGCTCTTGGCTAATCTGTGGTGCAAACCTCGAACCAGAGTTAAAGACCTGAACAGAGAGGGAATCGCAGCTGAAGGAGGCTGAAGAAGCCAAGGCCGAGCTCGAGAAGGTCAAGGCCGACCTGACAAAGGCCAACACCGAGCTTGACTGGGAGAAGTCTGAGTTGAAGGAGGCCGTCGTCAAGCTCGGTAAGGAGAAGGCTGAGCTGGAGAAGACCGTGGTCGGGTGGGAGGCCGACTACGAAAGTAAGTCCTCAACCTGACTGTGATCTTAGCCAATCCGTTAGTTATTCTGTGTGTAGCCGAATCTGACAAGTTTACTTGCCGGCGGACCTGGGTAGACATGAGAGCCAACGTCTAGGCCTAGTATCGGTTCTACACAGAGGAGATAAGAGTGATCAGGGAGTCACGGGAGGCCCTCGTCGGGTCCGTGAAAGGGCTCCTTGACCTCATAGATCCCCGCCCTGTGGGGACCAGTTGCAGCAGAATTCCCCTGATAGAGGCGTGTCTCGAGGATGCACCGAGTGCCTTGAAAAAGTACTCGGATGAGCATGTTGTCACCGGCGTGGCCCATACCCTGGCGATGACCAAGTCCATCTACCCGAGGGCAGATATTGAAGCCATCGGGGAGGGGTTTGCCGAAGAGACGACGCCCGAGGAGGCACTGGAGCTGATTGCCCGGGCGAAGCCAACTGCTGAAATAATTACCCGAGACCTGGGTCTGTAAGGGCAACATGTTATGTAGTCGGGATATATAAACTTGTGTAAACAGGCATGTGTAAATATGTGTGCAATGCCGCCAAGCTTATCATTCAGTTGTCATTAGCTTCACTTGACCGTGTAGTATGCACCGAGTTAGTCTGTCAGAACTTAATAAAAACGTTCGAAGTAAGACGCTGTACTCGGGCAAACGTGACAGTCATAGTAAGGCTTCAGAACCGAAGTGAAATAAGCTCGTATGTTATTGACAGAGCACATATATACATGCAGCCCCTGACTCACTACTCAGTTGATACAAGCGGCGTAGTGAGTCAGAAGAATTATACACATGAAAATTATAGAACTCAGGTATAGAAAGGATGTAGCTGTTCTATGTTCCATGAGTTGCTAATGAGAACGCCGTCTTCGGTCTTCAGTCAGTAGGCGCCTGGCCGTGTGACCTCGGCTATAATGAATGGCCCTTCCCAGATTGGGGATAACTTATGCCTGTCTTTGGTGGTTTGTATTTTCCTCAGAACGAGATCCCCGACCAAAAAGGTGCGGCCACGGACATTGCGATTGTGGTAGCGATGTAGGCCTTGGAGATACCTTGCCAACTGGATTGTTGCGGTGTCTCTTGCTTCTTCCAGCTGATCTAGTTCGACCAGTCGGGTATTGTTGGAGTCATCTTCTGAGTAAGCCCGGACTCGTGGAGAGCCGAACTATAACTCGGTAGGTAGCATAGCCTTGGCACCGTAGACCAGAAAGAAAGGGGATTGCCCTGTTGCCCGACTAACTGTGGTTCTGAGAGACCAGAGAACGGATGGGAGTTCTTGTACCCACCGGCCCGCATATGGTTGTAGTCGGTCGAATATCCTGGCCTTGATGCCTTGTAAGACCATACCGTTGGCTCGTTCGACCTGCCCGTTGCTCCGCGGGTGTGCCATAGATGCGTAGCAGATCTTGATGCCGAAATCATCGCAGAAGTCTTGGAATACGCCGGCCGCGAACTGAGTACCGTTGTCGGTGATGATGCGGTTAGGGACTCCGAACTGGTATAGTATACTCATGATGAAGTCCTTTGCTCGTGCCACTGTAATTGTTGCAACGGGTTTAGCCTCAATCCACTTGGTGAACTTATCCACCGCGATGAATAAATGTGTGAACCCTCCTGGCGCTTTCTTGAAAGGCCCGACCATGTTGAGCCCCCATACTGCAAATGGCCAGGAAATGGGGATAGTTTGGAGTTCCTGGGCTGGAAGATTTGTTTGTCTTGCGTAGAACTG
Source organism: Oryza meyeriana var. granulata (assembly GCA_003991445.1). Taxonomy (NCBI): domain Eukaryota; kingdom Viridiplantae; phylum Streptophyta; class Magnoliopsida; order Poales; family Poaceae; genus Oryza; species Oryza meyeriana. The sequence goes on from RYFJ01000574.1 coordinate 48,565, forward strand.
GCAACCCTCGCACTTGTGAACGATGTCTTTGGCGTCTGTTACTGCTGTGGGCCAGAAAAATCCCTGCCGGTAAGCCTTTCCGACTAACGTCCTGGATGCGGCGTGGTTGCCACATATGCCCGAGTGGATCGAATGCAGAATCTCCTTGCCCTCCTCGGTGGTGACGCAGCGCATGAGGACACCGGATGCGCTCCTTCGGTACAGGTCTTCCCCGACTAGTAGGAAGGTTTTGCTTCGACGCTTTATCTGCTCGGCTTGACTGCGATCTTCTGGGAGTTCGTCGTCCATGAGAAATTTGACAACAGGAGTCCTCCAGTCTTGACATATGTGCAGCACCTCATTTGTGGTCGGGGTAGGCTCGCCTCCCGACTGCTCCGGTGCCGGTTTCTTCTTGACTGATGGCTCCATAAGTTGCTCGACAAAGATTCCAGTTGGAACTGCTTCTCGCTTGGATCCCATGTTTGCCAGCTCGTCTGCTATGTCGTTATATTGGCGCAGGACATGTGTGATTTCCAGCCCGTAGAACTTGTTTTCCAGCTTGCGGACCTCCTGATAGTATGCCGCCATGGTATCGTCGAGACAGGTCCAGTCTTTCATGACTTGGTTTACCACGAGTTGAGAATCTCCGTGCACAACCAGTCGACGTATGCCGAGTGATATAGCGATGCGGAGCCCGTGAACAAGTGCCTCGTACTCGGCGACGTTGTGGGAAGCCGGGAAGTGGATTTGTAGAACGTACTTCAGTTTTTTGCCAGTGGGGGATGTCAATATGACTCCGGTCCCGGCGCCACCGATCCGTAGAGAACCGTCGAAGTACATTGTCCAGTACTCTAGCTTTGCTGTTGGTGTAGCCAGTTGGACTTCTGTCCACTCGGCCACGAAGTCGGCTAGAGCTTGAGACTTGATTGCTGTCCGTGGCTGAAAGGTGATGTCGAACGCCATCAGCTCGAGTGCCCATTTAGCGATTCGGCCAGTGGCCTTGCGATTATGAAGGACATCCCCAAGTGGGAATTTTGTGACCACCGTGACTTGGTGTGCTTGGAAATAATGCACCAGCTTCCGGACTGTGATAAGTAGGCCATATAGCAGCTTCTGGACCTGCGGATATCTCGTTTTGGAGTCGGCAAGGACCTCGCTGACGAAGTAGACTGGCCGTTGTATTTTTTGAATATGACCCTGTTCGGATCGCTCGACCACCAGCACCGTGCTGACTACCTGTGTTGTTGCCGCCAGATATAGCATTAGCGGTTCCTGGGGCAGAGGTGACGCCAACACGGGGGATGATGTGAGGAATTGTGTGAAGTCTTCGAAGGCTCGTTGGGCTTCCGGAGTCCATTGGAAGTTGTCGGTCTTTTTGAGTAGCTTGAAGAAGGGCATGCCCCGTTTGCCCAGTCGGGAGATAAACCGGCTGAGTGCCGCCATGTAGCCTGTCAGCTTCTGGACGTCTTCGAGGTTAGTCGGGGGTGCCATGTGCCTGATGTCGTTGACTTTCTCCGGGTTGGCCTCGATGCCGCGGTGCGAGACGATGAAGCCGAGTAACTTTCCGGATGGCACACCGAAGGCGCATTTTTCCGGGTTCAACTTCATCTTGAATCTTCGAAGGTTTTGGAAGGTTTCTTCCAAGTCAGCGATGAGGTCTTGTTTGGACATGGTCTTGATCACCACATCGTCGACGTAGGCTTCCACGTTGCGCCCAATTTGAGTATGCAGACACCGCTGAATAGCCCTTTGATAGGTTGCGCCCGCGTTCTTCAGACCGAACGGCATTGTGATATAGCAGTACGCTCCAAACGGTGTAATGAAAGATGTCTTCAAGCAGTCTTCCTCCCTTAGGCTGATTTGATGGTATCCCGAGTAGCAGTCGAGAAAACTGAGTAGGTCGCACCCTGCCGTGGAATCAACCACCTGATCTATCCGGGGAAGACCAAATAGGTCCTTGGGGCACGCTTTGTTGAGGTCGGTGTAGTCGATGCACATGCGCCATTTACCCTTTTTCTTCTGGACCAGAACTATGTTTGCCAGCCAGTCCGGGTGGTAGACCTCCTTGATGAACCCGGCTGCGAGGAGTTTAGTAATTTCCTCCCAAATAGCATCTTTGCGGTCTTGAGCGAAGCGCCGCAGTCGTTGCTTGACTGGTTTGGCGTCTGTCTTCACGTTTAGGGCGTGCTCGATCACCTCCCTTGGTACGCCTGGCATGTCGGACAGTTTCCACGTGAAGATATTCTTGTTGGCTTGGAGGAAGGTGACGAGCGCATCTTCCTATTTAGGGTCAAGTCCGGTCCCGACTAGCAGTTCGGAAGGGTCCAGGGGGATCTTCTTCGTGTCAGAGTCCGCTGAAATTCCTAATTTTGCTGCTTTTTTCGCCGGAACTTGATCTTGCTCGACTTCTGTTGTGACGGCTTGCTGAATGCTATCGCGCCCGACTGCCGCCTCTTGTGATTGAGCCAGTTCGCAGCTCTCCTTGTCGCAGGTGAAGGCTTGCTTGACGTCGCTGCGGAGGGAGAGGACTCCTGCTAGTCCGGGCATCTTCAGCACCATGTATGTATGGTGCGGTATCGCCATAAATTTGGCGAGTGCCGGTCGTCTGAGTATCGCGTGGTACGCAGTCTCGAAGTCGGCGACCTCGAAGCAGACATTTTCTATGCGGAAATTATCCCTCGTGCCGAAGGTTACCGACAAAGTTATCTGCCCGAATGGAGTTGATGACAGGCCGGGAATTATCCCGTGGAAGGGCGTAGTGCTCGGCCGTAGTTCTGAACGAGAAATTTTCATCTCGTCCAAAGTATTGGCGAACAGGATATTAAGCGCGCTGCCTCCGTCGATGAGGGTTTTCTTCAGCCTGATGTTTCTGACGACCGGGTCCAGGACGAGTGGATAGCGTCCCGGGTGGGAAACCCGATCTAGGTGATTTGCGCGATTGAAGGTGATGGCCATCTCTGACCAGCGCAGGTATTGGGGGGTGTCCGTCGTGGAGACTGTGTTGATGTCGCGCGCTGAAAGCTTCTGTTTGCGCTTGGACTCGTACGCGAGTGGCCCCCCGAAGATATGGTTGAGCTTGGCTTGAGGATCTTGGAAATCATCAGCCGGACACGAGTCTGGCTTGTCTTTGTCCTTGTCGGTGCCAGATGATGAAGTCTGCTCGGAGGCAAACTTGTTGAGCATATAGCAGTCTTTGGCCACGTGCTTTCCCTTGGGGTGAAAGGGGCATGGCCCGCTCATGACTTTTTGGTAGTCATTGTTCCGCTGGGGCCGCGACCGACTATGCTCCATGTTGGCCACCTCATTGTCCGACTTCCGCTTACAGCTGCCAGACTTGTTTTGAGACGGCTCGTTGTCGGCTTTCGCCTTCTGTTCTTTCTATCGGGGCTCCTTCTTCTCATCGAGGGCCTCCACGACCGCTTCGGCCGAGTCAGCGTATTTGTTGGCCATGTCGAAGAGCGCCCGGACCGTTGATGGTGGCTTCCGAGTGAATTTTGCAATAAGCGGAGCGTCTTTTACCCCTTTGCGAAAGGCGGCGATGACGGCTTCGTCTTTGACAGTTGGAATTTGGTTGCGCTTCTCGAAAAACCTTTTGATGAATTCACGCAAAGACTCATTTTTCTTCTGGTGCAGTTGATAAAGATCATGCTCCGAAGCGGGTCTATCGTAGGTCCCTTGGAAGTTAGCGATGAACCGCTCCCTGAGTTGTCCCCAGGAACCGATCGACCGCCTCGGGAGGCCTGTCAGCCATGTCCTCGCCGAGTTGGCTAGCGCGACTGGGAGGTAGTTAGCCATGACTCTGCTGTCGTCCCCAGCAGCTCGAACTGCTAGGGTGTAAACAGTAAGCCAGGACTCTGGGTTTGTCTTGCCGTCGTACTTTTCGATCCCGGTGGGCTTAAAGCCAGTCAGCCACAAGACGTCCTGTAGCTCCCGAGTGAAGGCTGGGATGCCTTCGTCTTCGTGAGGGCTCCGACTCCAATCTTGGCGATGTAGTCGCTCGTGGTGGATGCCAAAGCACTCGTTTTCGTCTTCCAGTCGGCGGCGTTCATCTTCTTCGCGTTCTTCCCGTCGAGCGTTTATGGTGTGACGAAGGTCTCGGTGCAGTCGCACTCGGAGGTCTTGATTGGGTCGGCGATCGTACTGGTGACGCCGCCGGTTGTCATTATTGGTATTGCCGAGCGTTGTTTGCCAGGACTCTTCGCGTTGCCAACTGGAGCCGGCCGCCCAGCGTCATGTTGATGCAGATGAGCCTGCTGCCGGAGAACCCGACCGGTTGGTCGGTATAGCAGTGTCGCCCGATTGCTGTTGCTGCTGACAGGCAGCAGCTGTGATCATCGCCTTGATCTTGGCGATAGTCGGAGTGGTCTGGTGATCCGGCCCGAGCTGGAGGGTGTCCAGCAGAGTTGCTGCGGCCACAACGTTCTGTTGTGGTGTGACGAAGACGTTGTGGTCGCCAATTTTGGTTTGGAGGATCTGTTGCTGAGCGATTCACCCAGCCTGTCGCAGCTCGTTATTGCGGGCTTCGCGGTTGGCCTCCTCTTGTTGTAATCGGCGCACCTCCTCTTATCGCTCCTCTTGTAGTCGGCGTACCTTGGAAGGTGGTGTTGAAGCCATGAAGATCTCGTGGGAGAGGAGGAAGCTTGCCGAATTAAAGTCCGAGCTAGCGCTCGAACCGTTGTCCGACTTGGTGTCGGACTCCGAATAGTTTATCGGAGTGAGAACGACTCCGACCTCTCTAGATCCAATCTGAAATGGCGCTTGGCCGTGTCCAAACTGAATTGCTAGAGATTGGGTCGGCTGCGCGGAATAAAGATGTGTAGCGTCACCGGAGTTGTGCGGGAAATTGACGACCTCTCCCCTTCTCGGCCCAACTCGGGCTGGCTCAAGGCCTAACCTAAGTCGGACGCCGAAGGAGAGAGTTGTCCCATGCTCGGTGATGTGAAGGACTGCCGCAGAAAATCGTCGAAGGGGATGGCGGTGTCCTAGGTGCCGACTGGCGCAACATCGGCTGGTTCCTCGGTCGGCAAGATTGGATCTGCCTCAACCAAGGTGAGATCGCCAAGTTGATTGGCGATGAAGTCTAAGCTCCCGAAGGTAATTGCATCTCCGGGGGAGAACTTGTTGATTGAATCCATCGAATCTTCTGATGGGGAATTCGTCGATGCTTTGCACCGGCAATAAAACTATGGGGCTACTCGGCGAAGTTGAATTCGGTGGACTGCAGAGGAAGACAGGATAATTATACTGGTTCAGGCCCTCAAGGTGAGGTAATACCCTACGTCCAGTTGAGGTGTTATTCCTCTGAGGTGTATGGCGATCGATGATCTGGTTGTTCTTGTTGTGCTTGCCCTGAGGGGCGCCCTGCCTCCCTTTATATACTAGGGGACAGGGGTACATGATAAGGATCCCAGTCGGATATGACCAAGGGATTTCCTTCTTAGAGATAGAATCCTATCCGACTAAGACTATGTTTCCTTATTATACAAGGTACAGCCTGCCGGGTGCTATCTTATCTCTAATCACATGGTTCGGCCCATCCTCTATCCGAGTGGCCCATGTACTAGTAATGAGGTACCCGGGGCCCATGGCCTCCACACTTGAGCTAGAAGATGTGTTTGTCTTGCAAAGAATTGGCATCCCTCGCATGTGCGAACTATGTCTTTAGCGCCTGTAACTACAGTCGGCTAGAAGAATTCTTGTCTGTAAGCCTTTCTGACTAACGTCTTTCATGACCTGGTTCACCACGAGTTGAGAATTCCCGCCTACTACCAGTCGGCAGATGCCGAGTGATATGGCGATGCGGAGCCCATGGATGAGTGCCTTGTACTCGGCGACGTTGTGAGATGCTGGAAAGTGTATCTGAAGGACATATTTGAGTTTTTCTCCAGTAGGTGACGTCAGGAAGACGCCAGCCCCTGCTCTGATAATTCATAAGGAACCGTCGAAGTACATCGTCCAGTATTCTAACTTGTCTGTTGATGTAGCCGTCTGAACTTCTATCCACTCAGCCACAAAGTCAGCGAGTGCTTGTGACTTGATTGCTGTCTGTAGCTGAAAGACAATGTCAAACGCCATCAACTCGACGCCCATTTAGCGATTTTGCCGGTGGCTTCATGATTGTGTAGGACATCCCTGAGTGGATACGATGTGACAATTGTAACTTGATGCGATTGAAAGTAATGCACTAACTTCCGGACAGTTATAAGCAAGCCATATAGCAGCTTCTGGACTTGGGGATATCTCATCTTGGATTTGCCTAGGACTTCATTGACAAAGTAGACTGGCCTTTGCACTTTTTGTATATGCCCTTGCTTTGCTTGCTCAACTACTAGCACCGTGCTGACTACTTGAGTAGTTGCCCCCAGATACAACAAGAGTGGTTCCTGGAGCATTGGTGACATCAACACAGGTGGTGATGTGAGAAACTTCATGAAGTCTTCGAAGGCGTGCTGGGCTTCTGGCGTCCATTGAAAATTGTTGGCTTTCTTCAATAATTTGAAAAAGGGAATACCTCGTTCGCCAAGTCGGGAAATGAATCGGCTTAGTGCTGCCGTGCAGCCGGTCAGCTTCTATACATCCTTCTGGCTAGTCAGGGGTGCCATGTTCATGATAGCATTGATTTTTTCTGGATTGTCCTCGATGCCCCATTGTGATACGATGAAGCCGAGTAGCTTTCCCGAAGGTACTTTGAAGACGCACTTTTCTGGGTTTAGCTTCATCTTGAATCTTCGAAGGCTTTGAAAAGTTTCTTACAAGTCAGCGATGAGGTCTTCCTTGACTTTGGTCTTGATCACCACGTCATCGACATAGCCCTCCACATTGCACCCGAGTTGAGTGTGAAGACACCGCTGGATAGCACGTTGATACGTTGTGCCAGCGTTTTTCAACCTGAACGGCATAGTGACATAGCAATATGCCTTGGATGGCGTGATAAAAGAAGTCTTTAGGCAGTCCTTCTTTAGGCTAATTTGGTGGTATCCCGAGCAATAGTCAAGAAAACTAAGTAATTCGCATCCCGCAGTTGAATGGACCACCTGATTTATCCTCGGTAGACCAAATGGATCCTTGGGACACGCCTTGTTTAAGTCGGTATAGTCGACGCACATGCGTCATTTACCGTTCTTTTTCCAGACCAAGACTGGGTTTGCCAGCCAATCCGAGTGGTAGACCTCTTTGATGAACCCGGCTGCAAAGAGTTTGGTTATCTCCTGCCTAGAAAGCCTTATTAGCCATGTCCTCACTGAGTCAGCCAAGGTGACTAGGAGGTAGTTAGCCATGGCCTTGTGATCGCCTCCGGCCACACAGATTGCCAAGGTGTAAACTGTTAGCCAAGACTCCGGGTTGGTCTTCCTGTCGTACTTCTCAATTCTAGTCGGCTAGAAGCCAGATGGCCAGTCGACTTGTTGTAGCTCGTGGGTGAACGCCAGTACTCCTTCATCTGGGTGAGGGCTCCGGCTCCGACTATGGCGATGAAATTGCTCATGGTAAAGGCCAAAGCGCTCATGCTCATCTTCTAGTCGGTGGCGCTCGTCCTCCTAACGTTCTTGGTGTCGAGCGTTGATGTCGTGGCAGAGATCGTGCTGTAGTCGTCCTTGTGCATCCTGGTTGTCGTGGCGGTCGTCATGATGATGCCACCGTCAGTCATTACTCGGATTGCCGAGTGACGTATATCGTGACTCCGAGTGATGCTGACCAGAGCCAGTTGCTCGGTGCTGTGCTGAAGTAGATGAAATCACCGTAGTCACGAAGGCATTCTGTTGTGGGGTCACGAAGACGCCGTGGTCACCTACTCAGGTTTGGAGGATCTCTTGTTGAGTAGTCCACCCGGCCTTGCGCAAGTTGTCATTGTGAGCATTGCGCTCGGCTTGCAAGCGTTGTGCAACTTTCTCCTGTTGCTCGTGCAGTCGGCGAGCCTCCTCTTCTTGTTGATCGCGTAGTCGGAGTGCATCTTGAGTGGGAGTTGAGCCCTTGGACGCCATAAACACTTCACGCGGTGGAGAAAAGCTTGCCGAACTGCTGTCCGACTGTGAGTCGGAGTCGGAGTAGTTTAGGGGGGTGATTACAACTCCAATCTCCCTAGATCCGATCTTGAGCGGCTCTGGGCCGTATCCGAGTTGAACTCCAGGGGATTGGATCTGCCGCATCGGAGTAAGATTGAAATTGTTCGCGGCATTGCTGAGTCCAAATGGGAGATTAACGATCTCTTCCTCCCTTAGCCCAACCTCGGCCGGCTCAAGGCCGAGTCCATGTCAAACACCAAAAGTAAGAGTTGTCCCTAGACTCACAAATCTTGAGGATCGCCGCAGCATGTCATCGAAGATAGCCATGGTGTTGAGTAGGCCGACTGGTGCGAAGTCAACTTGGTTCCTAGTAGATCGGGTTGAATCCGAGTTGGTCAGGGCAAGGTCACCAAACTTGTTAGTGACGAAGTCGAGGCTCCCAAAGCTGATTGTCTGCCTAGGGACAACTTAACGCCATCGACTCCAGTGGTTGGATCCATCAGGCTTGTTGAAGATGATATCGCTGAATCCCCTACCTAGTGCACCAACTGTCGATGCTTTGTATCGGCAATAATTATATGGGGCTACTCATGAGACCTAAACTTGATGGATTACAAAGGAACATGAAACAATTTATCCTGGTTCAGGCCCTCAAGATGAGGTAATATGGTACTTCTAGCTATGGTGTATTGCCTTTGAGGTTTCTTTGGTGAGATTCTGGTGTTTTCTCTAGTGAGAGCGTTCTGCCCTAGGGGGCTCCTTGCCTCTCCTTATATACTGAGAAGGTAAGGTTATAAGATAGGAGTCCCAGTCAGACTTGACCAAGGGATCTCCTTCTAGGAATACAACGTACCTGACTAGGACTATATTCCTTTCCTTATCATACAAGGTAATATGCACCGAGTTCTATTGTATTTTGAATTATAGGATTAGGCCCATCCTCTACCCGAGTGGCCACAAAGCTTCCCATGAGGTACCTTGGGCCCATGGCCTGCACAAGAGGTCTGTCTCCGAGTATGATCTGTACCAGTGTCACTAGAGGAAGAACGAGTCACTCCGGGACTTTATTAAGCGCTTTTCCTAGAAAAGGAACACTATCCCCAAAATCAACGATGAGATGGTCATCGCCACCTTCCGCAACGGAGTTAGAGACACATTGTTCATCGCCAAGTTCACTCGGAAGCCGCCCAACTCCGTCAAAGCCCTCTATAAGATGGCTAACAAGTACGCCGACTCGGCCGACGCCGTTGCTGAGGCACTTGATGACAAGCCCCGACAAAAGGAACAATGCGAGATGGACGACGCGGCCCCATCCAAAACCAGGAACCACAAGGGCAAATCAGAGGACATTGTGGCTATAGCCGACTGCAATCATCCACGAGCTCCCAAGACGGACGACTACCAAAAAGTAAAGAATGGACCGTGTCCGTTCCATCCAAAGGACAAGGACAAGCCGGACTCAGGCCCAACAAGAGACTATCAAGACCCCCATGCTGAGCTCAATCACATCTTTGGAGGGCCATTGGCGTATGAGTCCAAGTGGAAGCAGAAGCTGACGGCACGCGAAATCAACACCATTTCTGCCAATACCCCTCAGTACCTACGGTGGTCCGAGGTCGCTATCATGTTTGACCGCACGAATCATCCCAATTGAATGGCACATCTGGGGCATTATCCACTCGTCCTAGACCCAGTCATCAAGAACATCAAGCTGAAGAAGGTTCTGATCGATGGTGGGAGCACTCTCAACATTCTGTTCGGCAAGACGCTCAATGAGATGAAAAGACCTTGTTCCAAGCTGCGGCCGAGTAAAGCTCCCATCTACAAGGTAATCCCCGGCCTCTCTTCAACGCCACTCAGCCAAATCACCTTGCCAGTCACCTTTGGCACACGGGATAATTTTTGCATGGAGAACATATGTTTCGAGGTCACTGATTTTGAGACAGCCTTCCATGCCATACTCGAGCGACCGGTACTCGGCAAATTCATGGTGGTTCCCCATTATACCTACTTGATGCTAAAGATGCCAGGACCAGCAGGAGTACTCTCTACGCAGCGATGTCAAGCAAGCCTTCACCTGCGACAAGGAGAGCTATGAACTAGCACAATCTCATGATGCCGTAGTCGGACAGAGCAATATCCTATTGGTGGCATCGACTTCTGAGGAGCATAAGGAAGTCCCCAAAAAAGGCAGCCATGTCAGGAATTTCAGTGGAATCAGATACCAAAAAGATTCCCCTGGACCCTTCCGATCCCACCAAGATGGCGCTTCTCAGGACCAGACTTGACCCCCAATAGGAAGACAAGCTCGTCACCTTCCTCCAGGTGAACAGGGACATATTTTCTTGGAAACCTTCCGACATATTTGGTGTACCAAGGGAGGTAATCAAGCACTCCCTTAACGTCAAGGCAGACACCAAACCTGTCAAGCAATGACTACGTCGCTTTGCTCAAGACCGCAAAGATGCTATCCGCGAGGAGATTACCAAGCTCCTGGTAGTTGGGTTCATCAAGGAGGTTTACCACCCGAATTGGTTGGAAAACCTAGTATTCGTTCGGAAGAAGAACGGTAAATGATGCATGTACGTCGACTACACCGACTTAAACAAGGCCTGTCCCAAGAATCCATTTGGTCTAACCATGATAGATCAGATGGTTGATTCTACTGTGGGATGTGAGCTACTCATCTTTGTTGACTGCTACTCAGGATACCATCAGATCAGCCGAAAGGAGGAGGATTGCCTGAAGACTTCTTTCATCACGTCGTTTGGTGCATATTGCTATATTACTATGCCGTTTAGGTTGAAGAATGCTGGTGAAACGTATCAGCGCGCTATTCAGTGGTGTCCTCATATTCAACTCGGGTGCAACATGAAGGCATATGTCGATGACGTGGTGATCAAGACCAAGTTCAAAGGCTTTCAATATGAAGCTGAACCTAGAAAAGTGCATCTTCGGAGTACCTTTGGTAAAGCTACTCGGTTTCATCATTTCATACAGCAGCATATAGGCAAACCCAGAGAAGATCAACGCACTCATGAACATGGCAGCCCCGACTTGCCATAAGGATGTCCAGAGGCTGACGGGCTGCATGGCGGCACTCAGCCGATTCGTTTCCCAATAGGGAGAACGGGGTATGCCCTTTTTCAAGCTGTTGAAAAAGGTTAAGAATTTCTAGTAGACACCCGAAGCCCAGCAAGCCTTTGAAGATTTCAAGAAGTTTCTTACCTCACCACTCATGCTGGTATCACCTATGCTCTAAGAGCCACTCATGCTATACCTTGCAGCGACTACTTAGGTGGTTAGTACGGTGTTGGTTGTGGAACGTGAAGCGGCAGGTCATATCCAGAAGGTACAACGACTAGTCTACTTCGTCAACGAGGTCCTGGGCGAGTCCAAGATGCGCTATCCTTAGGTCTAAAAGCTGTTATATGGATTACTCATCACTGTCCGGAAGCTGGTGCACTATTTTCAAGGGCACCAGTCACAGTCGTCGTGTCGTTCCCACTCGGAGATGTTTTACATAATCATAAAGCCACCAGCAGAATCACTAAATGGATACTTGAGTTGATGGTGTTCGACATCACTTTTGAACCATCGACATCAATTAAGTCTCAAGCACTTACTGACTTCATAACCGAGTGGACAGAAGTTCAGTCGGCTACACCTGTGGACAAACTTGAGTACTGGACAATGTACTTCGACGGTTCTCTACGGATCGGCGGAGCAGGGGCTAGTGTCGTGCTGACATCACCCAATGGAGAAAAACTCAAATACGTCCTTTAGATTCATTTTTCAGCATCTCACAACGTCGTCGAGTATGAAGCACTTATCCACGGGCTCCATATTGCCATATCGCTCAGTATCCGACGGTTGGTGGTTCACGGGGATTCACAACTCGTGGTGAACCAAGTCATGAAAGATTGGTCATGCTTGGATGACAACATGATGGATTGGAAATCACACATGTTTTGTGCCAATACAAAGAAACTGCGGACGAGTTAGCCAACCGCGGTCCAAGCGCAAAGTGTTCCTAGCCGGTGTCTTTGTCGAGCAATTATTGGAACCATCAGTCAAGAAGAAGCTTGAACCCGTGCAGTTGGAGGCTGAGCCAAGCCCAGAACCAATGGAGGTGTAAATTATCTCTCAAGACTGGCAGACTCCAATCATCCGATTCCTACTGGAAGATGAGCTCCCTGACGACCGCAATGAAGCCAAGCAAGTCAAGCGTTGGAGCAAGAGCTTTATCGTAGTTGGAGAAGACCTATATTGTCGAAGCGCATCCGGAGTTCTCATGCACTGCGTCACACCTATGGAGGGCAAGTAGATTCTGCAGTCAATCCACTCGGACATCTGTGGCAACCATGCTGCATCAAGAACGTTAGTTGGAAAGGCTTACAAACAAGTATTCTTCTGGCCAACTGCGGTTACCAACGCCAAGGAAATTGTTCCGACATGCGAGGGATGCCAATTTTTTGCTCGACAAACACACCTCCCGGCTCAGGAGTTGCAGACTATTCCAATATCATGGCCCTTTGCAGTCTGGGGGATCGAAATGGTCAGGCCATTCAAGAAGGCACCAGGAGGGTTTTCACATCTTTTTATCGCTGTGGACAAGTTAGTGGATTGAGGCAAAACCCGTTGCTACCATCACTACGGCCACGGCAAAAGACTTCATCATGAGTATTATATACCGATTTGGAGTCTCCAATCACATAATAACGGACAACGGTATTCAATTCATGGGCAGTATCTTCAAGGATTTCTGCGACGAATTCGACATTAAGATTTGTTATGCTTCTGTGGCACACCCACAGAGCAATGGGCAGGTGGAGTGCACAAACGGCATGGTTCTCTATGGTATCAAGACAAGTGTGTTCGACCAGCTATGACCTTACGCAGGGCGATGGGTGCAAGAACTCCCATCCGTTCTGTGGTCACTCCGTACAACAGTTAGTCGGACAACAGGGCAATCCCCTTTTTTCCTTGTCTATGGTGCTGAGGCCATTTTACCTACTGAGTTGGAGTTTTGCTCTCCACGAGTTCGGGCCCACTCTGAAGACACATCCAATGAAGACTGTCTGGTTGAGCTAGATCAGTTGGAAAAAGCAAGGAACATTGCCATGATCCAGTCGGCCCGATACCTACAAGGCTTGCGTCGTTATCACAGTCGTAGTATCCATGGCCGCGGCTTTTCGGTGGGAGATCTTGTATTATGAAAAATATAGACCACAAAAGACAGGCATAAATTATCTCCCTTATAGGAGGGGCTGTTCAATATTGCCAAGGTGACACGCCAGGGGGCTTACCGGCTGAAGCATGAAGATGGCTCCCTGATCAACAACTCTTGGAATATAGAACAACTATGACTTTTCTATACCTAAGCATTGTGTTATGTTTTGTTCATATATATATGAATAAAGTTTTTTATACTCTGACTCACTACACCAATTGTTTCCAACCGAGTACTGAGTCAGGGGCTACATGATTATGATGGCTTTGCTTTACATTGTTCAAACCTGAGTGATTTTGTCTAAGTCACGAAGTCTTATAACGATTACGCTGGCACTAAACAAGATAAGCATTTTCTTAAGCCGACTCCTATCACTCGGCATACGCAGCTAGTCGGACAAGTGATGGCAACAGGGTGCCTGATCTTCCGTCAGGTATGGATAACTCTCGATTTGGTGGAGAATTGACACTCAGGATCCGGCTTTTGATCACCAAGACCTGAACCTTGCAATCACAGCACCACGTCTCCTCTTGTTATCAACCATGCGTTGCCCGGTTGACCTCGCCACGAAGGCTAATCTCTGCATGCAAATCGAAGAACACAAGCAAAAACAAGGAAGATTGCAACTCAACTTACAGATGAATGATTATACTCTCGAAGTCGGGGTCTCACAAACTGATAAACGGCGAACCTATTCGAAGACAGATTAATCTAAGCAAAAACCCAACTCTAAACGATGACGGATACTGAATATATATGAGTTGGGACATCCTAGGATTAACCCTAAAGCACACACCCCTTGGGCTTAGCCCATGACACAACTATAAGGCCCAAGGCCCAAAACAGACTCGGACTAGAAAAGATACGTGTCTTGTTTTGATGATTTCGGACTGCTCAGGAGGAATTTTCATGTGGGACCAAAACCATCTAAAAGTAGACTCCATAAGCTTTCCAACAAGTACTCATAGGCCCCGAAAGTCCTTCTGGATCAGTGACTAGGTCCGTTTGAAGTTGATGCTGTCAGGAGGCCCGAATCCGAATCCAAAATGTGCAGAACTTCATCTCTTGCCTTCTATGGACCAAAAGTGACATGGTGCTGTAGGAGTAGAATTGTGTAAGGTCTTGGTTTGGTCCCCAATCAACTTCTTTGATCATCCATGCGTTCCTTACGCTCGGTCTCTTTCCCTTCACCCAAGCAAGTATCTCTGTAAATAAGAACACACAAAACTCATGGTGCAGTAATGGCTGTTCAAATATATAACACATAAATCTTACGTAGAAAGTATGCACCTTTGGTTGATGAATACATAAGGTTGCTATGGTCATATCCGAGCTAGTGATGTCCTCATCATCCTCCCCTTCTTGATTTGAAACCGTCTGCGGTTTCACCTTGTCATTAAGCCTGATGAACATATCTTTATCTTTCACAACATAGGGTGAGGTAGTGTTGTGCATATGGTTGGATTCTGAAATTTTTAAGCACGGAGAACACTTTGTAGTGTCGTGCAGCTCAAACACTCCCCTTCTTGCAAACCAACCTGCAACTCATTTAAACGACTAGAGGAGCTAGATAGAGAATTATTTATACTCATGCGGTCCTCTAGACAAGACATGCCATTATAAAAAGGAGGTATATTAAAATTCAAACAAATGTATACTCTATGCACATTATATTCTTCTTTATTATCATAATTACCAATGACATGAAAAATCACATGAGAAGGACATGGCAAATCAGATCTAGCAAATAATTCCTTCTCTAAATAATTGAGTGGACAAAAATCATCAAATTGAATATAGCCCCAAGTATTTAAAGAAGATAGCAATCTAAGCTCTTCATTCTCGCTAGCAATGTGAACAACATGTCTGAAATCAGCACATGGTGGTTCAACAACATTACTAACATGTTCATTCACTAGTTGTGGCATGGATATAAGTGAAGCATTGCACAACTCTTCTTTATCACAAGAAATAGGAACCAAATCATCGTGTGACAAAGGTAATTTAACACATGATTCCACTGGTGATTGCTCTAAACTAATATGATTAGTGGACATATATAGCACATCAGAATTACCCATATCTTGAGTGAATGTAGCACCATTTTTGTTACCCTTTGTTCTCATTTTCAAAAACTGTAGGTGCACTCTTAATTAAACCATCTTGAAACATGCATGGAACAACAGATTTACTCACCTCGGTAGCTCATGAAGATGGCACTGCTGGTGCCCTATTGGTGGAAGGCGTAGAACTCTGAATAGGGACACTTTTGCCTCGCCCAATGGAAGGACTTGATGTAGACGTGCTTCCCTAATTGTTCCTTCTCAATGGTTGCCTTCCCTGCAATTCCTGTTTAGCTAATATAGCTAGATGGAATAATCGATTAAGAGAATTGTATTCTTTATATTGAATAATGTATGGAATTTCACATCTCAACTCCCATAAAATCGAGCCATCTTATCCTCCTCATCCTCCTCTACCTCACAACGCAACATTCCTATTTGTAGCTCCTAAAAGTAATCTTCTACAGATTTTTCTCCTTGGTCTAAGCGTTGCAACTTATTTCTCAAAATCATGTTTGAAGGATGGAGGAATAAACCTACTCCGCATAGCTCGCTTCAACCTTTCCCATGTGTCAAGTTCTAAGCCAGTTTTAACTAGTTCATTCTACCAGATAATAGCAAAGTCTTTGAACTCACTAATTACTTGCCTAACTCTATGATTTTCAGGAACTAAATAGGAATTAAATTTTTGCTCTACGGTCATCTCCCAATCCAAATAATCTTTAGGGTCATATTTTCTAGAAAATGAAGACAAGGTAAATTTAACTTTAGCAAAAGGATCATTGTTACCTCGCCCTTGGCGGTTTCCTTCCATACCTTGATGATTGCAGCAAAGGCGTTGACATAGTCATGCCTCTTCTGTCGCTTGCCGGTCAACCTCTCCATCGTCATCATACAACGTGTCCTGGTTGGCCTCATCTCCGGAGGGTGGCAGATGGGTCTCTAATTCATCAATCCTCCCAGTCAGCTTGGCTACTCGTCTATCCATACTTTCAAGCGTGTGGTTTATGTTCTGCTTGGCAAGAGCAGCGTTGACCCCCTTCAGAATGGTTTCATTCAGCCCCTTCATCATCTGGTCCATGTAGCCTTGCATCTCGCTACGAAGAATGCACTCCGAGATTTCGTCAGTCCCTAGCATTGTTAGCAAGAAGACAGAGAAAACACAAAGGAATTATCCCTATCAACTACTACTATGCAAGGATAGTGGACACTCGCAAATGGAAGCACCTTACTGAGCTCTTACAAGGTTCTGAGACTAGCGAGCAAAGGATGGTACAGCCGGTGGCTGGTTCGTGATACTTTGAGGGCATGATCCAGCGATTGCAAGGGTCGAGACTGTGCTGACCAGAAGTATATATGTGAAGCTTGGGAGGCCAAATATGTTAGTAGCACACAATTCAATAACAGATAGTAATAATTAATAAATGTCTAAAGCACTTGTCCTAGTTGTTGGCCTAAACGCGTTCTAAACCAGATGTGATAAAACAAGAGAGACAAACAAGTATGAAAGGACAGCAACAAGGAAATAAGGACAAGGCAAAAACATAGCACAAAACAACACACAGCTGGCTCCCTGGTGTGTCCTATGTGCTCCTCTCCTTTTCTTTTTTCTTTTTTTCTTTTTTCTGACAACACACACCCTTTTTTATTTTTCTGATTTTTTTCTCAACTAGGAGCACAGGAACAACAACCTCAGGAGATGGCAGCTCAGTCTAATATAAGATGTGGCCTGTAGAAATACACGAGCGTGCTTTAAAAATCATGCTAGAACTTTGGAGTGCAGATACCCAATTTTCTGACCTGAAATTTGCAAAACTGATTTTGGCCAGCCGACAAAGTCGGGGTGAAGCGGATGGGAATTTTTTTCGTAGATGTCCATAGACTATTTATTTACCTGATTCCAAGTCTGTATACGAAAGTTATAGCTGTTTCAAGGAAGGTCCTTCGTATCAGTGTTTTGGTGGAGGCTGATTCGGGATCAGGTTGTGAAAACGGGGATGATATGGTGACGGTGGCTACTAGGGAGGTGATGGAGATGTAGGGTGATCAAAGGATGTGATATATGAAACTAAAACATAACACACAATGACCAACACTAGCACAAGATGGTTAGTAGATGGGAAAACAAAGACAATGGTGGTGGTGCCTAGGGTTTGTGGGGGTGCAGTGGATGGATCACGAACTAGACTCAAACACAATCTAAGCCAGCAATTGAACTCGACCTAGGACACAAACTCAACACTACGGACTCTGAAACAGAATTAAGCAAAAGGCTAAACGTGGTTGTAGGACAGGGAAAAACCTACGACTACCAATTCTTTTTTTGTGGCTTTTTTGGACTCTAGGTATAGGAAACAAAGATTGAAACAGGATGGAAAAGATGATACCTAACGGGCAACCTTTGCTTTGATACCACTTGATGGCAACGGGGTGCCCGATCTTCCGTCAGGTATGGATAACTCTCGATTTGGCGGAGAATTGACACTCACGATCTAGCTTCTGATCACCAAGACATGAACCCTGCAATCGTAGCACCACGTCTCCTCTTGTTATCAACCGTGCGCTGCCTGGTTGACCTCGCCACGAAAGCTAATCCGTGCATGCGAATCGAAGAACACAAGCAAGAACAAAGAAGATTGCAACTCAACTTGCAGATAAATGATTATACTCTCGAAGTCGGGGTCTCACAAACCGATAAATGGTAAAACTGTTCAAAGACAGATTAATCTAAACAAAAACCTGACTCTAAACGACGATGGCTACTAAATATATATGAGTTCGGACGTCCTAGGGTTAACCCTAGAGCGCACACCCCTTGGGCTTAGCCCACGACACAACTACAAGGCCCAAGGCCCTGTGTCTTGTTTTGATGATTCCGGACAGCTTAGGAAGAATTTTGACGTGGGACCAAAACCATCTGAAAGTAGACTCCATAGGCTTTCCAACAAGTACTCATAGGCCCCGAAATTCCTTCTGGATCAGCAACTAGGTCCGTTTGAAGTTGATGCTGTCAGGAGGCCCGAATCCAAATCCAAAACATGCAAAACTTCATCTCTTGCCTTCTATGGACCAAAAGTGACGTAGTGCTATAGGAGTAGACTTGGGTAAGGTCTTGGTTTGGTCCCCAATCAAATTTTTTGATCATCCATGCGTTCCTTGCGCTCGGTCTCTTTCCCTTCACCCAAGCAAGTATCTCTGCAAACGAGAACACACAAAACTCATGGTGCAGTAACGGCTGGTCAAATATATAACACGTAAATCTTACGTAGAAAGCATGCACCTTTGGTTGATGAATACATAAGGTAGCTATGGTCATATCCGAACTAGTGATGTCCTCATCAACAAGTCTAATGACAGCGATGACAAAACAAGTAGTCGGCATAATTTACAAGCAAATAAAGACCATGTTATTTACATGCAATGTAAAACCTATACAACACATATCATTATTCATACACATGATTCAGCAAAATGTACATGGAGTAATCCAGGCATTTGTCCTTGCAGCTACAGCGGAATGTCTTCGGCTATGGTCTTGGTTGTGCTGTGGACTTGGTTGATGAGAGCCAACGCTTGTTCAGGAGTTGTGCCGTCTGCAAAACCCTCGCCGACTGCCTCAACATCCACCGGGGATATAGGGATTTCGTCATGGCGAGGGCCTGCGTGATCCCTAGCGTCGTGTGCTCCATCACTAAAGATTTCAGGACTGCCGGAGCAACCTGGAGTCGCTCGAGTACGTTGGCAGCAGTAGCGGTGATGGGGCCGGCCTCCTCCTATTGCATTATGTCCAGTAGGGCCTTGGCTGCATCAACAAAAGCATTCCTGGAGTCCTCCATGTGCCGGATCTGCTCTCTAAAGGACTCGAACTGCGTATTGGACTTTTATCTTGTAGTCTGTCCAAGGCGCAGGCTGTGAGAAGATAAAGCAGAGCAAACCAAGATATAATCAGAGACAAATATCAGGAGCCAAGTAGCATACCTGCAAATTCGTTCTCCACCTTGGTCTTCGCAGTGCCGAGTTCCTCCAATTCCTTTTTTATATTGCCGAGTTCTTTGGATTGAGTCCTGTGTGCCAACGGAATAAGACCGAGCTATTGCATCTGGCCGGCCTCCTTCAACCTCTCCCTGTTCCTTCACAGGTTTGGGCTGATATATCTTTGGATTTTATTGAAGCTTTACCCAGGGTCAATGGCAAGATGGTGATCCTCTCGGTGGTAGACCGGTTCTCCAAATATGCGCACTTCATCGTGCTCAGCCACCTGTACACAGCGAGTTCTATCGCGCGCATTCTACGATGACATCGTGCTTCCTCCACAACATTCCAGCCTCTATCATCAGCGATCAGGATCCAATTTTCTCCAGCACGTTCTGGGAAGATCGTTTTCGCCTCGTCAGCACCAAGCTCCAGCTCAGCACCGCCTTCCACCCGCAGAACGGATGGATAGACGGAGGTCGTCAACTGGGTAATTGCAATGTACCTCCGCTGTCTTACCGGCGACCGGCCCCGATTGTGGGTTCGCTGGCTTCCCTAGGTAGAATTTTGCTACAATTCCTCTTACCAGATGGTGCTGCACACAACTCCGTTCCGGGTGGTGTATGGGCGCGACCTGCCAACGGTCCGCCCATATGAGCATAGCTCTGCTCAGGCAATTGCTGTTGATCGCCAGCTTCAGGACCGGGATGATTTTTTGCTGACATTGCGGCCGTCTAGAGCAGGCCCAAGCTGCCATGAAGTCACCGAATGATCAGGCCCGTCGTGATGTCTCCTTCCAGCCAGATGACTGGGTTTGGTTGCGCGTGCATCACCACCCCGCTAAGTCCCTCAGCATGACAGGTTCCTCCAAGCTCACTCCTCGCTACTACAGGCCCTATCAAATCGTTGAGCACGTCGGACTGCTGGTCTACCACCTATGTTTACCGGCTGGTGCTCGCTTAGACTATGTTTTTCATGTCGTGTTCCTGAAAAAGTTCCATGGTGGCCCTCCGGCACACCTCAGCTGCCGGACACTCATTTTGGCAAGGTTATTCCTACTCCTTGGTATATCGTCCGCAGCCGTCTTCATCAGGGCATTCGCCAAGTTCTTGTGTGGTGGCAGGGGCGCTCTGCGGCTGACGCAACCTGGATCCCCATCGATGACTTCTGCCAGCACTACCCCAAATTCCAGCTCGAGGATGAGCTGTTTGTCGAGGAGGGAGGTAATGTTACGGACCGATTCTTCGGCCTCAAGTACCAGCGCAGGCCCTGGCAAGAGGCATGACGTGCTACAGTTCAAGTTCGTTCGTTGCCCGGGATAAGTTAGTCAGAGTCCATGTTATCCAAGTTAAAGTTGTTAGGATTTTTTTTCTTGTCATTATGTGTTATGTTCAGAATCGTTGGGAGTTATCTCCATAGGCTGTTATAGGTTCTTAGATATATATGTGTAAACCCGGGTGTAATCAGTTTTTCAAGCAAGAAGAATAAACATAGTAGTTCAGGCATGTTCAGAGCCTCGTCGCCGCCGGGAAGAGCCCGACGGTGTCTGAGGGTGATCATGATCGCCTACGTTATCCCCTCCGCAACTGGCCACTTGAGTACTCGCTGCTGCATCACCATCGTCACCCCACGCGAAGCTCGGCTCACAAGTCATAATGACATTAAACAATGTATCCAATATTGTCCATTAGAGTATAACTACATAAGTGGTAATTAAACAGCAAGCACTCTAATACGCAGATAAATGTCAGCAAACAGAAGATAGTATCCCAATGAGCATGAAAATAAGAAGGAAAATTGTTCTGACTCTCCAGAGACCAATATTGTTAGCGCCCGCGACCGTATCCGGGCCCTTCCCGGGAACTCGCGACCGTTTCCGAGCCCTTCCCGGGAACTCGCCCACGCCCTCCTCCATGCTCGGGCCCTTGCCTGGAGTCAGCCAAAAACCTCCGCAAACAAGAACACGCTAGAGAGAGTTTTGTGCTGCAAGTACTGCCGCAGCTTTTCTGTTTTCCTCTTCTCCTTTTATTCTCAAACTACAGAGACGTGTGTCCGGCCATTCCGCCATGACAGCGGGGGATCCGCGCACGACGCAGCTCTACGTGCACAGCCTCACGACGCAGCGTGGGCGTATGCGAAAGACTCAGTCTGCTCCAACAGACGAGCTCCTATTTGCATGGAGAAAATAACAAACAAGCGAAAATAAACTAACTAGATTACCTAACATTACTCCCCCTAATCTAGTTGTGATTGATGTCGACGACGCCGAGCTTCGAGCGCAGGTGCAGAAACCTCACCTGGCCAAGTGATTTGGTTAGAATGTCCGCCAGCTAATCGTCGGTATGAATCTTGTGGATGGCAACTTGGCCACCCTCGACGCACTCCCGGATGTAGTGGAAGCACGTTTCGATATGTTTACTCCGGCCATGGAAGACCGGATTCTTGCAGAGCTGGATTGCCGATTGATTGTCGACATAGATCGTCGCAGCGCCGGCGTCTCGTCCATAGAGCTTGCCGATCAGCCGCCTGAGCCAGATTCCCTGGCAAGCTGCCGCGGAGGCCGCGATGTACTCAGCCTCGCACGACGACAGCGCCACCACCGGCTGCTTTTGGGACTGCCACGACACCGGTGCGTCGCCGAGGCAGAACAGGATGCCGGAGGTGCTCTTGCGATCATCCACATCCCCGGCCATGTCCGCGTCGCTGTACCTCTTGAGCTTGATGTCACCGTGCCCCTTGGAGTAGCACAAGCCGTAGTGAATTGTGCCTGCTACGTAACGCAGTAGATGCTTGACGGCGCTCAGATGCTCCGTCGTTGGATTCGCCATGAACCTGCTCACGTACCCGACCGCGAAGCTGATATCCGGCCTAGTGTGCACCAAGTACCGGAGACTTCCAACCACGCTACGATAGAAAGTAGGATCAACAGGTGGATTGGAGCTCTTCTTACTTAGCTTGAGGCGAGCCTCCATTGGCACTTGCACGGCATTGCAGCCTCCCATGTCGGCCTTGTCCAGGAGCTTTGCCGCGTACGCAGCTTGGCTCATGGTGATCTTCCTAGGCAGTTGCTTGACTTCGATGCCAAGGTAGTAGCTCAGCTGCCCGAGGTCGTTCATCTTGAATGAGCGCTTCATCTCCTCCTTGAATGACTCGATCTCAGCTTGGTCGGCGCCGGTGAGGATCAAGTCGTCGACGTACACACCCAAGAGCACACGCCGGCGTCCAGTGCCGCGCGTGTACACACCGTGCTCCTCCTCGCAGCGCGTGAATCCGAGTGCCACCAACGTGCGGTCCAGCTTGGCGTTCCACGCTCGAGGAGCTTGTCGTAGGCCGTAGAGTGCTTTGTGCAGACGCAGTACCCGTCCGGCGATCATGAATCCTGGGGGCTGAGCAACGTAGACCTCCTCTGTGAGGTCGCCGTTCAGGAATGCTGACTTGACGTTGAGGTGATGGAGCGCCCAGCCTTCGTGAGCCGCCACGGCTGCCAGTGCGCGCACGGAGTCGAGCCGCGCCACTGGCGCAAACACCTCGTCAAAATCCACGCCGGCGCGTTGTACGTACCCTTTCGCCACGAGACGCGCCTTGTGCCTGATCACTGAGCCCTGGGCATCCTTCTTGAGCTTGAACACCCATTTTAGGCCGATCGGGCGATGTCCAGCCGGGAGATCCACCGCCTCCCACGTGTCATTATCTTCAATGGCCGCCATCTCTGCTTCCATCGCGGCGCGCCACGCCGGATCGGTGGCCGCCTCGTCGAAGGAGGTGGGCTCCTCGGTCGCCAAGTGAAGGTGCTCGTCGGGCTCGCCATCCTCATCGGCCTGGGCAGCCACCGGCTCCGTGGTGGCTAGCACGTTGGAGACGGTGCGGTACCGACGATGGCACCCGTGGGAATCATCATCAACCACGTCGGAGACGTTAGCCGGCGGGGACACGAACTCGATGTCTTCCACCCCTGCCGCCGCCTAGGCGCTGCCAGTGCTGGCAGCCGAGACGCCCGTCGACGGCGTGCGCGACGTGGTCATGGCGTGAGGTTGAGCATTCCCTGCTCCAGTGTTTGTAGCGGATGGTACAGTGTACTCGATAGTGAAGGAGCCACCGGAGTCAGCCACTATGCCGCCCGCCGTGGTGTCCCAGCTCCAGCTGGACATTTCGTCGAACACCACGTCGCGGCTTACATGCACTCGCTCGGTCGCCGGATCATAGATGCGATACGCCTTGCTCCCGGGCTCGTAGCCGATGAAGATCATCTTGGTGCTGCGATCGTCGAGCTTCTTGAGGTTGGGCTTCGTGTTCTTCACATGAGCAATGCACCCAAAAGTGCGTAGATGCTGGACATTAGGCCGGCGCCCATGCCAGGCCTCAAATGGCGTCTTGCCACTGACACTGCATGTGGGAGAGCGGTTTAACAGGTACACCGCCGTGGACACCGCCTCACCCCAGAACGCCGGCGGCACCCCCTTCGCCTTGAGCAAGCTGCGGGCCATGCCCACAACCGTCTGATTTCGGCGCTCGACGACGCCGTTCTGTTGTGGGGAATATGGTGCCGTGAGCTGTCGCTGCACGCCTAGCTCGATGTAGTAGGCGTTGAAGTCGCCTGAGGTGAACTCGCCACCTCGGTTAGACTGAAGCACCTTGAGTTTGTGTCCACTCTCCAGCTCCGCTCGTGCGATGATCCGCTTGATGGCAGCCGGTGCTTCATCCTTGGAAGTGAGCACGGCTACCCACATGTAGCGGGTGATGTCGTCGACGAGCAGCAGGAAGTAGCGCCGCCCACCGAGCGTTGGGGGTGTGATTGGACCACACAAATCGCCGTGGACCATGTCGAGCAGCTGATCAGCTCGGTAAGCTAACGCCTGGGAAAATGGCGTCCGCCGCTGCTTGGCTGCGAGGCAGCTGTCGCAGACCTGCGCGATCTGCTGCACCTCCGGCAAGCCGCGCACCATGTCGCCGCGCGCAAGCTTGCGCAGCGCCTCGAAGTTCAGGTGTCCGAAGCGCGCGTGCCACAGCCAGGCTTCATCTTCCAGTCGCGCCGACAGACATACAGGCTGCGCCAAATTCAGTGGAAGCACATAAAGGCGATTCCGACCACGTGTTACCTTGGCGAGGAGGACTCGCTGGCGATCCCACAGACGCAGCACACCCTCCATGATCAGCACCCGGCAGCGATTCTCATCCAGCTAGCCAATGCTGACGATGTTGCTCTTGAGACGGGGAATATAGTAGACGTCCGTCAGTGCACGGTGCTCGCCGCCGCGGCACTCGAACAAGACGGTTCCCCGTCCCTCGATCGTGACATGTGATCCATCTCCGAATTTGATAGAGCCGGTGATGCCGGTGTCCAGCTCGGAGAAGACGTCGCGCCGGCCAGTCATGTGGTTGCTAGCGCCCGTGTCCAGGTACCACACGTCGTCGCGCGCGTCGCCTTCGCGCTGCAGGTGCACGCGGGCTCGAACCTCGTTGAGCTCGACGTGGTGTGGCGCGTCGATTGTGCTGACGGCGAGCGCACAGCTCTGCGCCATCAGTAGGACCGGATCGTCGTCATCGTGGTGGCATGACCGGGCGAGGAGGAGCGCGGGGTCGTCATCGTCGACCTTGGCCAGATGTGCCTGGTCGCCTCGCCGAGGCTTGCGGCAGTCCCTAGCCCAATGCCCCAGCTTACCACAATTGTTGCACTTGTCTCGTGAAACATCACGGGAGGCAACCTTGTTCTCACGCCCACTCTCGTCACGCGATGCGGAGTCATCCTTCTTGCGCGATCGCCCACCGCGCCGGCGGCGGTTGCCTGCAGACCTGGAGCCTGCAGACGATCCCTGGCCAGCCTGTTGCTCCTTTATTCGGGCGGTCCACTGCTCCTCCGTGAGAAGCAGTTTACTGCCGACTTCCGCACCGCTCGGCCGCCGGTCTTCCACCGCCTTGAGTCGTCCCGTGACATCCTCAACAGTCAAAGTGGACAGATCGAGTAAAGTTTCAATTGCTAGGACGATTTGAGAGAACCTGGGCGCGGCGGCGCGTAGATATTTAGCGACGACTTTGTCTCCTGGCTCTGGATCACCGAGCGTCCGGAGTTGGTTGACGAGCCCGTTGAGATGCACGGCAAAATCGTCGACGGACTCGGTGTCGCCGAACTCCAGGGTCTCATATTCCCGTCGTATCCTCTGGACGGTGGCCTGACGGACGCGGTCCATGCCGACGCGCATCTGCGCAATCGTGTCCCACGCGTCCTTGGCAGTTTCCTTCACAGCGAGAGTGGAGATCATGTCCGCCGGGACTGCCCGGAGGATGGCTTCCAGAGCCATTCGATCCTCCTGGAACTCTGCATCACCATGTTCGATGGCATCCCAGAGTCCCCTCGCTTGGAGCATCACCTTCATCATCAAAGCCCAGTCGGTGTAGTTGGTTTTCGTCAGCACCGGATAGTTCGCCGAGCCCCCCACTTCCTTGACGACGCGCCGGACAGGAGGTTCCGGGTCGCCACGAGCAGGGCGGCAACCACGACGCGGAGCAGGGGACGGCGAGGCGTGACGCGGGCGGTGTGCAGGACTCCTCGACACACTCGGCGTCGAGGCCGACATGGCTCTGATACCAAATGTTAGCACCCGCGACCGTATCCGGGCCCTTCCCGGGAACTCGCCCGTGCCCTCCCGGGAACTCGCCCGCGCCCTCCTCCGTGCTCGGGCCCTCGCCTGGAGTCAGCCAAAAACGTCCGCAAACAAGAACACGCTAGAGAGAGTTTTGTGCTGCAAGTACTGCCGCAACTTTTCTGTTTTCCTCTTCTCCTTTTATTCTCAAACTACAGAGACGTGTGTCCGGCCATTCCGCCATGACAGCGGGGGATCCGCGCACGACGCAGCTCTACGTGCACAGCCTCACGATGCAGCGTGGGCGTATGCGAAAGACTCGGTCTGCTCCAACAGACGAGCTCCTATTTGCATGGAGAAAATAACAAACAAGCGAAAATAAACTAACTAGATTACCTAACAAATATTACTGTGAAAAGCCACAGGGTTAGACCACGAAAGGACTCCTTAATATACTAGAAAAATAGAAATTGCAAAACGTACAGCAAACTTCTCGATCTGCAGACAAATAAGAGTAACAAATGTTTTGACATTAGAACTTTGTTCGTGAAGGTAATGAAATGCATAGAAACAACCCGTAAGAACAGCCGCTAACTGTTTGGAAGATTTGTGATCATGTAGGCTAATTGACATGTTGAGAATTGAGATTACATTATAATCACTGAAAAACTGAGCACATAGAGGAAACTGAACATGTTTGAATTAAGGTAGACGTTCTGGCTCAAACTCATAACCTCTACCATTACACCACCAGACGACATTATATTTTTCCCACATTGTGATAGTAAAATCATGTCATTCAACTAATCAGTGAGAAGAATCAAATTTGATCATACAAGTCACTTATCACAAAAGCTCATCAACACCACCCAGCTCCCTCTAATTGAGCACTGTGTCACGCATGTAACTTGCGGCCATGAGAAGTTGAGAATGGAAACATAATGCTCCTCCTGTATCAGTAGCAAGGAGATATATAACTAAGGGAAAAAAATTACTATAACAGCAATACAGCATATTCTGAAACTCTGTATCATCATGCAGTCATGGAAGAACTTCCAAACAGTAAGGCCTAACCTAAACTTATCACATCTAAGTAACAAAAAGATCACCGGAAAAGAAAGCACAGGATCTTTGCTGAAATGATATTTTTCACATTTATCCAGAAATAAATAATCAACTTATGCATCGATTAAATTAGTCAGCTAACATTCCATTTTCAACTTAAATTTCGTCGTTGATTCCTCTTGTACACCATGTATAGTCGGACACAAGAAACAAATACGAACTTAGCTGTGCACAGAGCTCCAAAATAACTCAAGCTAGCAACTGGTTTCCTTCAAGGATACTAGCCAGAAAAAGAAGCAGAAAGAACAGAGGCTGGCGGGGGTTCGATACGGACGTAGACAACGTCTCCGATAGAGACAGTGAGCGTAGGGGCGACCGGCGCTGGACACGCAGAGCACTGCAGGGGACGCGGCGGGGAACCAGGCGCCGCGGTGGCGGAGCCTCCCGCGGGAGATGCGGCGGAGGCCAGGGGTGGGGGGGGGGCGTGGGTGGGGTGGTGGAGCCGGCGGCGTGGGGATGTAGCCCGCGAACTCCACCTCCCACTTCCGCCGCGGTGCCCCGGCCTTACGTGCCGGGAGAAGCTCCCTGTGGTGGTTGCCTGCGCTCACTACTAGGGGTGAAAACGGATCGGATACAGTCGGAAACTAGCTATACCATATTTGTTTTCATATTTTTTTTTGGAATCAGATTCGGAATCGGAAACCTCGGATACAAAAACGGAATTGAATATTACCGGATACAGATACGGAGCGAATACGAATCGGAACGAATATGGTAGCGGATATTTATTCGAATATAAAAACCCCTTAAACTAAACTTTACAAACCAACGAAAAGAGACAACTTATTATTTTTTTTAAAACAATATATCAATATTTCTAAATTTTCCCATAGAAGATAATTCCAGAACTTACAGGCGTGGCAGTGGGACGGCGGCGCGACGGGGCAGCGGTGGGGCGACAGGGCGATGGCGCGACGGGGCGGCGCTGGCGCAACGGGGCGACTGGGCGGCGGTGGGGCTGTAGCATCCCCAAATCTAATAGAGGTAATTATTTAAGTTTCCTAGAACCATCATTGTCTTCTAATTAAACTGTTGAATCATCTTTTCCTATAACTCAAATTAATTTAAGCCCTAGCAAATCCCTCGCTTTGTGCTAGATTTCACTTCCCAAGTTCTGTGTATCTAAAAATCCTAGAAAAATTCCTAAACATGTCAGGTGATGTGAGAAAACCCCTGTAAATATTTCATAATTTTATCCCTTCTGGAAGCCCCTCAATTAAATAGATCAGTACCAGTTTATTCTTGGTGAATAGTAAAACCTAATCGGCAAAAACCAAACATTTACAAAAAGTCCATCAAATTGAACAGAAGTATGTATGGGAGATAATTTATTCAAATATTAGTTTATTTATCATGGATTAATATAATTTTTCCGGAATTTATTTCATTAGTTTAAACCCCTTAAAAAGATTCAAACAAGTTTCAGCCTGGGTCTTCTTTGTTGAATTTCTGTGAGCAAACCATTTTGAATTTTTGTGTGAAACTTTCGAAAATGGAACCTAGGCAGTCTGGGCTAGCTACACAAAAATCCCCATATTTTTGACACTAGTTTTACTTGCTCAATTTGATTTGTAAAGAGAGAGGAAGGGAAAAATCCAGAAAATCCCTCAAAAATAGTGTTCACCAGTTTTCTACCCAAACCTCTCTGGTATTCCTTAACCTCCACGCCCTAGACCCACCTGGCAGTGTCCCTAGCTCGCCCAGCCCTCTGTCCAGCCATCCCACTAAGCAGAGAGCTCGCCAGCCTGGTTGCAGTTTCGGCCGACGCGTGTGCCATGCATGCCGGCGTGTCCAGCTGCTCCTATCGCCCTATACCTACCTCAGCTGCATCGACCGACCACCATTTGCGAAAGAGAGTGCAGAACACCGTGAGGAAGAGACCACCTTGGCCAGCTCGTCATCGACCCCATTGCCGGCCGAAGCAAAACCGTCGCCGCCGTCGAACTTTCCTCCGGTGAAGTCTTCCTCTTGTCCACGTTCCAAGCTCCCCTCAGCATGCCATAGCTCCTGACTTGGTCTTGTCCCCTATCTCGTAGCCGATCCCCGGGAATGCGAGCTTCGCCATCGCTGTCTATGGCCGCGCTTCAGCGCCGTCGCCGGCGTCGCCTCGCCGTTCCGGCCGGCACCGTAGGTCGTCGCCCGAGCCACGGTGCCAAGAGCATCGCCCCGACCCTAGGAGCAGAACACCCCAAGAAATCGCAAGCTTCGTCAACCGAGCACAAAGATCAGCCGTCGTCTTCTCCGTCTCCAGCCAAGCTCCGCCGCGCGGGATTTTGACTCAACCGGTGAGCCGTTCGTCGATTCTTTGCACTGGTAGCATCCTCGCGACCTCATTAACCCTTTTGTTTGTACTGCCTCCACCGCGCACGCACCAGATCGAGCTAGACACGGTGAACCCGAAGGTTTTGCCACCACCGGGAGTTCTCCGCCATCGCCGGGCCGCACACGAGCTCGTCCAACCTTTTTTTCTGGAGCACGGTGAGCCTCCTGAGGACCCCTAACACCTGTTCCATGCATTACCTGGCTCGGCTTGTGGTCGCTTTGGCACATCCACGTGCGACCCAAACGTAGCCGCCACTTGAGCTCATCGCCGGCGAGCCTCAGGCCATCTCCGACCACCGCGCTACCGGGGATAGGTTCTCCGGGCCGTCCTCTGCATTTTCTCTTTTGGCCCCGACTGTAGCCGACGCCGCCATCGCCGCCGCCGCCACGGAGAAGCTCGCCGGCTCAGTCCTCCTCTGTTTCACCCCACCGGACCATCCTCTCCGTGATCGGACGGTCCGATCCGTTGTCGCCGGCTCTGCTCTTTGCCTCGCCGGACCATCCTCTCCTAGACCGGACGGTCCGCTTCATTGTAAACTTCAAAAATTCATAAGTAATTCATTTCAACTCATTTTTGAGTGAAACCAATTTTGTTAACTCTGTAAATTTGTGAAATTTATTACTGTAAAATAAAATATGACAACTTCTGTACAGGAAATATCCATAAAATAATATAAAGCAAAAACAACTCATTTTTATGCTTAAAGAACTTGGAATATTTCTATAAAATCCATTATAACCCCTTTTGAGGTAAACCAAATTTCTGTGGATTCATAAAATTGTGATCTTTAATTTGGTAAAATAAAAAGTGAGACCTTCTGTGTAGAATTTTCTCCAAAAATGAAAATACCTTTTATATACCTATTTATAGCCTAGGAGTTTATAAATTTCTAGAAAATTCATCCTAATTACCAAAAATGTGAAACCACTTTTGTTTAACTCAGAAAATTGTAACCTTACTGTGGAAAATTTTTATTTGATAAAAATACCTCCCAAAATAGACCTAAGTAATTTTCTAACCCTTCTCTTTGTTAAACTTGTAAAATTCATATCTAAATCATTTTAAATCGAATTTCAGTGAACCAAATTTTGACGGAAATAGGAAGATACGTATTTTCACATAAAAATGCTCACACTCATAAAATCCTACCAGAGAAGGCAAGCAGATATTTTTCCACTTAGAGTTTTCCTATAGTTTCGGCTTTTGCCGTTTTCAGCCCTTCTACCTTGTTATTTTTGTATCTCCCAATCCAGAGATGGAAATGACTTGGTTCTTTCTCCTAAATTCTTGTTAGGACATGCCCTACCTACTGTATTCATCTCAGATTTTATTGTTCATTTTTGCATGACCATATTTATTGGATTCTTATTTGCATATTCGTTGTTTATCGATAGATTCTGAGAATATGGAGTACGTGGAGGCTGACCCAGAGGTTGAGAGTGACTTATCGCTGCAGCAAGGCAAGCGTCTAAGCATATTGAACCTATGTTTTCAATAAATTGATTTGTTTGTGAAAACAATATCTATATGCATGCTTCAATCTATTCAAAATGGGAAAACGGGTAGAGTCAATATTACCCAATTGTATGCATTTCCATTCCTTGGTTATCGATGCCATGTTTATACATTGTCACCCCTAGTTAAGGACTTTGGGATACTTTTATTTGACCGAATGCTTAGCCATGCTTATTTCTAGACTTAGAAAAATCCGATAGATGGAGCTATCGGTATAAAACTAGTTTAATACGAATGGATGGATTAAAATCTGAAAAGAATCACTTCTAATGTATAATTGAGAATATGTTTGACTTGGACGGATGATAGGGCGATGAAGGGATGGTGTTTCCCCGATGCACGTAGCTCTGTCTGGGTCGTTAAGGACCGAACATGTTGACGTCTATTCAAGCACCCTACATACTTCCACATGCTGGAATGGGACGGCTTAACTCAGTAGCACGGGAGGTTGTGGCCATCTACGCCCGTCCGTCAGTCGTGAGGGAGGGTATCCCTTGGAGGACCTCATGTGAGCTTGGTTTTAGCTAGAGGTGCCTCCCGCGACGGTGAGCCCGCCTTAGTCACCCTGTGTGTGGGGCTAAGTCGTCGGGGGCCTAGACGTGGTTTAGGTGGTTGGGGTAAGCATGCAAAAGGTTTTGTTGTGACCTCTAGTCCGCACTCAATATGTAGAGTGTGGGTACTTGGCCAGTACAGATCAAATTAGAGTGTAGCCGTTTGGCTTCTATCACATCGTGTGGGTAAAGATGTACACCTCTGATCAGAGTAAGAACTATTCGAATAGCCGTGTCCATGGTTACGGACGACGCTTGATGTGTTCCTCAGTCATGTTAGCATCCAACTTGGGTTATGTGGTTATACCATGACTTAGGATAGTCATGGATGGATGGGTTTATATAAGGGATTTTTAATGTTAAATATGACTTGGCTTTAGTCATGAAAAATAGTGTGCTAGTGTAGCACAATGGTTTGGGCAAGGGTGGCCCATGGATGATGCTTAAAGCATGGTTTATGCTCATTTATGTTCCATTTTCAGAACCATATACTTGCTGTCTTAAAATTTCAGATTGAGTTATTTCACAAAATGCTTATAGTTTCAAGTATTACTTGCTCAATAAAATCAGCTTTGTGCAAAATCAAGTCAATATAGCCTTCTTCCTTGATGTAGAAACCAGCATGATTCCTTTGTACTATTAATATCGTGTAAGTCTTGTTGAGTACCATTCATACTCACGTTGCATATTTTTTTCAGGTGAGGACAACGACGATATTGAGTTGGACTACTATTATCCCACCGAGGGTAGCGAGGATGATGTGTAGTTGATGTTAAGCTCTGCCCCAGTTGGTTGCCCTGTGTGGGTATGTCACCACTGGTTCTTGTCTTTTGTGTTTATTTTCCGCTGCCATATTTGGTATACTCTGAGATGAATTAGGGTATGAGA
The DNA here is from genome assembly GCA_003991445.1 of Oryza meyeriana var. granulata. Lineage (NCBI taxonomy): Eukaryota > Viridiplantae > Streptophyta > Magnoliopsida > Poales > Poaceae > Oryza > Oryza meyeriana. Next base: position 80,792 of record RYFJ01000574.1, read on the forward strand.
ACCCTATATGTAATATATATAACTCTGCTGTACTTTTATCCACATTTAGAGTACTTGTGATGTTTATCAATTGCTTGCGATGAAAGTGTGAGGCTAGTCGCTTTCCTGGGGACTAGCTAAACACGAGTATGAGCTGTGTATAATTGAGATGGTTGGGGGATAGCTATTGTGGTTCGAGTCCTCTGGGGTATGTAACGTGTTTGGTCGCCACCATCGAGTGGTTTGACGGGCGTATGACGGGGAGGACTGGCAAGCTATCCTTATGATTATCTCTTTTATACACTTCTCGGCATTTTGGATTTGTATTGTGAGTGGGTAAAGATTATGGCAAGTCTGCGATGAGGATGGATGGTTACCGCATTTATTCGGGTTTTATTCGATACCCCATCCATCTAGATAGTTCGCGTTGCCGTAATAGTTACTCTTCATAATGCACTTCTGGGGTGCCCACAGCGGTTGGTATCAGAGCAGTACTGACTATAGGCTAGAGCTTAGCTTGGTGATTGCAAAAATATTTGTGAAGGATTCAAAATGAACTATTTTTGGAAAACCATTAGGATGTGTGATCCTTTTTGCTTCTCATCCCTTTCTAGTATTCATCCTCATCTTAGTCTCATGTATCTCCTTACCTTGCTGTGATTTTATTTGTAAAATCAACTCTATACTTGTCTCATTCAAATACTAGTTCGATAAAAGAAGCTGGTAAGTCGAGATTAAGAAAGTTCATTCTTATTTCACTTCTGAAAGAAAACTTTGTAAACCAGTGAACTAAATGGTGATTTACTGTCCTCTGAACCTACCCTAAAATTTCTATAAATTTTGGAAGCTTACCACTCAAGTTTCAAGCTCAATCATGCGAAGACCCGTGTTCTGGAATTCTGGACCAGCAGCTGTTCAAGATTTTCTACAGAGAGTTATACTTCTTATCTTACCTTGCCAATTTTTCTGGAGGTTACCAACTACATCAGAAAGCATCACAGAAATTTTCAAAATTTTATCCCTTCTGTAGCTCCCTCTAAAAATTTATGAATTGGCTGCTGTCTGGCGGTCCTAAAAATTTCAGATTCTAGTCTTCTGAAAAATAAAATATGTAACCATGAAGAATACACCAAATAAATTGTTAAAGGGTACTCCCAGCTGAGAGACGCTCGCTACAAAATTACTTAGATATCTAATATGGCCATGTGATTGTTCGTTTATCTAGATCTTTAATCTTTCTTTTATTTCAACGAGTAGTTTACGGTCCTAATTATCCCCTCGCAGGAACGTATCTGGTTCTTGTTGATTTTTGAGGTTCATGTTCAGAGTGTAGGAGTAGTGTGAGTTTACTTGATTCTTCATTGGATCTCATTGAAATGCATCATGGCATACTAAGCTAACCATATCGTCATTTCAGTGCATTTGGCGATTTCGTTCATAATAGTAGTTCCGTAACTTAAATTATACTGATATGTTATCCTTCCCTTAAAGCTTACAACCAGTTGTAGATCCCATTGCTAATAATCATTTTTCTGATTATATCCATAGGATGTCTTGCCCTCACACCCGTTCTCAACCTCCTAAGACACCTGAAGGTTCTCGTCGTAATGACCAAGAACCACCACCTCCACCTACCATGGCCGATGTTCTAATGGCTGTGGAGCGCAACCGTCAGGCTCAAAATGTCGTGCTCCAACAAATCGCAGCAAGCACGGCTGCCACTGCCGCTCATTTCGCCCAAACTGCGGGCGAAGGTGGTCATCAAGCTGCTGGAGGGCTCGCTGAATTTCAGCGGACACAACCTCCAATCTTCTCCCGCTCCGACGATCCGTTAGAACACGAGTATGAGTTGTGTATAATTGAGATGGTTGGGGGATAGCTATTGTGGTTCGAGTCCTCTGGGGTACGTATCGTGTTTGGTTGCCACCATCGAGTGGTTTGACGGGCGTATGACGGGCAGGATTGGCAAGCTATCCTTATGATTATCTCTTTTGTACACTTCTCAGCATTTTGGATTTGTATTGTGAGTGGGTAAAGATTATGGCAAGTCTGCGATGAGGATGGATGGTTACCGCATTTATTCGGGTTTTATTCGAGACCCCATCCATCTAGATATTTTGCGTTGCCGTAATAGTTACTCTTCATAATGCACTTCTGGGGTGCCCACAGGGGCGCGGGCGTGACGGGGCAACGGGGTGATGGCGCGGGCGTGACGGTGGGGCGCCGGGGCGACGTGGCGGCGCTGGCGCGACAAGGTGGCGGCGCCTGTGGTGTGGCTGTGTGTGTGACTGTGTGTGTGTGGAGAATGTACATTGAAAGATAGGGTTAGATGTAATGGGCTATTGGGCTGGGCCACGTAAATACATAATGGGCCATTTGGATTTCCTGCGGATATCCAAAAATTCATCCGGATAGTTTCCGACCGATTCCGAAATCCGACGGATAATGCCTTTACCGTATTCGTATCCGTATCCGAGAAAACTTATCTGTTTCCGTTTCCGAATTCAAGATTATCCGAAAATTATCCGACCGATGCTATCCGTATCCGAAATTTCGGACGGTTAGCAGATAATATCCGAACCGTTTTCACCCCTACTCACCACCATGGCGACGATGATGAGGAAAGGGAACAAGGGGTTTTGCAATCAATTAGAAGAAAAAAAGAAAAAATTACTACATTTCATAACTGATTTTTGATCTTTCTATTTCACTTTTTTATTTAGACGTTATTTATATCTAACTTTATATACTTGTCTAGTTTACTTACCGGCTCCAACTCGAATTTGATCGTCTCCCATACTTCACAAGCTGCGGCTAGTTCAGTACTCCATTTGCAAGCTGCTCGGATAATTTCATTACCTTCACGAGTAAGATCGTGCCCTTCGTTACGAGCTTGTACACAGGCTTCTAAAGCTACCCGATTAGCCGCTACTGCACCAGATGCATTACCGCAAGGATGTCCTAAAGTTCCTCCACCAAATTGTATAACAGTACCCAGTCCTGAGTGAAAAAGATACCATGAGCACGATCTTTTTTAATAAAATCATCATGCAATAAATCAACAAAACCTAAAGTCATTTTTGTTCCCCTTCTAACTTACCTACTACTGTACCAGCGTGGATATGATCTCCCCTAGATATACGCAATGCTTTAGCTAATATACGAAAATGCATACCATGATTTTTCTATCTGTCAATAACTGCATGCATTGCTCAGTGAATGTGAAGAAGTAGGCCGTTGTTGCGGCAATTGTGGGTGCCATGGGCCCCGGGTACCTCATGACAAGCATATGGGCCACTCGGATAGAGGATGGGCCTAGCCTTGTAATTAGAGATATAGCTAGATTCGGCAGACTTCGCCTTGTATAGAAAGGAATATACAGTCCTAGTCGGGTGTGTTATATCTCTAAGGGGAGATCTCCTAGTCGTAATCCGATGGGGACTCCTACCTTGTAACCCTGTCCCCCAGTATATAAGGGGAGGCAGGGCGCCCCATGAGGGCAGGTTGAGTTGGTTCACCAGAATCACCACCACAAATCCTCAAAGGAATAACACCACAACTGGACGTAGGGTATTACCTCACACCGAGGGCCTGAACCAGTATAAAATCTTCCTGTGTTCCTTTGCAATCCACTGAGTTTCCATCCGCCGAGTAGCCCCATATATTTATTGCCGGTGTAAAACATCGACAGTTGGCGCGCCAGGTAGGGGTATCGGCGCGATCTACATCTACAAGCTCGATGGATCCAGCAACCGGAGTCGACGGCGGCAAACTCTCCCTCGGAGATACAATTGCATTCAGAAGCCTCGACTTCGCCGCCGACCAGATCGGCAATCTCACCTTGGCCGACACGGACCCGATCCAATCGGCCGAGGAACCAACCGACTCCGCGCCAGTCGGCCTACACGATGCTGCAGCAATCTCTCACGACATGCTGTGGCGATCTCCAATATGCCTGAGTCCAGGGACAACTCTTTCTTTCAGTGTTCGACTCGGACTCGGTTTTGAGCCGGCCGAGATTGGGCCAAAAAAGGAAGAGGTCGTCAATTTCCCGTTCGGACTCGGCGACGCCGTGGATATCTACAATCTACATCCGACATGGCAAACCCGATCCTCTGGAGTTCGACTCGGATACGGCCCCGAGCCGCTCGAGATCGGATCTAGGGAGGTCGGAGTTGTAATCGCCCCCATCAACTATTCCGACTACGACTCTCAGTCGGACTACGACTCCCAGTCGGATTTCGACTCCAAGTCGGATACCAGCTCGGCAAGCTTCACTCCGCCGCGAGAAATTTTCATGGCATCCAGAGGCTCTACTCCTATTCAGGAATCATGCCGACGACGCGAGCCACAAGAGGAGGAGGCCTGCCGACTGCGAGAACAACAGGAGGAAGAAGCAAGACGCCTGAACGACCGCAACGACGGCCTACGCAGGGCCGGGCGAACCGCTCAGCAACAAACCCTCCAAACAAAAGTCGGGCGACCACGACGTCTTCGTCACGCCACAACAGAACATCGTGGCCGCCGCAACCCTATTGGACACGCTCCAACTTGGGCCTGATCACCGGGCCACCCCGACGATCGCAAGGATAAAAGCCATGCTTACCGCTGCTACATGTCAGCAGCACCAACAGTCGGGAGATACCCTCATACCGACCAACCGGTCGGCATCCCCAATGGCAGTCTCGTCTACCTCAAAGCGACGCCGAGTGGCCGGCTCTAGTCGGCTACACACGGAGTCACGCCAAACGTCACTCGGTAACCCAAAACAACAACCGGCAACGTCGAAGTGACCGTCGGACAACCGGGATCTCCGAGGCCAACTATGGCGTGATCTTCGGCAGGACACCAATGCTCGGCGCCGCGAACGAGAAGAAGACGAGCAACGCCAACTGGAAGACGAGAACGAGCATTTCGGCCTCCACCACGAGCGGTTTCGCCGCCGTAGTCGGGGTCGGAGTCCACATGAAGACGGAGGCATACCAGCCTTCACCCAGGAGCTACAACAGGTCGACTGGCCGCCGGGTTTCAAGCCTACAGGCATCGACAAATATGACGGCAAGACCAATCCTGAGTCCTGGCTCACGGTCTACACTCTGGCGATCCGAGCAGCTGGAGGAAATCACAAAGTCATGGCTAACTACCTCCCAGTCGCTTTAGCCGACTCAGCGAGGACATGGCTAACAGGACTCCCCTCAAAGCGATCAATCGGCTCTTGGGGAGAACTCCGGGAACGATTCATCACCAACTTCCAGGGAACATACGAGAGGCCATCTTCCGAGTACGACCTATATCAGTTGCGCCAAAGGAAGAACGAGTCTCTTCGTGACTTCATCAAGAGGTTTTCTGAGAGGAGGAACTCAATCCCGAAGATCAAGGACGAGGTCATCATCGCAGCCTTTCGAAAAGGAGTCAGAGACACCTCGTTCATCGACAAATTCACGCGGAAGCCTCCCAACTCTGTCAAGGCCCTATTCGACATGGCAAACAAGTACGCCGACTCGGCCCACGCTGTTGCCGAGGCCCTCGATGATAACAAGTCACCCTGACAGAAGAAGCGGGACGACACCGACGACGCGGTCCCGACTAAAGCTGGGAATCGCAAACGCAAGTCAGACGGCTCTATTGTGGCAGTCGGTCACAACCGCCTTCGACCTTCAACAACTGAGGATTATCAGAACAACAAGTGACATGCTCGGGGGCTCACAAGCTCAAACACGAGGATGGCATCCCCACTCCCAAATACCGAACAGCTAAGTCGCTTTCTGATAAACATCTCCTCACTCGGCCTTGATAGTGCCACAGCCGCTTACACCTAATAGGTGTACAAGTTGCGCATTTACTTTTTTCCGTTTTTGCTCTTAAATGATTACAAAAGTACTCGAGTAGCATAAATCTCGATCCATGAAACTCTGCTCCATGTAAGACGAACTCAAGTCACCCAAAACGCGTGCCTGGGAAAGAGCCATGAGCCAACTCCCGACGCTACGGGGCTATGACTAGTCAGGCAGAGTGCTTAAACGTAAGGGGTCAACTACTCGAGGAAATTAATATCAAAAAGAGGAAGAACACGTATTTTCATACATTGTAAAATACGTTTTATTCGGGTGATTATTTCCATCATCAGATGCTACTCATCCGATATTTTTATATTGCAAGCCCAGCTCCGGATACGCGTGACAGGAACTCAGGGCTGCGAGCTCATCTCCTACGCTCGGGGGCTGGACAAGTCTGCCAAATACACTCGGGATGCTCCATGAGGGCTACTCACCGAGTACTTGCGCCAGTCGGGACGTCATCTTCCCCGACTACGCTCCGTGCGAGCCAACAATCGGCCCCCGGCGCCAGTCGGGGCTGTATACCACTCGGCTAAGTAGGGTACGCCCCATGAGGGTCGCCAGCCGAATCCTACGCTAATGCTAGGTTCGGGTACCTTATTTGGTCACGGTTCTGTCAGGTTGGGTACGCCCCATGAGGGTCGCCAGCCGAATCCTATGCTAATGCAAGGTTCGGGTGCCTAGCTTGGCTATAACTCTGTTGGATAGGGTACGCCCCATGAGGGTCGCCAGCCGAACCCTCTGCTAATGCAAGGTTCGGGTACCTTGTTCGGCTTTACCCAAGTCAGAGAAGACTTACATCGTCAAAGTGCATCTGGAGTTCTCATGCACTGCGTCACACCTGAGGAGGGCAAGCAGATCCTGCATTATACCCACTCAGGCTTATGTGGCAACCAGTTTGCATCCAGAATGTAAGTCGGAAAGGCTTGCGAACAAGAATTTCTCTGGCTGATTGCGGTTATCAACACCAAAAAACTCATCCTGACATGCGATGGATGATACTTCTATAGAGCTATGCTGGATAGGTCGGCTCAGGCCGGCTTATTTGGTAGCAGCCACCAAGATATGAGTTCCTACAGTAGCATGCTCCATGTGGGCCGCCCGCAGGCTGAGTTGAAATTATAGCGCTGGTGCTACCCACAAGAACCGATGAGGTAAACAGATATGCTTCATGAGAGCCTTATTGCTAAACATATATGTTTGGGTATCTGTCTTATCCACCAGGTCTCGAGGATACATCCTTACAAGGATCACAAGCTGGTCTTCATTAAAATTGGAGATGCAGGTATCTCTCTCGAGTACACCTAACCACGTAATGGATTTATTTTTCATACAGTGGTACTCGGCCTACATGCGTGGCCACCAGTTGCCATTGGCAACATTATTCCAGCCGACATAACGCTGAAGAGTCTAACTTTCGAGTAGTGCACTACTCGAGAGAGACTATAAATTTCTCATTCCCGCTGACATGACGCGGATGAGTCTAACTTTCGAGTAGTACACTACTCGGGAGAGACTATAAAATTCTCATTCCCGCTGACATGACGCGGATGAGTCTAACTTTCGAGTAGTACACTACTCGAGAGAGACTATAAATTTCTCATTCCCGCTGACATGACGCGGATGAGTCTAACTTTCGAGTAGTACACTACTCGGGAGAGACTATAAAATTCTCATTCCCGCTGACATGATGCGGAGGAGTCTAACTTTCGAGTAGCATACTACTCGGGAAAGACTATAACATTCTTCCAGCTGACGAGCTGAAGAGTCTAACTTCCGAATGGGACGCCACTCGGGAAAGACTATAAACACCTTTTCCAGCTGACATGAAGCTGACGAGTCGAATTTCGAGTAGTATATTACTCGGGAAAGACTATAAACACCCCTTTCTAGCTGACATGACGCTGAAGAGTCCCATATACGAGTAGCATCCTACTCGGCAAGACTATAAAACACACATTCCGACTGACACGAAGTCGAAGAGTCCTACATACGAGTAGTTCCCTACTCGGCAAGACTATAAATCATATTCCGGTTGACATGATACCGAAGAGTCTCATATACCAGTAGTAATCTACTCGGGAAAGACTTCAAGGTTAAAGATCTTTGACTTCATGTTAATTGTTTTCACAATTAAGCACAAAGTCGGGGGCTACACCTAATAGGTGCCCTATTCGGCGCACACTATTCCAACATCTACATGGAGCCCTTCATAGCCTCGCTGCCAGCTGACATGAAGCAGGACTCGGGAGAAGCAGCACTCAGACAAAGAGCACTCGGGAGCAATGCACTCGGGGAGACTTCACCGTGGAGGATGAGCACTTGGCATCAGCTGTGACTCAACTATGAAGGTCTCAGGGGCTACTGTGGGTGCCATGGGCCCCGGGTACCTCATGACAAGCATATGGGCCACTCGGATAGAGGATGGGCCTAGCCTTGTAATTAGAGATATAGCTAGATTCGGCAGACTTCGCCTTGTATAGAAAGGAATATACAGTCCTAGTCGGGTGTGTTATATCTCTAAGGGGAGATCTCCTAGTCGTAATCCGATGGGGACTCCTACCTTGTAACCCTGTCCCCCAGTATATAAGGGGAGGCAGGGCGCCCCATGAGGGCAGGTTGAGTTGGTTCACCAGAATCACCACCACAAATCCTCAAAGGAATAACACCACAACTGGACGTAGGGTATTACCTCACACCGAGGGCCTGAACCAGTATAAAATCTTCCTGTGTTCCTTTGCAATCCACTGAGTTTCCATCCACCGAGTAGCCCCATATATTTATTGCCGGTGTAAAACATCGACAACAATAATGAGCCAAACTAGTATTTGTGGTGAATCCCTGGGTTAAGTTGTCATGTATTACAATAGGAACCCCTAATTCCCTCACAAATACAGCTCTTTTAATCATTTCTTCGCATGTACATGCAGTCACATTCAAGTAATGCCCCTTAATTTCACCAGTTTCGGCCTATGCTTTATAAATAGCTTCGGCACAAAAGGCAAAACGGTCCCTCCAATGCATAAATGGTTGTGAGTTTATGTTTCCGTCATCTTTGGTAAAATCAAGTCCACCATGTACACACTCATAACATGCTCTACCATAATTTTTTGCGGATAATCCCAATTTTGGTTTAATAGTACATCCCAATAAAGGATGACCATACTTGTTCAACTTATCCTTTTCAACTTGGATACCATGAGGCAGACCTTGGAATGTTTTTGAATAAGTAGGGGGGATTCGCAAATCCTCCAGACATAGAGCGCATAGGGCTTTGAAACCAAATACGTTACCCACAATGGAGGTAAACATTTTAGTAACAGAACCCTCTTCAAATAGGTCTAATGGATAAGCTACATAAGCAATATATTGATTTTCCTCCCCAACAACGGGCTCGATGTGATAGCATCGTCCTTTGTAACGATCAAGACTAGTAAGTCCATCAGTCCAAACAGTTATCCATGTACCAGTAGAAGATTCGGCAGCTATTGTAGCCCCTGCTTCTTCAGGCAACTGAGGAGTTACTTGGAATGCTGCCAAGATATCAATGTCCTTGGTTTCGTACTCCGGGGTGTAGTAAGTCAATTTATAATCCTTAACACCAGCTTGAAATCCAACACTTGCTTTAGATTCTGTTTGTGTTGACATACGCCCCTCCTTAAAACTCATGAATTAAGAATTCTCACAACGACAGGGTCTACTCGATATGCATTAGGCATAAATGAAACCTTTGCAAAAATCTTAAAAAACATATTCAATTAATATCAACTCATTAAAGAAAATGGGGGGCATGCTTAAGTTAATGAATATGTTTCATTCATATATAATGCGTGCACCCTGTGTACATTCTATCCTATAGGAATTCTACGATAGGAATTTGATAAGAATTGAGTTGTTGTTATGGTAAGTTAACTTGCTTCGTTATTAAACCATGGATTTGATTCACCAAATCCATCTTTATTGTATATTCTTTGATAGGTATAGCGCAACCCAACTCAACCCCTAATCTTTATTAAGTTCTTAATAGACCCCCTTTTTTGAAGGCAAAATCGTTCACAAAAGGCAAAATGTATATGAAGAAAAGATCGATTGAACTTTCCGACGGACTCATTCCATTAGTAAACGATTGAATGGGATTCGTTTGGGCAACGAAATCAAGTGCTGGTCCCCTTTTCTCTCTTATTGAATTAACTAATTCATTTCCTTTTGACTTTTGGATTTTTGGATTTTTTTGGTGTTGATTTGGCATTATTCAACAAGAAAAAAAGAAAAATTTTGATAAATTCTTTTTAAATTATGTGATAATTATGAGAACCAATCCTACTACTTCTGGTCCCGGGGTTTCTACAATTGACGAAAAAATACTGAGCGTATTGATCAAATTATTGGACCCGTGCTAGATGTCACTTTCCTTGGGCAAGTTACCTTATGTTTGTAACGCTTTGGTAGTCAAGAGTCGAGACACTGACAGTAAGCAAATTAATATAACTTGTGAGGTACAACAATTATTAGGAAATAATCGAGTTAGAGCTGTAGCTATGAGTGCTATAGATGGGTTGATGAGAGGAATGGAAGTGATTGACATAGGAGCTCCTCTCAGTGTTCCTGTTGGTGGAGCTACTCACGGATGAATTTTCAACGTTCTTGGGGAGCTTGTTGACAATTTGGGTCCTATACATACTAGTGCAACATTCCCTATTCATAGATCAGCGCTTGCCTTTATCAAATTAGATACGAAAATTATCCATCTTTGAAACTAGTATTAAGGTGGTCAATCTTTTAGCTCCTTATCGGTGTGGAGGAAAAATTGGACTATTTGGGGGAGCTGGAGTAGGTAAAAACAATACTCAACATGGAATTCATCAACAATATTGCTAAAGCTCACGGAGGCGTATCCGTATTTGGCAGAGTAGGGGAATGGACTCGTGAAGGAAATGATCTTTATATGGAAATGAAGGAATCCGGAGTAATTAATGAAAAATAATCTTGAGGAATCAAAGGTAGCTCTAGTCTATGGCCAAATGAATGAACCGCCAGGAGCTCGTATGAGAGTTGGTTTGACTGCCCTAGCTATGGCAGAATATTTAAGAGATGTTATGATGAGACATACTAGCTCGGATATGACCATAACTACCTTATGTACTCATCAACCAAAGGTGAATGCTTTCTACGTAAGATTTACGTGTTATATATTTGAACAGACATTACTGCACCATGAGTTTTGTGTGTTCTCGTTTGCAGAGATACTTGGTTGGATGAAGGGAAAGAGACCAAGCGCAAGGAACGCATGGATGATCAAAGAAGTTGATTGGGACAACCAAGACTTACCAAGTCTACTTCTACATTACCACATCACTTTTGGTCCATAGAAGGCAAGAGATGAAGTTCTGTACGTTTTGGATTCAGATTCGGGCCTCCTAACAGCATCAACTTCAAACGGACCTAGCCGCTGATCCAGAAGAACTCTCGGGACCCATGAGTACTTGTTGGAAATCTTATGGAGTCTACTTTCAGATGGTTTTGGTCCCACACCAAAATTCCTCCTAAGCTGTCAGAATCAATCGAAACAAGACACGTACTCTTCCAGTCCGAGTCTGTTTTGAGCCTTGGCTTGTAATTGTATCGTGGCTAAGCCCAAGGGTGTGCGCTCTAGGGTTAACCCTAGGATGTCCCAACTCATATATATACAGTAGCTGTCGTCGTTTAGAGTTGGGTTTTGCTTAGATTATTCTACCATTGCAGTTTCACCGTCTAGATCGGTTTGTAGAACCCCAACTTCTGTGCTAAACATTCATCTGCAATTCAGGTTGCGTTTTCTTTGTTCTTGCAAATTTCTTCGATTGTTTGCAGGAGCAAAACCTTCGTGGTTAGGTCGACTGTGTGAGAGCATGGCCGATAACGACAAGACGCGCGGGTGTAGCGAGTGCGAGGTGACGATCTGCTGATCGAAAGCCTCAAAATGTGAACGTCCACACGTCGCCAAATCGAACCTATCAGAAGATCGGGCACCTAGTCACATCATGTTAATAAGCAAGACGTGCTTCAATTCATCGATAATATCTTTTCTTTTGTTAAAGCAGGATCATAGGTATGTGCCTTATTAGGAGAATGCCCTGCAGTGGGTTTATCAACCTACTCTTAGTACATAAATGAATTCTTTTGCAAGAAAGAATTACTTCTACCAAAAAAGTATCTATAACTTCGATCCAAGCGGTTTATGTACCTGCGGACGATTTGACTGACCCTGTTCCTACTACAACATTTGCACATCTGGATGCTACTATCGTACTTTCTAGAGGATTAGCTTCCAAGGGTATTTATCCTGCAGTAGATCCTTTAGATTCAACCTCAACTATGTTACAACCTCGGATCGTTGGCAACGAACATTATGTAATTGCACAAAAAGTTAGCAACTTTACAAAGTTACAAGAACTTCAAGACATTATCGCAATTCATGGGTGTCGATGCTTTGTATTGGCAATAATTATATGGGGCTATTTGCAAGACCTAAACTTGATGGATGCAAAGGAACACGAAACGAGTTTATCCTGGTTCAGGCCCTCAAGATGAGGTAATATCCTACTTCCAGCTGTTGTGTATTGCCTTTGAGGTTTCTCTGGTAAGATTTTGTATGCCCCAGGGGGCTCCCTACCTCCCTTATATACTAAGGAGGCAAGGTTACATGGTAGGAATCCTAGTCGGACTTTGACCGAAAGATTTTCTTCTAGGAATACATCATAACTAGCTAGGACTATATCCTTTCTCTTGTCATGCAAGGTAACATAAGCCGAGTTCTACTATATCCCTAATTACATGATCAGGTCCATCCTCTATCCTAGTGGCCATATTGCTTTTCATGAGGTACAGGGCCATGCCTCCACAGTAGCCCTGAGACCTTCATAGTTGAGTTACAGCTGACGCCGAGTGCTTATCCTCCATGGTGAAAATTTCCCGAGTGCATTGCTCCCAAGTACTCTTTGTTCGAGTACCTCTTCTCCAAGTCCTGCTTCATGTCAGCCAACAACGAGGGCTATGAAGGGCTTCATAGAAAAAGTTGAATAGTGTGCACCGAATAGGCGCACCTGTTAGGTGTAGCCCCTGACTTTGTGCTTAATTGTGCAAACAAAAACATCATATCCAGCTAGAAATATTTTTGCTCAAGACAATTTGGCGAAGATTGTAAGCTGAGTACCACTTTATGGATTTTGACCCAATATGTGGTTAGATGTACTCAAGAGATACTTGCATCCCCAATTTTGATGTAGATCAACTATTGATCCTTGTAAGGATATATCCTTAATACCTATTAAATAATTCAGATATCTGAATACATGTGTCCAGCAATTAGGCTTATCATGAAGCATATCTGATTATCTTAATCGGTTCCTGTAAAATAGCACCTGTACTACGATTTTAAGACAGACAGCCGTCGGACCAATTGGACATGCTGTTGAGGAACTCATATCTTATGGCCCATTACTGAGTAGGCCGGACTAAGCCAACCACCCAGCGAGGCCTATAAATCCGGGGAAAGAGAAAAGATTTCCCTTTCTCCCAAATCGCCAAACCGCTTAGCTTCTAGAAATCGCGCCCAAACTTGCGCTCTCCTCTTCCGCCTAGGGTTTCCGATTGCTTGAGCTCCCCACCCTAGATCCACATGGCCTTCCATTCCAACCTCGATTCTCATCTTCTAGAAGCTTTTCCCCCTCTTTCTACACTCCGAAGATGCTGAGGGCGCCGTTCGATGTCTGTAACACCCTAAATTATCCTCATATAAAAATAAATCAGAAAAAGAAATTTTAGAAATTAAATTAAAAGCCTCAAAGAGTGAAAATAATAAAAACAGAAATCTATAGCAAAATGGGCTTGGAAATAATTTTATAAAATTCTTTGCTTAATCACCTATTTTCTGAAATTTTCTAGGATTTATTTGATTAAGGAAAGTATTTTTGGTGAATTAAATAAGTTTACAGCATTAAAATAAAAGAAAAAGAAAATTAAAACCCTTTTCCCCGTGCATGGGCCGAATCCGGCCCGTTACTATGCACTAATCCTCTCTCCGCGCGCGTGCCCGGCCCATGGCCTGCGGCCGCCGCTTCGCCGGTGCCTCGCTGATAGGTGGGACCCACCTGTCAGCTTCATCTTCAAGAACCGGACAGAGTCCCTGTTCCGCCCGTCTACAGCCGCCGCGAATCCTGCACAAAATCCAATCGTCTCATCCGCGATCTTCTCAAATTGGTTGAGGGGAAATGTTGCCCCTGTTCTCCTTCATTAAATCCCTAAGAAACCCGAGCAAAATGCGTTCAGATGCAGGAGTCTAGGAGCTCTTTGACTCGGACCCGTAGCCCTAATTCCCCGCCGGCGTAATCTCGCCAACCCCGAGCCGGTCTCTGCCACCTCTTCCTTTAAATAGCAAGCCCTAGACCCCTGGAAGCTATCCCACGCACAAGGTTGAGCTCTAGCTAGCCATAGCCGCCTCCCCGCGCCCTGGGTTCGCTTCGCCGCCGCCGCCGAGTCTCGGTTGAGCAACGCCGTCGCCTTAGCCACCGATAGCGCTCGCCGCCGCTTCTGTGAGCATCACTAGCGCTCAAGGAAGCTAGGCTGCAACCCTTGAGCAACCGAAGATCACCGGAGCACTGTCGCCGTCGAGGACCCAAAGTGCGCCGCCACTAGGAGCTCGCCGCCGGCGCCTCTCGTCGTTGTTCGCCGCCTATCTACCCACGGTGAGAACAGCCGCGACCTCCTCTACCTATTCCGCCTCACCGCGCGCCGCCGTGCCACTGATCACCAGCGACCATTCGTTCCTGTGCTGCGGCCGTCGCCCGAGTCAACGTGGCGCTAACTTGGAGGCCGCTCAGCCACCAGCTCAGCCGTAGGCCCGCCCAATCAGATCTTATCCTAACCGTCGATTGCCCGATCTGATCTAGGCATTCTATCTAGAGTAGATCAGATCTAAGCCATCCGATCCAACTCAAATCCATCAAGCCATCTAAGCCGTCCGATCCAATCTCATAAAATCTACACCGTTCAAATCTTCCGTGGGCCTCGGTGAACCCGGTCTACAATGGACCAAAGCCCTCTCTCTTTGTCTAGTGGGCCCTGCTTGTCAGCCACCGGCCCACACCCCCCTCTCTCTTATGCTGATGTCATTATTCCTTTTCCTGAATTAAATTAATTCCTAAATGACGCAATAAATCAGTTTATTTTTTAAAAGCTTGAAAAGAGGTTAAACCTCTAAAATTCATAATTAATTCATCCGAACTCCGTTTGAGGTGATTCAACTTGCAAAATTCTTTAAAATCAAGATCTACCCATTAAAAATATAATATGACACACTGTTCATGTATGTTGATGTACTGTTTTGCTCATTTTTGTTTATTGCCTTTAGCCGCCGACGTTTAGGAAGAGCCACAGTTTCTCGAGGAAAGTTCTGAGGTTTGTGAGGAGTAGCAAGGCAAGTCACGCAGATTCCCAAATCCCTTTGAGCATATTGTACCTATGTTTAAAGCTATGTTTCCTTTCAACTCTGCATTTATTTTGGAATGTCATCAGTAAAGGGAAACTGTGATCCTTGTTTATGGCCCCTTTGACTTGATTACTGTATGTTGTACCTATGGGATAAAAGTGACTAGCTAGCTTTATTTATTGGTTAGCTAGATTACCTCTAGGCCTTTGCTTAGCCATGCTTAGCAAATTATAAAATAACTTCTGGGCTGTAACATTAACTTCGATTAAATATTTAGTTCACATGAAATGATGAGTCCATTTACGACTGTGGTCGTGCAAGGCTAATTTAATGGTCTTTTAAAATATGGATAAATGGTGGGTTGCGAGCACTAGGATTGTGATTGTTGCTAGTGGTGCTCGTAACAGTTAAGGACCGATTCGTGGACTACTTGTTACAAAGCAGTACACGTGATAACCACAAGCCAGAATGGGTAATGGTGGGATCTAAAGTGTAGTTCGTTCAACCGGAGGCCCCACGGTGTGATGTGGTTGTGTCAATAAGACCACCATGGCTGTGTCAATAAGTCCATATCTTGGGTGTTGGATCGTTTCCCTGTTGGGGGCTTGATCAGCTCCTGCCAGAAACTGGTGGTTCAACGGGTGGCGCTCTTATTATGTGGGTTACATGGAGGGTCTTGTCACAATTCCTTTTTGAGGTACCATGGTGGTATTAAGGCGCACAGTAATGTGTTGTGGAGTTGTGTCTTGTGGGTAAATTGGTACACCTCTGGCCAGAGTAAAACTATTCGAATAGCCGTGCCCACGGTTAAGGGTGGGCCTAGTAATGTTTTCTGTGATTAGTCCCACTTTACTTAAACTTGACTGTTAAATGGTGAAATTTGTTTA
This sequence comes from Oryza meyeriana var. granulata, assembly GCA_003991445.1. Classification (NCBI taxonomy): domain Eukaryota; kingdom Viridiplantae; phylum Streptophyta; class Magnoliopsida; order Poales; family Poaceae; genus Oryza; species Oryza meyeriana. The sequence continues at coordinate 96,961 of RYFJ01000574.1, forward strand.
GCTCTAGGTTGGTGTGGTTGGGCCTATATCGTTTTGGTGAGCGGTATAGTGTTGATCAATATTGCTTAATAACTAATGCTTTATTATCCTCTTAAATGTTTTATTAAATGCTTTTATGCAAAAAGGAGTCATATTATGCCATTCTTTGTTATCCTGTGCACTTGCATATTTGCTGTGTGGATTGCGAAGTATTTCATGTGCTCACCTTGCAATCAACAATCATCATTCAGAAGAATACTTCAGCGAGGAGGATTACTTGGAGGATTAAGCAGGAGTCCCGGTCAAGCTCGTGGAGTGGGTTTCGTCGCGTTTCTTAGTTTATTTACCACTGCTAGAACTTTATTATTTTGTGAGGTACCATTCGCCTCTGTAATAAATACTTTCGATATGTAAACCATTACTTTGATTATCAACCATGTCGTGTGTGCCTCAGTTGATTCCTGGACGAGGATTTTCACACAATAAAACTCTAGAATTTTGGATGGAAATTCTGGGCGTGACAAGTTGGTATCAGAGCCACCTTGATCGTAGGATAAGCCCTGTGGTACCCCTAAGAGCCTTCTAAATTTTTTTTTAAAATTAGATCTGTCCTCTCCTCTTTCTCTTTTAATTAGGGAAGTTAACAGTACAAAAAAAATTTTCTCTTACAAAATTCTACGTTTTCCTATTGAAAAAAAGAGAAAATTTTGCAATTTTTTTACCTCTTCATTACTTAGTACTATACTGGTTATGACTTTCTTTAAAAAAAACCTTATTTATGCTAAATCTTTTGCTCTTAATTTTGATGAAAACTTTACTATTTCTCCTTTTTCCCTTTTATGTGGTACAAAATTTATTTTGTTAACTTAGTCAAAATCAATAAATCTTCCTTTCATACTCCATAGATGGAAACCCGAGAGCCAGTGCATCTGTTTGGAGTTAGTGGATTTGTCAAGGAGTTACGAGATATGGCCTTCGCCATAGGGTACAATCTGGCCCCTGAATACAGACAAGTCACTCACAACCCCTATGAAGAGAAGTGCCACGTCCACCTCACAATTTCATGTGAACGAGAAGGAATCCCCTCCATGATCTTCGGAGCAGGAGGAAGAAATTTTGAGCATGCATGTCAAGAGGTAGCTGTAACACCCTGCCCTCCAGAACCGCACAGCCCAGCCCAACCGACGGGCGGGCCCACTTACACATAGCACCCCACTTACACTTTCGTCCTCGCTTCGTGTAAAAGGGTTAACCCGGAAGTGCTATGGTTGGAGGGACAAGACCTTATAAGTTGGTTCAACTCTTGCTCAACTAGCAAGGTGGTACTAATCATGTGCACACCACACTCATGGGCCATATGGGCCATATCCTAATTGGGCCAGGATGTCACACACACCCCCCCTCAAAGGACCTGGCGTCCCCGCCAGTCCAACTTACCCGTATAGCCACACAGGCATATAGGCAAATGTCCAGGAACACGCCCCCTCTTAGCGCACGTCCGTACGTCCAGTGCCGGCGCCATATGCCATGCCATGTGCCTCACACCGAGCCCACATGCGCCATGCGCCATATGCCCGCACACTGACCCGTACGCGCAACCGCGAGGGTCGGCTCTGATACCATTTGTAACACCCTGCCCTCCAGAACCGCACAGCCCAGCCCAACCGACGGGCGGGCCCACTTACACATAGCACCCCACTTACACTTTCGTCCTCGCTTCGTGTAAAAGGGTTAACCCGGAAGTGCTATGGTTGGAGGGACAAGACCTTATAAGTTGGTTCAACTCTTGCTCAACTAGCAAGGTGGTACTAATCATGTGCACACCACACTCATGGGCCATATGGGCCATATCCTAATTGGGCCAGGATGTCACAGTAGCTTTGGAAGCTATTGGAGAACTTCGTCACCGCTACGCCACTCGTCTGAGGAGCACTGCTTACCACTACCACCCATCCAGGACCCACAACGATGAGTACAGCAGTTACCAGAACCCAGGAGTAGAGAACAGTGCAACTACTCAACGACTTGTCAGGATATTGAGTGCCATGGACAACGCTCGGGCTAATGTGGTGATTGCAGCTCATGAACGTTTGAATGAGAACCACACCAAGATTTGTAGGCTGCAGAACCAAGTGGACCGGCTGAAGCAAGAGTTGGCCCGGGTCAAAGGTGAAGCACCCCCTAAAGGAGCCAAGATCCGCACCACCGCAAGGAAGAGGGTTTGTCTTCCACCCCGGATTCAGCTAGCACCAAGGACCCGTTTACTAAATGACTAGGTCCCGCTTCGGGTAGTTCCACCAGTGGCTTATTTTGACGATGCAAAAGAAGACTCTGAGGAATTAGAAGCCAGCAAACCTTCGGAAGGGTCAGAAGACAGTGGAGCTCGCACTCACTCTGAAGTGGAGTGGGGTGATACTCAAGAAGATGAAGAGGAATTGGGACACAACTCGGATGCCAGAAGAAGTCCTTCGCCCCGTTGAGAAGCCTTAGTAGCACCTTAGCATAAGTTACCTTAGATCGTTGTGTGATTCGAAAATGCTTGTATGTGTGGGGTTTAGTCGATAGTTTATGTTAGAGTTTGGTGATGTAACTATTTAAATTATGAGTTGCTTGATGGTGTGATAGTAAGCTACATAAATGTTAATCACTCAGTTCAGAGCAATAAAAGTGAAAGTTTAAGTAACACGAAATCCGTCTCAAGGGCTCTTTCCCTTCTTCTCATCTTTGCTTTGCAGATGGTGAACACACGTAACGGAAGCAACTAAGATGGTAATGTTGGGAACAACAATCGCGGGGTACACCCAACGGACCGCCGCATCAGGATGACAATCTTACCATTGCAGGTCTTGGCAAACCAAACGCAGTTGATGAATATGATGTTTCAACAATGCAAAACTAGCAGAATCAGGCTCAACAGCAGGTGCCTCCTCCTCCACCGTAGAACAAGCTCGCAGAGTTTTTGCGAGTGAGGCCTCCTACTTTCTCTAGCACAACTAATCCTTTGGAAGTTGGGGATTGGTTGCATGTTGTTGAGAAGAAATTGGACCTCTTACAATGCACGGACCAGGAGAAGGTCTCATTCGCTTCACACCAGCTAGATGCTCCTACGTCTGAATGGTGGGATCATTTCAGAACTAACCGAGCGAATGGACAGCCTATCACCTGGGCTGAGTTCGCCACCGCTTTTAGGAAGATGCATATCCCTGCTGGAGTAGTGGCATTAAAGAAGCATGAGTTTCGGGCACTAAAGCAAGGGAACCGGTCGGTGCCCGAGTTTCTGTATAAGTTCAACCGTCTTGCCCGCTATGCACCGGAGGATGTTAGTACTGACGCTGACCGACAAGAGAAGTTTCTGGACGGATTGAATGATGAACTCTCAGTTCAACTACTTTCTAGTGACTACTCAGATTTCCAGAAACTGGTGGACAAAGCCATTTGCTAGCAAGACAAACACAATCGAATGGAGCAAAGGAAGCGTAGGATGGCAAGTTTTCGGGCACAGCAATCCTTTAGTCAGAGGCCGCGTGTTGCGGGACCATCCCAGACCTAGCAAGGCGGATCCTCATCGGCACCTCGCCCGCAGCGCCAGCTCTACCCCAACACCATTGGCAGCAACGCTGGAGTAAACCGTTCTCCCCCTCGGCCAATCACGGCCCCAGCAACCAACCAGCCCGTCAAGAAGGAAGTTGGGGGGGAAACCATTGATCTGTTTCAATTGGGGAGACCCGGGGCACTTTTCCAATCAGTGCCCTAAGCCCAAACGCACCAGGCAAGCCGCACCAGGACAGAACTCCACGGGCATGGTCAAAGCTCAGGTGAACCATGTCTCTACAGAGGAAGCTCAAGCTGCACCAGACGTCGTTTTTGGTATGTTCCTTGTTAACTCAGTTCCTACTACAGTACTGTTTGATTCTGGTGCTACCCATTCTTTCTTGTTAGTGGGGTTTGCTAATGAACATGGGATACCCATCCGGAAGTTGAGAACACCTATCCTAATAAATACACCTAGCCATCAGACACCTTCAACCCAGAGCAGTACTTCTGTGACTATAGAAATTATGGGCACCCCTTTTCTCACCGATCTACCCTTGATAGAATCCAGAGATATCAATGTCATCTTAGGGATGGATTGGTTAACCTGGTACAAGGGGGTTATTGATTATGCCACCAGGACTGTGACCTTAACTTTTAGCCTGGGGAAGAAAGTGATCTTTCGTGTCCTCACTACCTCATCTTCTCCAACCTCTTTGAACCAGGCAATCTTAACCGAAATCCCTGTAGTACGGGACTACCTAGATGTTTTTCGTGATGACCTACCTAGAATGCCACCTAAGAGAGATATTGAGTTTAGAATAGACCTAGCCCCAGGCACCGCCCCTATCCACAAGAGACCGTATAGGATGGGAGCTAATGAGTTGGCAGAAGTAAAGAAGCAAGTTGAAGAGTTGCTTGCTAAGGGCTACATCAGACCTAGCACGTCGCCTTAGGGGGCGCCAGCCATTTTTGTGGAAAAGAAAGATGGAACTCAACGGATGTGTGTTGATTATCATGCACTCAATGAAGTCACAATCAAGAATAAGTACCCGCTACCTCAGATTGATGATCTGTTTGATCAGTTAGGAGCCACCGTATTCTCCAAAATAGATCTTCACTCGGGTTATCATCAGTTAAGGATTCGGGAGGAAGGTATTCTCAAAACTGCTTTTACCACTTGGTATGGATTATATGAGTGCACCGTTATGTCTTTCGGGTTGACTAACACCCTTGCATTCTTCATGAACTTGATGAATAAAGTGTTCATGGAATACTTGGATAAGTTTGTGGTGGTTTTCATCGATGATATCCTTGTTTATTCCAAGACTAAGGGAGAACATAAGCAGAACCTTCGTATCGTTTTGGAGACCCTTCGGCAGCATCAGTTGTATGCCAAGTTTAGCAAGTGTGAGTTTTGGCTTCCGGAAGTGAAGTTTCTCGGACATGTTGTCACCGCTGGAGGAATTGCGGTAGACCCAACCAATGTGGAGTCCATGACCAAGTGGAAGCAGCCGCAATCAGTTTCGGAGATTCGGAGTTTCTTAGGATTGGCGGGATATTACCGTCAATTCATAGAGAATTTTTCTAGAATTGCGAAGCCTATGACCTGTTTACTCCAGAAGGATGTGAAATTTTCATGGACGCTAGAGTATGAATGGAGTTTTCAAGAGTTGAAGAAGAAACTTGAAACCGCACCTGTGTTGATCATGCCAAATCCCAAGAAAGGATTCCAAGTCTACTATGATGCCTCTCAGCAAGGTTTGGGATGTGTGCTGATGCAAGAAGGGAAGGTTGTGGCATATGCCTCACGACAGTTACGGCCTCATGAGAATAATTACCCTACCCATGACTTGGAATTGGCAACTATGGTGCATGCCTTGAAGATTTGGAGACACTATCTCATCGGCAATCGCAGCGAAGTGTATACAGACCACAAAAGTTTGAAGTATATTTTTACTCAGCCAGATCTGAACCTTAGACAACGAAGGTGGTTAGAGCTGATCATGGACTATGACATCGGAATCCATTATCACCCAGGGAAAGCCAACGTGGTGGCTGATGCCCTTAGTTGAAACAATTACTGCAACACCATGAAAGGTCAGTGGTTACCGTTGGAGTTGTGTGAAGATTTTGAACAGTTAAATCTAGATATAGTTAGTCAAGGATTTGTGGCAGCCTTGGAAGCACAACCTACTTTGGTGGATCAGGTCCGTGAAGTGCAGAAAGATGACCTGGATATTTTGGAAATCAAGAAGAATATGAAGAATGGGAAAGCTACTGGATTCTTGGAAGATGAACAAGGTACTGTGTGGTTCGGGGAGTGAATTTGTGTACCAGACAAGGAGGAACTGAAAAAGCTGATCTTGGATGAAGCCCATGGGACGTAGTACTCCATCCATCCTGGTAGCACCAAGATGTATCAAGATCTGAAGGAGAAGTTTTGATGGTCTAGCATGTGAAGGGAAATAGCTGAGTATGTGGCTGTTTGTGATGTATGTTAGTGTGTAAAGGTTGAACATTAGAGGCCAGCAGGATTGTTACAACCCCTTAAGGTCCTTGAATGGAAGTGGGAAGAAGTAGGGATGGACTTCATCACCGGTTTACCAAGGACAGCGTCAGGATTTGATTCTGTATGGGTCGTGGTGGACAGACTTACAAAGGTGGCCCACTTCATACCAGTCAAGACAACTTACTCTAGTAGCAAATTGGCAGAATTATACATGGCTCGAATTGTGTGCTTGCATGGTGTGCCACGCAAGATTGTGTCGGATAGAGGAAGTCAGTTTACCTCTATGTTTTGGCAGAGACTCCAAGAAGAGATGGGCACTCGGTTAAACTTCAGTACCACTTACCACCCGCAAACGGATGGTCAAACCGAGCAGGTTAACCAGATCTTAGAAGACATGTTGAGGGCTTGTGCCATAGACTTTGGTGGAAGTTGGGACAAGAGCCTAACGTATGCTGAGTTTTCCTACAACAATAGTTACCAGGCAAGTCTGAAGATGGCCCCGTTCAAGGCTCTATATGGACGAAAGTGCCACACACCCCTGCTTTGGGATCAGACGAGAGAACGTTAGGTATATGGGACGGATATCTTGCGAGAAGCGGAAAAAAAGTGAAGATCATACAAGAAATGACTTCGAGTAGCCTAGTCTTGTCAGAAGAGCTATGCGGACAATCGTAGAAGGGACCTCAGTTTTGAGGAAGGTGACTGTGTATTTATGAGTCACACCACTCCGGGGAGTACACCGATTCCAGATAAAAGGAAAGTTGGCACCACGTTACGTGGGACCCTACAAGATACTAGGACAGAAAGGAGAAGTTGCTTATCAACTAGAGTTGCCTCCCACCCTGACGGGGGTACACGATGTCTTCCATGTGTCTCAGTTGAAGAAATGTTTAGGAGTACCAACCAAAGAAGCTGATCCAGAACAAATTGAGATCCATGAAGATCTGACCTATGTCGAGAAGCCTATTCGTATCCTAGTGACCAGGGAAAGGAAAACTCGCAATCGAGTGATAAGGTTTTGCAAAGTACAATGGAGTAACCACTTGGAAGAAGAAGCGACATGGGAACGCGAGGATGAATTGAAATCTGCTCACCCGCACCTCTTCGCCTGATCTCTTGAATCTTAGGACGAGATTCTGTTTAAGGGGGGTAGGTTTGTAACACCCTAAATTATCCTCATATAAAAATAAATGAGAAAAAGGAATTTTAGAAATTAAATTAAAAGCCTCAAAGAGTGAAAATAATAAAAATAGAGAAATCTATAGCAAAATAGGCTTGGAAATAATTTTATAAAATTCTTTGCTTAATCACCTATTTTCTGAAATTTTCTAGGATTTATTTGATTAAGGGAAGTATTTTTGGTGAATTAAATAAATTTACAGCATTAAAATAGAACAAAAAAAATTAAAACCCTTTTCCCTATGCATGGGCCAAATCCGGCCCATTACTGTGCACTAATCCTCTCTCCGCGTGCATGCCCGGCCCACAGCCTGCGGCCGCCCTTTGCCCACGCCTTGCTGACAGGTGGGACCCACCTATCAACTTCGTCTTCAAGAACGGGACAGAGTCCCTGTTCCGCCCGTTTGCAGCCACCACGAATCCTGCCTAAAATCTGATCGTCTCATCCGCGATCTTCTCAAATTGGTTGAGGGGAAAAGTTGCCCCTGTCCTTCTCCGCTATATCCCTAAGAAACCTGAGCGAAAACGCGTTCGGATGCAGGAGTCTAGGAGCTCTCCGACTCAGACCTGTAGCCCTAATTCCCCACCGGCGTATTCTCACCAAACCCAAGCTGGTCTCTGCCACTTCTCCCTTTAAATAGCAAGCCCTAGACCCGTGGAAGCTATCCCGTGCACAAGGTTGAGCTCTAGCTAGCCCTAGCCGCCTCCCCGTGCCCTGGGTTCGCTCTGCCGCCGCCATCGAGTCTCGGTCGAGTAACACCGTCGCCTTAGCAGCTGATAGTGCTCGCCGCTGCTTCTATGAGCATCGCCAGCGTGCAAGGAAGCTAGGCCGCCGCCCCCTGAGCGGCCGAAGAACACCGGAGTGTCATCGCCGTTGAGGATCCGAAGTGCGCTGCCGCTAGGAGCTCGCCGCCGGTGCCTCTCGTCGCCGTTCGTCACCCGTCTACCCACGGTGAGAACCGCCGCGACCTCCTCTACCTATTTCCATCCTCGCCACGTGTTGCCGTGGCACCGATTGCATGCGACCATTGGTTCCCATGCCGCCGCCGTCGCCGCTGTCGCCCGAGTCGACGTGGCGCCGACATGGAGGCTACGTCAGCCGACAGCTCAGCCATAGGCCCACCCGATCAGATCTTACCTGAACCATTGATCGCCCGATCTGATCTCAGCCGTTCGATCTAGAGTAGATCAGCTCTGAGCCATCCGATCCAACTCAAATCCATCAAGCCATTGGAGCCATCCGATCCAATCTCATAAAATCTACACCGTTCAAATCTTCCGTGGACCTCGGTGAACCTGGTCTACCGTGGACCAAAGCCCTCTCTCTCTGTGTCCAGTGGGCCCCGCTTGTTAGCCGCCGGCCCACACCCCTCTCTCTCCTGTGCTGACATCATAACTCCTTTTTCTGAATTAAATTAATTCCTAAATGATGCAATAAATCAGTTTAATTTGTGTTAAAAGCTTTAAAAGAGGTTAATCTTCTAAAATTCATAACTAATTTATCCGAACTCTGTTTGAGGTGATTCAACTTGCAAAATTTTTTAAAACTCAAGATCTACCCATTAAAAATATAATATGACACTGTTCATGTGTGTTGATGTACTGTTTTGCTTATTTTTATTTATTGCCTTTAGCCGCCGACGTTCAGGAAGAGCCGCAGTTTCTTAAGGAAATTTTCGAGGTTTGTGAGAAGCAGCAATGCAAGTCACGTAGATTCCCAAATCCCTTTGAGCATGTTGATTACTGCATGTTATACCTATGGGATAAAAGTGACTAGCTAGCTTTATTTATTGGTTAGCTAGATTACCTATAGGCCTTTGCTTAGCAAATTATAGAATAACTTCTGGGCTATAACATTAACTTTGATTAAATATTTAGTTCACATGAAATGATGAGTCCATTTACGACTGTGGCTGTGCAAGGCTAATTTAATGGTTCTTTAAAATATGGATAAATGGTGGGTTGTGAGCACTAGGATTGTGATTGTTGCTAGCGGTGCTCGTGACGGTTAAGGACTGATTCGCAGACTACTTGTTGCAAAGCAGTACACTTGCTAACCACAAGCCAGAATGGGTAATGGTGGGATCTAAAGTGTAGTTCATTCAACCGGAGGCCCCACGGTGTGATGTGGTTGTGTCAATAAGACCACCATGGCTGTGTCAATAAGTCCATGTCTTGGGTGTTGGATTGTTTCCCTGTTGGAGGCTTGATCAGCTCTTGCCAAAAACTGGTGGTTCAACGGGTGGCGCTCTTGTTGTACGTGTTACATGGAGGGTCTTGTCACAATTCCTTTTTGAGGTATCATGGTGGTATTAAGGCGCACAGTAATGTGTTGTGGAGTTGTGTCTTGTGGGTAAATTGGTACACCTCTGGCCAGAGTAAAACTATTCAAATAGCTGTGCCCACGGTTAAGGGTGGGCATAGTAATGTTTTCTGTGATTAGTCCCACTTTACTTAAACTTGACTGTTAAATAGTGAAATTTGTTTAGCTCTAGGTTGGAGTGGTTGGGCCTATGCCCTTTTGGTGAGAGGTATAGTGTTGATCAATATTGCTTAATAACTAATGCTTTATTACCCGCTTAAATGTTTTATTAAATGCTTTTATGCAAAAAGGAGCCATATTATGCCATTATTTGTTATCCTGTGCACTTGCATATTTGCTGTGTGGCTTGCGGAGTATTTCATGTACTCACCTTGCAATCATCAATCATCATTCAGAAGAATACTTCAGCAAGGAGGATTACTTGGAGGATTAAGCAAGAGTCCCGGTCAAGCTCGTGGAGTGGGTTTCATCGCGCTTCTTAGTTTATTTACCGCTGCTAGAACTTTATTATTTTGTGAGGTACCATTCACCTCTGTAATAAATACTTTTGATATGTAAACCATTACTTTGATTATCAACTATGTCCTGTGTGCCTCGGTTGATTCCTGGACGAGGATTTTCACACAATAAAACTCCAGAATTTTGGATGGAAATTTTGTGCATGACAATGTCCCCCACATCCCATCTAGGACATGGCCATCTTCGACCACTTGCTCCACGATGCTTGTGTATCTGGAGAAGAAGAAATACCTCCAACCAAAGGAACTCATCAACTGGCGTCTGGCCATCAGTGAGACAATCCCTTCATAGGATACCCGTGAGATTGTAGTGTTCGCCTTTTTTTTCAATAGGGGTTTCGCTCGTCCTTCATCGCATGTTCTCCGTGGTCTCCTCGATTACTATCGAGCTCATCCATCTCAACCCCAACTGCATCCTCCAGATTTCCATTTTCGTGACCCTCTGTGAGGCCTTTCTCGGGGTCGATCCCCATTTCAATCTCTTTCGCTTCCTGTTCCACGTCAAACCCCAACCATCAAAATCCAAACCCCAAGTCAGAGGGGGAGCGGGGCTTCAACTCCGCAATGAGATGAAGAAGGCCTATCTCGATGTCCCCCTGAAGACTTCACCGAAGGGGTGGCATTAGGAGTGGTTCTACTGTTCAAACCTAGAGCCCTCCTTGCCACCCTTTACGGGGAATCCTCCTACGGTCCTGGATAGCTGGACGGCTCTCCCCTCGAAAGCCAACATGGTTCAAGTGTTGTTGCTACCAGAGAAGATCGAAGACCTAAAGGATAAGGGGTTGACAGGGCCGTGGGTGGCACGGACTTTCCAAAATTGGCGCACACAGCCCCTGAAGGACAGGGCTCATCCTGGTTACGAATACTAGGGAAAGAAAGACCTGACTCGAGAGTGCGCTGACTTCGTTGACAAGGACGTCGTCACCGACACCCTGCTCGGCTACTTCGTTAGTGGAGTAGTCGAGACTTTGGACGCTGAGAGGGCTCCCAAGCGCTTCTACCAGAGCAGGCCCCGGCCAACGGTAATATCTTGTCTTTTGGTTGTCTTGATATTTGTCTGTGATGGTGGATATGAACCTAGTCCAATTGAGTTTACCTTTATGCACAATGCTTGCAAGAATTTGCCAAATTTTCGTCGAACCCTCCCAGCTAGCTAAGACAGTCGGCCAGCCCATCAGTTGTCCAACCCAGCCCCAAGAGGGCTGGGAAGCAACCTATGGCGGACCAGGCCAAGAAGAAAGACATACAGAATAAGGCACTAGGCGGTCCCCAGATCAGGGACTCTAGCAGTGTAGCCCCAGCACCAACCAGCACCAGGACCACTCCACCAACCACTCCACCGGCCCAGTCAGCCGCACCTAGTGTGCCGCTGACTAGCCTGAGCTCCACACCACCAGCTGCCACACCTCCTGGCCCAACACCAGGCAGCACACCCCCTCCAAGTAAGCCTTTGGGCCCATTGCCGACCACCTCCACTCCTGGCATACAAGGGTGGAGATTTTAGACTTCCAAGATGTATGAAATCTTCAATCTTCAGAAAATCTTGAAATGCATTTCAATGTCTTGATTGCAGTATGATTATGTAGGAAGCCAAGTGACACTGATCCCAAGAGGACAGCACCATCGACTCCCATCGCCGTCCCTATCCCAACTAAGGCTAAGCCAGTAGAGCCTCAACCCAAGCCAAATGTCTATCTAGCCCCCGAGGTCAAGATAGCGCACTCGGCTGGGCCACAATCATCTCCTAGTTGGGACACCACCAGAGCAACCGAAGTCCCAGTCGTCGAGCTGACTGATGAGCCGACACTGCCTGAAGGCCCTAGACCTAGGACCCCCTCTCCTCCATTGTCCTCATCATCAGAAGAAAATGATCTCCCTAGGCTCGAAGCCCCTCTACCTAAATTCCCTCGGGTGTTCTATTGGGTCAACCCGGACAGAAGCGATGAAGCCTTTGAATTGCACAAGGAGGCGGCCAAGAAAGAACGGATTGAGCTGATGGAGGCCACCATAAAGGCTTCGAGGCAGGTCCAGGTATGCAACTTAGCCGACTATATTTTCAACTTTAGGCTGGTTGTCTAATCTTATAGGTTGTTCAGCGTTGACTTGCCTTGTTTGATAACTTGTCTTGCTCTTGCAGAAAATTATCGAGCGATCTGAGAAGATGAGTCAGGTTCTCACCCAACTCGCTCCCTAGATCACTCAATTTACCCAGCTCTAGGCCGTGAAGGATGAGCTGGAGTGGACCAGTAAGTAGAGGGAGGCCTGGCTAAAGGACTCGGTCAACAAGCTGCAGGATGAGTAGTGGGAGAAAATAGGGACCATCAGAGGTAAGTCTCCCTTCTGTCCGAGTAGTCCTAGGTGTCCTCTCTATGTTTCTAACCTTCAATCTTGGTTGGCTGTAGCTCATGAGACAAATCTGCATAACCAGTCCCTGGAGATTGAGCGCCTAAAGAAAAAGTTGAAAGAGCTCGAAAAGGCAAAATCCAAGGTCGACACCAAGTATGCGAGTAAGTTGCATATCTGCTCCTAAGCTCTATCCAACTAGACGTCGCAACTTGCTTATGTCTCTCTTCTGGATGAGCAGCCTTCAAGACCAATGTGCAGACTCAGTTCAACGTGTTTGCCGAAGAAATCAAGGTAGTAGAGAACTCACGGAGCACCATAGTGGACTCAGCGAAGTCTCTATTAGACATTATGCAGCCGGGCCAAGCTGGGTCTAGCTTGAATTCTCCTTACCAAGTGATACAACGTCTTCAAGATGCTCTGGCTATCTTGAAGGAATTTGCCACTAAGCATGCCATCGTGGGTATCTCCCAAGCCTTAGCCATGACCAAGTCTCTCTTCTCCTGGGTAGATATTGAGGCGATTGGTGAAGGATTTGCTGAGGGCACCACTCCAGAAGAGCGATTAGAGCTGATAAACCAATCGAGGCCGACTGCTCAGACAACAGCTGAGGATCTTCCATTGTAAAATCAAACTCTTCTAAGTAGTTTGTGTATGAAAAAGATAGAAACAACCTGTATATATTGTAAATATTTTTATCTGCCGTGAAATCTTGCTGAGTGCATGTTCTTTCATAGCCATCGTTAGTCTTACCCGACTAGCCAATCTATGCTGATGGTTAAGGACCAACTTTAAAAAACGTTTATCCCATGAGACTATACTCAGCAAGACTTAGCATAATCTTTATAAAATTTCATGACTTGGATAAAACAGACTTGAACTTTAGTAATAACAAATGATGTGTTATCGTCATGTAGCCCCCCGACTCACTACTCGGTTGAAACAATAGGCGTAGTGAGTCAGAGTAAAAAATTTTATTTATATATGAAATTGAGTACAATGCTCAGGTATAGAAAAGACGTAGTTGTTCTATGTTCCATGAGTTGTTGACGAGGACGCCATCTTTAGTCTTCAGTCAGTAAGCCCTCGGGCGTGTCACCTCAGCGATAATGAACGGCCCCTCCCATAAGGGAGATAATTTGTGCCTATCTTTGGTGGTCTGGATTTTTCTCAAAACGAGATCTCCCACCAAAAATGTTGCGGCCATGAACATTACGACTGTGATAACGACGCAGTCCTTGAAGATATCTTGTCGACTGGATAGTGGCGATGCCCCTTGCTTCATCCAACTGATTTAGCTCGACCAGTCAGTCTTCGTTTGACTTGTCTTCTGAGTGGGCCCGAACTCACAGAGAGCCGAACTCCAACTCGGTTGGTAACACGGCCTCGGCACCATAGACTATGAAGAAAGGGGATTGCCCAGTTGCTCGACTGATCGTGGTTTGTAGAGACCAGAGAACAGATGGGAGTTCTTGCACCCATTGCCCTGCATATGGTTGTAGTCGGTTGAACACTGTCACGCCCGAAAATTCACCAGAATTTCTAAAGCTAATTTGTGCAATAAATCCTCATATAGAAATTAGCCAAGGTACACAAACCAACAATTTGATAATCATAACCAAAACGATAAACGATAAATACTTACAAAAGAGGTAGTTAGTCCTCACACAGAAGAAAATAGTAGCGGAACGGCAACTAGCGTAGCTTCAGCACCAAGCCATAGGCAACTCAACTGGGGTATAAGCCAAACACCAAAACTTCTCGTCCTCGTAAATCTTCACTCTAATGATTGTAATATAGCAAGATTGAGTACCACCCACCGTACTCAACAAGCCACACATGGAAATGCAAAATAATGCAACAGGAATCCCAAAGGAAAGGCATAGTATGGCTTATTTGCATAGACCACATTCAAACATTTGCTTTTAAAATCATTGAAAAATAGTAAAGTTTCATTAATATCAGCATTAACTTATCACTGAATAGCACTCCAATGCAGTTCAGGCCCAAAACCATAATCCTCCAAACTGGTGCTATCAGGTTTCTATCATTTATTATCATTAATGAGTAGTGTGAGACTAATCACGAAAAACATTGCTAGGCTGCCCATTAACCGCAGGCATGACTATTCGAACAGTTTTACTCTGGCCAGAGGTGTACCAATTTACCCACAAGACACAATCTCAACATCATGTCAGCCATGTGTTGCGATATTCAAAAGTACCTGAACAGAGATTGTGACAAGACCCTCCATGAAACCTATACAACAAGAATTCCACCCGCTAGACCACTTGTCTCCGGTAGGGTTGATCAGGTTCCTAGGTAGAGAGACGGTCCAACGCCCGAGACATGGACTTATTGACAACTACCATGGTGGTCTTATTGACACAGCCACAACACACCGTAGGGCCTCCGGTTGAACAGATCACACTTCAGTTCCCACCATTACCTATTCTAGCTTGTGGTTAGCATGGGTATTGCTTCACAACAAGTAGTCCACGAACTGGTTCTTAATTGTCATGAGCACCACTAGCAGCGTCATCATTCCATGTGCTCACAACCCACCATCCGTCAAATTTTAGTTGACAAGATTAATTAACCAGCCACGACGAACTGTCATGAAAAGATAGCCATTAATCATTGTTTGTCCATAGGTGAATGAATAGTTCCCCACATAAAATGGTGCTAAAGTTTCTAGGCATGGCTAAGTAGAACCTAAATAATCTAGCTAGATCATTAAATAGTCATCCAACTAGTCAATATTAATTACCTCGGGTATCAAGGTGTCGATGTTTTGTATCGGCAATAATAATATGGAGCTACTCGTGAGACCTAAACTTGATGGATTGCAAAGGAACACAAAAATATTTATACTGGTTTAGGCCCTCGAGATGAGGTAATACCCTACATCCAGTTGTGGTGTATTGCCTTTAAGCTTTCTCTGGTGAGATTTTTATATGCCCTCAGGGGGCACCCTGCCTCCCCTTATATACCAGGGACAAGGTTACAGAGTAGGAATCCCAGTCGGACTCCGACCAAGGGATTTCCATCTAGGAATACAACGTGCCTGACTAGGACTACATCCTTTCCTTGTCGCACAAGGTTATGTATGCCGAGTCCTATTGTATCCCTAATACAAGGTTAGGCCCACCCTCTATCCGAGTGGCCCATATGCTTCTCATGAGGTACTCAAGGCCCATAGCCTCCACAGTAGCCCCTGAGACCTTCATAGTTGAGTCACAGTTGATGCCGAGTGCTCATCCTCTACGGTGAAGAATTCCCGAGTGTATTGCTCCCATGTACTCTTTGTCCGAGTGCTTCTTCTCCCGAATCCTGCTTCATGTCAGCTGGCTACGAGGCTATGAAGGGCTTCATAGAAAAATATGAATAGTATGCACCGAATAGGCGCACCTATTAGGTGTAGCCCCCGACTTTGTGCTTAATTGTGAAACAATTAAACATAAAGTCAAAGATCTTTAACCTTGTAGTCTTTTCGGATTAGTATACTACATGGTATGTAGACTCTTCAGCATCATGTCAGCTGGTATAATTTTTGCTCATGGCAATTGGTGGCTAAGCATGTAAACCGAGTACCACTTCTTGGATTTTAACCTAATGTGTGGTCAGGTGTACTTGAGAGATACCTGCATCCCTAATTTTAATGGAGACCAGCTGTCGATCCTTATAAGGATGTATCCTCAATACCTGGCAAATAATACAGATATCTGAACACATGTGTCCAGCAATTAGGATTTCATGAAGCATATCTGATTATTCAATCGGTTTCTCTAAATAGCATCTGCCCTGTGATTTTAACACAGCCAGCAGTCGGCTCTATAGAGCATGCCATCTAGAAACTCATATCTTGTGGCCCAGTACCGAATCAACTGGCCCAAGCCTACTTATCAGCACAGGCTCTATAAAAGCGGGGAGAAAAAGAAAAGATTCCCTCATCTTCTCCAATCTGCCAATCGTTTCGTCTTCCAGCTTCCGCGCCAAAATTTCACGCTTTGTCTCACTAGGATTTGCCATAGCCAGCGTCTCTCGCTCGAAACTCACGTGGTTCCACTCCCCTGCATCCATCCCAAGCCTTCAATAGCGTTTTCCCCAAATCTTCTCACTCCCAGCAATGCCGAGACCTTCGCTCGAGATCCCAGAGATGTCCGCAGAAGCTTGGCTAGTTTAGGACTGCGGTTCGACGAAGCTGAAGTACTTGGAGAAGTAACTGATGCTATAGTGACAAGAAGTCATCGATTAGCACACCGCTAAAGGGGAATCTATGCCGACGCCCTGATCTAGTGAGACAGTCGCCTTCACCTTTTTCTTCCATCGCGGTCTCGCCCTTCCCTCTTCGGATTTCTTCCGCCAACTTTTGTCCTTCTATCAACTAGAGTTGGTGAATCTGAATCCCAACTCTATCCTGCAAATCTCCATTTTCACCACATTGTTTGAATGCTTTCTGGGGGTTAAGCCCCATTTCAACCTTTTTTGATATTTGTTCCACATTAAGCCCTAGCCATCCAAAAACAAAGTCCAAGTGATTGGGGGAGCCGGTCTCCAACTCAGGAACAAAATGAAAAAGATATATCTCTATGTTCCTTTGAAAACCTCCCTCAAGGGCTGGCATAGAGAATGGTTCTATTGCTCCGATCTCGCACCTTCTCTGTCCCCTTTCACTAGCTCTTCTCCGGTGGTCCTGCCTAGCTGGTCTTCTGTGCCAAGCTATGAAGAGATGGGCCAAGTGTACCAACTGATAGACAAGATTGTTCAACTGAAGAGCTCGGGATTAACTAGTCCCTGGGTGGTGAGGTGTTTCTTGAACTACCGCACCAGGTCTCTGAAGCTGAGAAGCCACTTCGGCTGGGATTACCAAGGCAAAAATGATCCCAGCCAAGAATACCCGGACTTGACTGATGAGAACAAGGTGACTGACACCTTGCTCGGCTTTTTTGTCAACAGGGTTGTAGATACAGAAGGCCTTGAGTGCGCCACTGCAGCCTATAGCTAGAAACTCATATCTTGGGGCCTACTACCGAATAAGCCGGTCTAAACCGACCTACCCAGCATAGCCTTATAAAAGTAGCATCCATCACATGTCAGGATGAGTACTCCAGCGTTGGTAACCGCAATCAGCTAGAAGAATCCCTGTCCACAAGCCTTTCCGACTTATGTTCTAGATGCAGCATGGCTGCCACGGATGCCTGAGCAGGTATATTGCAGAATCTGCTTGCCCTCCTCAGGTGTGACACAGTGCATGAGAACTCTAGATGCGCTTTGATGATACAGGTCTTCTCTGACTTCAGTAAAGCCGGATAAGGTACCCGGACCTTGCATTAGCATAGGATTCGGCTGGTGACCCTCATGCGGCGTACCCTACCCAACAGAGTTGTGACCAAATAAGGTACCCAAACCTAGCATCAGCATAGGATTCAGCTGGCGACCCTTATGAGGAGTACCCTACCTAGCCGAGTAGTACATGAGCCCTGACTGGCACCGGAGGTCGGTTATATTAGCCGAATAAGGTACCCAAACCTCGCATTAGCATAGGATTCGGCTGGCGACCCTCATGGGGTGTACCTAACTCATCAGAGTAGTACCCAAGCTCCGACTAGTGCCGGAGGTCGGTTTTTAGCCCACATGGAGCGTAGCCGGGGAAGATGACGTCCCGACTGGTGCAAGTACTCGGTCAGTAGCCCTCATGGAGTGTTCCGAGCGTATCTTGGTAGACCGGTCTAGCCCCTGAACGTAGGAGATAGGCTCGTAGCCCTGAGTTCCTGTCGCGCGTATCCAAAACTGGCCCTACATTATAAACATATCGGATGAGTAGCATCTGATGATGAAAACAGTCACCCAAATAATATTTATGTAGTTTACAATATATGTAAATACGTGTTCTTTCTCTTGTTGATATTAATTTCCCCGAGTAGTTGACCCCTTACGTTTAAGCACTCTACCCGACTAGTCATAGCCCCCTAGCGTCAGGAGTTGGCTCATGGCTCTTTCCTAGACACGCGTTTTGGGTGACTTGAGTTCGGCTTTCATGGAGCAAAGTTTCACGGATCGGAATTTATGCTACTCGAGTACTTTTGCAATCATTTAAGAGCAAAAATAGAAAAAAGTGCAGCTTGAACACCTAACAGAAAAAAGTGCAGCTTGTACACCTATTAGCTTAAGCGGCTGCGGCATTGGCGAGGCCAAGTGAGGAAATATTTATCAGAAAGCGACTTAGCTGTTTGGTATTTGGGAGTGGGGATGCCATCCTTGTGTTTTGAGCTTATGAGCCCCCGAACACGTCACTTGTTGTTCTGATAATCTCCAATTGTTGAAGGTCAAAGACGATTGTGACTGACTGCCACAATGAAGCCATCTGACTTGCATTTGCGGTTCCCGGCTGTAGTCAGGGTCGAATCATCAGTGTCTTTCCGCTCCTTCTGTCAAGGGGCCTTTTCGTCATCGATGGCCTCAGCGACAGCGTGTTCCGAGTCGGCGTACTTGTTTGCCATGTCGAATAGAGCCTTGATAGAGTTGGGAGGCTTCCGAGTGAATTTGGCGATGAATGAGGTGTCTTTGACTCCTTTTCGAAAGGCGGCGATGACGACCTCGTTCTTGATCTTTGGGATTGAGTTCTTCTTCTCAGAAAACCTCTTGATGAAGTCACGAAGAGACTCGTTCTTCCTTTGATGCAACTGATATAGGTCGTACTCAGAAGATGGCCTCTCGTATGTTCCCTGAAAGTTGGCGATGAAGCGTTCCCGGAGTTCTCCTTAGGAGCCAATTGATCTCTTAGGTCCTGTTAGCCATGTCCTCACCGAGTCAACTAGAGCGACTGGGAGGTAGTTAGCCATGGCCTTGTGATCTCCTCCAGCTGCTCGAATCGCTAGAGTGTAGACTATGAGCCAGGACTCAGGATTGGTCTTGCCGTTGTACTTTTCGAAACCTGCAGGCTTGAAACCCGACGGCCAGTCGACCTGTTG
Organism: Oryza meyeriana var. granulata; assembly: GCA_003991445.1. NCBI lineage: Eukaryota > Viridiplantae > Streptophyta > Magnoliopsida > Poales > Poaceae > Oryza > Oryza meyeriana. The sequence goes on from RYFJ01000574.1 coordinate 116,320, forward strand.
TAGCTCCTCGGTGAAGGCCAGTACTCCTTCATCTTCATGAGGGCTCCAACTCCGAATACGGTGGCGAAACCGCTCGTGGTGGAGGCCAAAGCACTCGTTCTTGTCTTCTAGTTGGCGTTGCCCATCTTCCTCTCGTTCGCGGTGCCAAGCATTGATGTCCTACCGAAGGTCACTCCGTAGTTGGCCTCAGAGATCCTGATTATCCCAACGGGTGCTTCGATGCCGCTGGTTGTTGTTGGGGTTGCCGAGTGACATTTGGCGTGACTCTGTGTGCAGCCGACTAGAGCCAGCCGCTCGGCGTCACTTTGAGATAGATGAGACTGCCATTGGGGAAGCCGACCGACTGGTCGGTATGAGAGTATCGCCCGACTGTTGGCGCTGCTGGCATGCAGCAGCAGTGATCATGGCTTTTTTCCTTGCTATCGTCAGGATGGCCTGGTGATCAGGCCCAAACTGGAGTGTATCCTGTAGAGTTGCAGCGGCCATGATGTTCTGTTGAGGTGTAGCAAAAACGTCATGGTCGCCGACTCTAGTTTGGAGGATTTGTTGCTGAGCAGTTCACCTAGCCCTGCATAGCTCGTCGTTGCGAGCCTCGCGTTCGGCCTCCTGTTGTTGTCGAGGTCGGCAGGCCTCCTCCTCTTCCTGCTCATGTAGTCGGCGTGCTTCTTGTGTGGGTGTAGAACCTTTGGATGCCACGAAGATTTTGCGGGGTAGGAGAAAGCTCGCCAAACTATTATTTGAACTGCTGTTCAAACTATTGTCCGACTTGGAGTCGGAGTAGTTGATCGGTGTAATTACAACTCTAGCCTCCCTAGATCCAATCTTGAACGGCTCTGAGCCATGTCCGAATTGAACCGTAGGGGATCGGGTTTGCCGCGTGGGATGTAGATTGTAGGTGTCCGTGGCGTCGTCGAGTCTGCACGGGAGATTGATGATCTCTCCCTTCCTAGCTTGATCCTGGCCGGCTCAAGGCCGAGTCTGAGTTGAACACCGAAGGAGAGAGTTATCCCGAGACCCAGGGAAGTAGAAGATGTCCGCAGCAAATTGGTGAGGGTTGCTGCAGCGTCGTGTGGGCCAAATGGCATGGAGTCAGCCGGTTCCTCGGCCGATCGGATCTGGTCTGAGTCGGCCAAGGTGAGATTGTCGAGCTGGTCGGCAACAAAGTCAAGGCTTTCGAATGTAATCGTGTCTCCGAGGGAGAAGCTGGTGCCGTCCACTCCGGTTGTCGAATCCATCGAGTTTGTTGAGGTTGATCTCGGCGAAGCCCCTACCAGGCACGCCAACTGTCGATGTTTTACACCGGCAATATGAATATAGGGCTACTCCTCGGATCGAAACTCGGTGGACTGCAAAGGAACACAAAAGGTTTATACTGGTTCAGGCCCTCGATGTGAGGTAATACCCTACATCTAGTTGTGGTGTATTCCTTTGAGGAAGTATGATTCTGATGAATCTCTGTATGTGTGTGCGTGCCCTCAAGGGACACCCTGGCTCCCCTTATATACTGGGGGACAGGGGTATAAGGTAGGAGTCCTAGCCGGATTATAGCCAAGGGATCTCCTCTTAGAGATATGTCTTGCCCAACTAGGACTGTATATTCCTTATCGTACCAAGCAAAGTCTACCAAGCTTTATTATATCTCTAATTACAAGGCTAGGCCCATCCTCTGTCCAAATGGCCCATATGCTTGTGATGAGGTACTCGGGGCCCATGGCCTCCACAAGGTGACTGACACCTTGCTCGGCATTTTTGTCAACGGGGTTGTAGAGATAGAAGGCCCCGAGCGCGCCACTGCAGCCTATAGCCAGAAAAGGCCTCGGCCACTGGTAATCTTGAAAAGCTGATTTGGAATCGCTATCCATTGGTGATAAATATTTGTGGACATTTGTCTTGAATTGCCCTCCAATGTATGATGTATGTTGTTGAAACATTTGCAGGATTGTGAGGAATATGATGAAGATTCTCGAATCCTATCGGCCACCAAAATGAAGAAGAGGTCGGCCAGCCCTTCTGCTGCCTAACCCAGCTCCAAGAGAGCTGGGAAGAAACCCATTGAAGATCCGAGCAAGAAAAGAGCAAGTAAGCCGAGCGCAGCACCAGGGAGTTTGAAGATCAAAGACCCTGCTAGTTTAGCCCCCAGGCCGCCAAGCCTGAGGCCTTCTTCTCTAAGTCCGAGGCTAGCAACATCGAGCCCAAGGCCAGCAACGCCAAGCTCAGCAACATCGAGCCTAGCAACATCAAGGCCAAGGCCGACGCTGCCGAGTGTGAGATCAGCAACATCGAGCCCAAGGGCGGCGGCGCCGAGTACCTTGATGCCCCAGTCGGCTACGCCAGAAACAGAGCCGACTAGGGGTAAGTCGCCACCGCTGACTACCGCGTTGACTGGCCCAACAGCCAGTAGCTCTCCACTGCCGATATCTTCTAGAGCCCCCTCATGGAAGTTCAAGATTTCCAAGAGGTAAGCAATCTTCAAACTTCCAAGAATCTTGAATGAAGTGATAGTGCCTTGATATTTGTCATATCATGCAGGAAGCGAGTTGACATTGATCCCAAGGGGACTATGCCCGCTGCTCCTATTCTCGAGCCACTCCCAGCCGAGCTAGCGCTGACAAGTTCTTCTGCTGAACCAGAGGCTACCCCAGCTGTAGAAGCTAAGGTAGTCCTAACAGCAGGACCACTAGCACCGATTGTCGAAGGGGCGAGCGCTGAAGTTGTTGCTCCAACCCTCGAGCAAGCTACTGAAACCCCTATAGCTGCCGAATTGGGAATCGGGACCTTATCTCCAACAATTTCTTCTTCGTCTTCTGATGAAGTAGACCTCCCTAGGCTTGAAGCCCCTCTGCATAATTTCCCAAGAATATTTCATTGGGTCACCCCTGAGGGAGTCGTGGAGAGCTATGAGCACGACGAACAAGCAGCATCGAGGGAGCATGAAGTCCTTCTACGTGTTGCAATAGCCGCATCTAGGGGAGTCTAGGTATGTAGCGAGTCTTGTTGTGTTGAGTTCTGGACAGTTCCCGTTTGACCTAGTACTCTGCCTTTTGACTCTGTTTTGCTCTGAGCAGAAGATTGTCGATCGTTCAGAGAAAATAAACAAGGTCCTGACCCAGCTTGCCCCCATCTCCAACGACTGAGCCAGCTCCAAGTGGCCAAGGACGACCTGGAGTGAACTAGCCAGGAGAATGAAACGTGGCTGAGGGGAGCAGTTGACAAGCTCAGGGATGAAAAGTGGGCTCTAGCCGAAAAGATCAGAAGTAAGTCTTGTGTGTTATCCTCTCAAGTAAATCCCGAGTAGACTTCTCCAGCATTGTTGATTCCTGACTGCCTTGTTGGGTTTGACTGCAATCTTAAGTTCTTGACTATTTTGATTTGCAGCCCTCGAAGCCGAGTTGAAAACCCAAGCAGAGGAGAAGAAACAACAAGATATTAAGCTGAAGGAAGCGGAAAAGGCCAAAGCCAAATTGGAAAAGGCTAAAGCCAAGGTGGAGGCCGACTATGCTAGGAAGTCTCCTACCTGACAATAACCTTAACATGTCTTCTTGTTGCTCCCACTGCATGTCTTGGCTAACAAGTATACTTGTTGATGCATTTGAACAGCTTCAAAAGCCAATGCCCAAACACAATTTAACGCCTTTGCAAAGGAGATCAAGATTGTCAAGGAGTCACGGGAGATCCTCATCGGATTCGTGCAAGGGCTCCTAGACATTATGGAACCTCACCATGCTGGGACCAGCTCCAGTACTGTCTCTGAAGTGCAGGCATGCCTTAGCGAAGCCCCGAGCATCTTGAAAAAGTACTCAGATGAGCGTGTCGCTGTCGGTGTTGCCAAAACCCTCGCTATGACCAAATCGATCTACCCTAGGGTAGATATTGAGGCCATTGGTGAGGGTATTTCCGAAGAGACAACACCCGAAGAGGCACTAGAGTTGATCAGCCAGGAGAGGCCAACTACAGAGGCAATCGCAAAAGTCCTGGGTATGTAGAAACAAAGCAATTATGCAGTCGATGTATATATAACTTTGGTGAAAGCATGTATATATCTTGTAAAATGTTGCCGAGTACTTGCTTATTCTTAGTCGTCATTAGCTTCACCCAACTATGTAGTTTGTGCCAAGTTGATCGATAGGAACTTAAAAACGTTCACTTCTAAAAGCTATACTTGGGCAAGCTTAGCATAATCATTGTAAAACTTCATAACTTAGATAAAACAAGCTTGTATTTTGTTAACAAGGCACATAATACATGCAGCCCCCGACTCACTACTCGGTTGAAACAAGCGATATAGTGAGTCAGAGAAAAAACTTTATACATATATATAGGAAATACAAAACTCAGGTATAGAAAGGACGTAGCTATTCTATATTCCATGAGTTGCTGACGAGGGCACCATCTTCAGTCTTCAGTCAGTAGGCTCCCGGACGTGTCACCTCAGTGATAATAAACGGCCCTTCCCACAGAGGGGATAGTTTATGTCTGTCTTTGGTGGTTTGTATTTTTCTCAAGATGAGATCTCCCACCAAAAAGGCGCGGCCACAGACATTTCGACTGTGATAATGATGAAGGCCTTGAAGATACCTTGCCGATTGGATAGTTGCGATATCCCACACTTCCTCCAACTGATTGAGTTCGACCAATTAGGTTTTGTTTGATTTGTCTTCTGAGTGGGCCTGAACTCGCGGAGAGCCGAACTCCAACTCAGTTGGTAGCACAGCCTCAGCACCATAGACTAGGAAGAAAAGGGATTGCCCTGTTGCCCGATTAATCGTGGTTCTTAGAGACCAAAGAATGGATGGGAGTTCTTGTACCCACTACCCTACATATGGTTGTAATCGGTCGAACACCCTAGCCTTGATACCATGTAAGACCATGCCATTAGCACCCTCGACCTGCCCATTACTTTGTGGGTGTGCCACATAAGCATAACAGATCTTGATGCCAAGGTTGTCATAGAAATCTTGAAATTCGCCACCCGTGAACTGAGTACCGTTGTCCGTTATGATGCGGTTAGGAACCCCAAATCGGTATAAAATACCCATGATGAAATCCTTTGCTCGTGCCACTGTTATGGTAGCAACGGATTTGGCCTCAATCCACTTTGTGAATTTATCCACTGCGACAAACAAGTGTGTGAACCCTCTTGGCGCTTTTTTAAGTGGCCCGACCATGTCGAGTCCCCAAACTGCAAAGGTCCAAGAGAGTGGAATTGTTTGAAGTTCTTGAGTTGGACGATGTGTTGCTCTTGCATAGAATTGGCATCCCTCGCATGTGTGAACTATATCTTTAGCGTCTGTTACTACAGTCGGCCAAAAAAAAACCTGCCTGTAAGCCTTTCCGACTAACATCCTGGATACGGCATAGTTGCCATAGATACCCGAGTGGATCGATTGCAAAATCTGCTTGTCCTCCTTGGGTGTAACGCAGTGCATGAGGACCCCAGATGCACTTCTGTGGTACAGGTCTTCTCTGACTACAAGGAAACATTTGCTTCGATGCTTGATCCATTCGGCTTTACTACATTCTTCTAGGAGTTTGTCGTCCAAACTTGAGAGATGATTAGTACTTCATTTGTTACCGGCTTAGGTTCTGCCCCCGACTGTTCAAGCACTGCTTTCTTCTTGACTGATGGCTCTAGTAGTTGTTCAACAAAAATCTCAGCTGGGACCAGTTCTTGTTTGGATCCCATGTTGGCCAATTCGTCTGTAGCATTGTTGTATTGTCGTAATACATGAGTTATCTCCAGCCCGTCGAACTTGTTTTCTAGCTTTCTAACCTCCTAGCAATATGCCGCCATAGTATTGTTGAGACATATCCAGTCTTTCATGACTTGACTGACCACGAGTTGAGAATCCCCGCGCATAACCAGTCAACGGATGTCGAGTGATATGGCAATGCGGAGCCCGTGGATAAGTGCCTCATACTCGGCGACAATGTGGGAAGCCGGAAAGTGGATCTGGAAGACATACTTGAGTAATACTTGAGTTTTTCGCCAGTGGGTGACGTCAACACAACGCCGGCCCCCGTGCCGCCGATTCGTAAAGAACCGTCAAAGTACATCGTCCAGTACTCTAGCTTGTTCGTGTTTGTAGTCGTCTGAACTTCTGTCCACTCGGCCACAAAGTCAGCTAGAGCTTGAGATTTGATTGCTATCCGTGGTTGAAAAATGATGTCAAACGTCATTAACTCAAGCGCCCATTTAGTGATTCTGCCAGTGGCCTCGCGATTGTGTAGGACGTCTCCGAGTGGATATGATGTGACAACGGTGACTTGATACGACTGAAAATAGTGAACCAACTTCCGGACAGTGATGAGTAGGGCATATAATAGCTTCTGGACTTGAGGATATCTCATCTTGGCGGCTAGGACCTCGCTGACGAAGTAGACTGACTGTTAAATTTTATGTATATGACCTGGCTCTGATCGATTGACTACCAGCATCGTGCTGACTACCTGAGTGGTTGCCGCCAAGTATAACATTAGTGGTTCTTGGGGCATAGGTGACGCCAACACTGGTGGTGATGTGAGAAATTTTTTAAAATCTTTGAAGGCTTGCTGGGCTTCGGGTGTCCATTGAAAATTGTTTGCTTTCTTTAGTAGTTTGAAGAAGGGCATGCCTCGTGATGGCAACGGGGTGCCCGATCTTCTGTTAGGTAAGGATAACTCTCGATTTGGTGGAGAATCGACACTCACGATCCGGCTTCTGATCACCAAGACCCGAACCCTGCAATCGCAGTACCACGTCTCCTCTCGTTATCAATCATGCGCTGCCCAGTTGACCTCGCCATGAAGGCTAATCCCTGCATGCGAATCAAAAAATACAAGCAAGAACAAGGAAGATTGCAACTCAACTTGCAGATGAATGATTATACTCTTGAAGTTGGGGTCTCACAAACCGATAAACGGCGAAACTGTTCAAAGATAGAATAATCTAAGCAAAACCCACCCTAAACGATGGCGGCTACTGAATATATATGAGTTAGGACGTCCTAGGGTGAGGGTTTGCCATGTGAGGTGCGCACTCCTCATGGGTTTAGCCCACGACACAAATACAAAGCCCAAAGGCCCAAACTGACTCGGATAGGAAAAATGATACAACTTGTTTCGATGATTCTGGACAGCTTAGGAGGAATTTTGGTGTGAAACTAAAACCATCTGAAAGTAGACTTCATAAACTTTCCAACAAGTACTTGTAGGCCCTGTAACTCCTTCTGGATCAAAAGTTATAGCCGTTTGAAGTTGATGCTGTCAGGAGGCCCGAATCCGAATCCAAAACGTGCAGAACTTCATCTCTCTTTCCCTTCATCCAAGCAAGTATCTCTACAAACAAGAACATAGAAAACTCATGGTGCAGTGACGCATTTCTAAATATATAACACATAAATCTTACGTAGAAAGCATGCACCTTTAGTTGATGAGTATATAAGGTAACTATGATCATATCTGAGCTAGTGATGTCCTCAGCACCCCGTTCACCAAGTCGGGAGATGAATCGGCTGAGTGCTGCCATGCACCCTGTCAACTTTTGGACATCCTTCTGGCTAGTTGGGGGTGTCATGTTCATGATACCGTTAATTTTTTCTTGATTGGCCTTGATGCCTCGATACGATACGATGAAGCCGAGTAGCTTTCCAGGCGGTACACCGAAAGCACACTTTTCCTGATTCAATTTCATCTTGAATCTTCGAAGGCTTTGGAAAGTTTCTTCCAAGTCGGCGATGAGGTCTTCCCTAGACTTTGTCTTGATCACCACGTCATCGACATACACCTCCACGTTGCGCTCGAATTGAGTGTGTAAACACCGCTGAATTGCTCGTTGGTATATTACTCCAGAGTTTTTCAACCCGGACGGCATAGTGATATAGCAGTATGTTCCAAACGGCATGATCAAAGAAGTCTTCAGGCAGTCCTCCTCATTCAAGCTGATTTGGTGATATCCCGAGTAACAGTCGGGAAAGCTGAGAAGTTTGCACCTCGTAGTTGAAACCACCACTTGATCTATTTAGGGTAGACCAAATGGATCTTTGGGGCACGCCTTGTTTAAGTCGGTGTAGTCGACGTACATGCGCCATTTTACCGTTCTTCTTTCGGACTAAGACTAGGTTTGCCAACCAATCCGGGTGGTAGACCTCTTTGATGAACCTGGTTGCAAGGAGCTTGGTTATCTCCTCCCGAATAGCATCTTAGCGGTCTTGTGCGAAGCGCCGTAGCCGTTGTTTAACTGGCTTGGTGTCCGGCCTGACGTTGAGGGAATGCTCGATCACCTCCCTTGGTACACTAGGCATGTCAGAAGGTTTCCAAGCAAATATGTCCCTATTTGCTTGTTGGAAGCTGACGAGCACATCTTCCTATTTAAGGTCGAGTCCGGTACCAACTAGAACAGTTTTGGAGGGGTTGGAAGGGTCCAGGGGATCTTCTTGGCTTCAGAATCCACAGAAATTCCTGACTTGGCTGCTTTTTTGGCCAGAACCTGATCGTCCTCGCATGGAGTTGTAGCGGATAGCCGAATGTTGTTGCGCCCGACTGCCACTTCTTGAGATTGAGCCAGCTCACAGCTCTCCTTGTCGCAGGTGAAGACTTGCTTGACATCGCTGCGAAGGAAAAAAACTCCGCTGGCCCTGGCATCTTGAGCATCATGTAGGTATAATGTGGCACTGCCATGAACTTGGCTAGCGCCGGCCGTCCGAGTATAGCGTGATACGTGGTCTCAAAGTCGGCAACCTCGAAGTAGATATTATTGGTGCAGAAATTATTCCGCGTGCCAAAAGTAACTGGCAGAGTTATCTATCCGAGTGGAGTAGAAAACAAGCCGGGGATTACCCCGTGGAAGGGCACTGTACTCGGCCATAGCTCCGAACGGGGAATCTTCATCATGTCCAGTGTCTTGGTGAATAGAATATTGAGAGCACTGCCTCCATCAATGAGAACCTTCTTCAGTTTGATGCTCCTGGTGACCGGGTCCAGGACGAGTGGGTAGCGTCCAGGATGAGTAACCCGATAGGGATGATCTGCGTGGTCAAACGTGATTGGCGTTTCTGACCAGCGCAAGTATTGGGGGGTGTCTGCTGCAGAGACCGAGTTGATTTCATGTGCTGTAAGCTTCTGCTTTCTCTTGGACTGATATGCAGATGGCCCTCCAAAGATGTGGTTGAGCTTAGCCTGGGGATCTTGGTAATCGCCGACTGTGTGCCCAAATCTGGCTTGTCTTTATTGGCGCCAGATGTTGAAGCCTACTCGGAAGCAAACTTCTTAAGCATGAAGCAGTCCTTAGCCGCGTGCTTGCCCTTTGGATGAAAGGGGCATGGCCTGTTGATCACTTTTTGGTATTCGTTATTCCTCGGGAGTCGCGGCCAAGTACGCTCCATGGTAGCCACTACGTTATCCGACTTCTGCTTGTGGTTGCTAGATTTGTTCTGTGTTGGCCCGTCATTGTCTTTCTTGTCTTTCTGCTGGGGCTCTTTTTTGTCGTCGAGAGCCTGAGTGACCAAGTCGGCCGAGTTGGCGTACTTGTTCGCCATATCAAAAAGAGCCTTGACAGAAGCGGGAGGTTTCCGAGTGAACTTGGCAATGAATGGGGTATCCTTGGCTCCCTTGCGGAAGGCGGCGATGACGACCTCGTCCTTGATCATTGGGATCGAATTCCACTTCTCGGAAAATGTCACAGCCCTAGATTTAAGTTCAGGTACTTAGTGTTATGCCCTACTGTCATCAGAGTACACAATTTAAATTTTTGCATTGTCACTTCTTGCAGGATAAAGTTTGCAATATTTAAACCCTCAATAATTAAACCCTAAATCGGCAAAAAAAACACTACTAAAAAGTGCATCAAATTGAACAGAAGTGTATATGGGAGATAATTTATTCAAATATTAGTTTATTTATCATGAATTAATATAGTTTTTCCAGAATTTATTTCAATAGTTTAGACCCCTTAAAAATTCAAACAATTTTCAGCCTGGGTCCTTTTTGTGGAATTTCTGTGAGCAAACCATTTTGAATTTTTGTGTGAAACTTTCAAAAATGGAACCTAGGTAGTCTGGGCTAGCTACACAAAAATCACCATATTTTTAACACCAGTTTTGCTTACTCAAATTGATTTTTAAAGAGAGAGGAAGAGAAAATCCAGAAAATCCCCCAAAAATCAGTGTTCACCAATTTTTCTACCCAACCCTCTCTGTTATCCCTTGACCACCACACCCTGGACCCACCTGGCAGTGCCCCTAGCTCGCCCAGCCCGCTGTCCAGCCAACCCAAGTGAAGGAACACGCCATGAGTCGGCACAGAAGGTTTGCGATGCGTGTTTGATGTCGTGGCAGGTGAAGAACTCTTCCTCTCGCCCTCTAACTCTTCCAGCTAGCTAGCCTAACCTCACAACTCCACCTGAGAGCTGAGAAACCGAGGGAGAGCTCCTCTGGCTCCCTTTTTCTCCTCTTCTTTGCTGCCGGCCGTGGAGAAGAAGCCGTCGTCGCCGCTCGGTCCTCCGGTGATCTTGCCGTCTTTGTCGCGTTCCCTACTCACCTCCGCATGCCATAGCTCCTGCCCTAATCTGGTCCCCTATCTCGCAGTCAATCGCCGGGAATGCCACCTCGCCATCAGCACCCGGGAGCATGCCCTGGAGCGCCGCCGCGCGCAGCCGCGCCTTCATGCCGGCATTCCCGCCTTTCGAGCTCATCCCTAGCGGAGCAGCTGCACCAGCATTTCCGCCTCGGCATCAGGAGTAGAGCACCCCAAAAATTGCGGGAAACCGAGCCCTGAGCACCGAGATTGGCCTCTGTCTTCTCCGGCTCTGGCCGAGATCCGCCGCGCCTGTTCCCACTGCACCGGTGAGCCATCTTCCAATTCCTTGCGTGAGCAGCCTTCTCGTGACCTCACTGACCTCTTGCATGGTTTAAATCGCTAGTTGGTTAGCCGAAGATAGCTATCACCGTCGCCTTGATAATTTTTGCCGCTGCCGGGAGTACTCCACCGTCGTTGGACCTCGAGCGAGCTCGCCGGACCTATCCAGGGGCACTGTGAGTCTCCTGATGACCCCTAGCACCTGTTCCATGCTTTTCCTGGCTCGGTTTATGGCTGCTTGGGCACATCCACGTGCAACCCGAACGCAGCCGCCGCTCGAGCTCGCCGCCGGCGAGCTACTGTCCATCACCGGTGAAGTTACGAGCACCATTAGGATCATAGGGACCTCGGCTACACTTTCCCTGTTGGCCGCCACCCGTGCTGAGCCGCCATTCGCCGCCGGCGCCGGCGAACAGAGCCGGCGGCCCAGTCTGCCTGCGCCTCCCCTGCTCTGTCTCTCTGATGTGTGGGCCGGGCTGAGAAATAAGAAAAGAAAAGAAAAGAAAAGATGATTTGAAATTTTTTTTCCAACAGAAAATTTGTCAACCTTTGAAAATCCATAACTATTTCATTTTAACTCCTTTTTGAGTGAAACCAATTTTGTTAGTTCTATAAATTTGTAAACTTTAATACTGTGAAATAAAATAGGACACTTCTGTATAGAAAATATCTATAAAATAATATGAAGCAAAAGTAACTTATTTTGTGCCTAGGAACTTGGAATATTTCTAGGAAATCCTTTATAACTCCTTTTGAGGTGAACCAAATTTCTATGGATTCATAAAAATGTTCTCTTTAATGTTGTAAAATAAAAAGTGAGAACTTCTGTGTAGGATTTTTCTCTAAAGATGGAAATATCTATTATATACCTCTTTATAACCTAGAAGTTTATAAATTTCTAGAAAATTCATCCTAACTACTAAAAATATGAAACCACTTTTGTTTAACTCAGAAAATTGTAACCTTTGCTGTGGATAAATTGTTTTTGGCAAAACTACCTCCCAAAATAGACCTATGTAATTTCTAACCCTTCTTTTTGACAAACTTGAGAAATTCATATCTAAATCTTTTTCAATCAAATTTCAGTGAACCAAATTTTGTTGGAACCAGTAAGTTATGCACTTTTATATAAAAATGCATGCCTTCTTGAAATCTTAATAGAAAATATCAGTCAAATATAATAACTTAAGGTTACAATATAAATAACTACAAAACTGCCATTTTTAGCCTTTTTATCTTGTTGTTTTTGTAACTCATAAACCATAAAAGATTTTGAAATGATTCTTTCACTAAAATTCACTTTAAAATGTTAAATACCTACTGTATTTATCTCAGAATTAATTGATCATTTTTGCATAGACATATTTAATTGATTCTTATTTGCATATTCGCTTTTTATCGGTAGATTCAGACAACTCGGAGTACGTGCAGCAAGAACCTGAGGTTGATTGTGACTTCGTACAGCAGCAAGGCAAGCATCTAAGCATATTGAACCTATGTCTTCGATAAATTGATTTGTTTGCAAAAACAATATCTATATGCATGTTCAGTCCTTTTTAAAATGGGGAAAATGGGTAGAGTCAATATTGCCCCATTTGTATGCATTTCCATTCCTTGGTTCTTGATTCCATGTCTTTACCTTGTCACCCCTGGTTAAGGACTTTGGAATACTTTTATTTTATCGAATACTTAGCCATGCTTATTTCTAGCTTAGAAAAATCCGATAGATGGAGCTATCGGTTCAAAACTAGTTTAATACGAATGGATGGGTTAAAATCTGAAAAGAATAACTTCTGAATTATAATTGAGAATATGTTTGACTTGGGTGGATGATAAGGCGATGACGGGATGGTGTTTCCCCGATGCATGTAGCTCCGTCTGGGTCGTTAAGGACCGAACATGTTGACGTCTATTCAAGCACCCTACGTACTTCCACATGCCGGGAATGGGACGGCTTAACTTAGTAGCACGGGAGGCTATGGCCATCTACGCCCGTCCGTCAGTCGTGAGGATGGTCTTTCCTTTGGAGGGCCTCGTGCGCGCCTGGTTTTGGCCAGAGGTGTCTCCCATGACGGTGAGCCTGCCTTGGTCACCTGCGTGTGTGGCTAAGTCGTCTGGGGCCCAGACGTGGTTTAGGTGGTTGGAGCTAAGCGTGGGAAAGGTTTTGTTGTGACCTCTGGTCCGCACTTAATGTGTAGAGTGTGGGTACCGACGGGTACGGATCAAACTAGAGTGTAGCCGTTTGGCTTCTATCACATTGTGTGGGTAAAGATGTACACCTCTGATCAGAGTAAGAACTATTCTAATAGCCGTGTCCACGGTTATAGGACGACCGCTTGATGTGTTAGTCAGTCTATGTTAGCATCCAACTTGGGATATGTGGTTATGGGATTATGTGGTTATATCATGACTTAGGATAATCATGAATGGATGGGTTTATATGAGAGGCTTTGGTGTTAAATATGACTTGGTTTTAGTCATGAAAGATGGTATGCTTGTGTAGCATATTTATTTGGGCAATGGTGGCCCATGGTTGATGTTAGAGCATGGGATTGTGCTCATTTTCACCTCTTCTTCAGAACATATTACTTGCTGTCATGAAATTTCAGATTGCTTTTTCTTTGCAAATGCTTATAGTTTCAAGGTATTATTTCGCTCAATAAACTTAGCTTCATGCAAAACCAGATCAACATAGCCATATTTCTTGATGTAGAGACCAGCATTACTCCTTTGTACTATTAATATTGTGTAAATCTAGCTGAGTACTATTCGTACTCACGCTGCTTATTTTTCAGGTGAGGATAACGACGACGTTGCTGTGGTCTATTATTATCCCGCTGAGGGTGGCGAGGATAATGTGTAGTTGGAGTTAAGCTCTGCCCCAGTCGGTTGCCTTGTGGGGTATGGTATGGCACTACTGGTTTTATCCTTTATGTTTACATTTCCGTTGCTATCTTTTGTGCTACTCTGAGATGAATTAGGGTGTGTGAACCCTCTATGTAATATATATATAACCCTGCTGCTCTTTTATCCATGTTTTAGAGTACTTGTGATGTTTATCAATTGCTAAAATGAACGTGTGGGACTAGAGCTTTCCTGGGCTAGTCACACACTAGTAAGAATTTAGAAATGATGAGATGCATGGATATTGATTCAACCGTAGACCATGTCCCTAGAAGTGTGTATCGTGTTTGGTCGCCACCTTCGTGTGGTTTGACGTGCACACTTCGCCATTTCGGACTGGTGAATCAACTCTCCAAATATCTCCTTATTTCTGAATTCGGCGCTTTGGATTTGTATTATGAATGGGTAAATATTATGGCAAGGCTGCGATGAGGATGGACGGTTACTGCACTTATTTGGTTTTGATTTGAGATCCCATCCATCTAGATATTTCGCGTTGTCATAGTAAGTACTCGCCATAATGCACTTCCGGGGTGTCCACAGAAAACCTCTTGATGAACTCACACAGAGACTCGTTCTTCATTTGGTGCAACTGATAGAGATTGTGCTCAGAAGATGGCCTCTCGTAAGTTCCCTGAAAGTTGGCGATAAAGCGTTCCCGTAGTTCTCCCTAGGAGCCGATTGACCTCTTTGGGAGTCCTGTTAGCCATGTCCTCGCCGAGTCAGCTAGAGCGATTGGGAGGTAGTTAGCCATGGCCTTGTGATCTCCTCTAGCTGCTCGGATTGCTAGAGTGTAGACCGTGGACCAGGACTCGGGATTGGTCATCCCGTCGTACTTCTCAATTCTAGTCAACTTAAAACCTGATGACTAGTCTACCTGTTGCAACTCTTGGGTGAAGGCCGGTACTCCTTCATCTGCATGAGGACTCTGACTCCGACTACAGCGGTGAAATCGCTCGTGGTGGAGGCTGAAGCGCTCATTCTCGTCTTCCAATCAGTGCTACTCATCTTCCTCGCATTCGCGGCGCCATGCGTTGATGTCTTGTTGAAGATCATGTCGTAGTCGGCCTCGGAGATCCTAGTTGTCCCGACAATCATTTTGATGTTGACTCCGTCGGTCATTGTTGGGGTTGTCGAGTGACGTCTGGCGTGACTCCGTGTGCGGTTGAGGTATCGCCCGACTGTTGGAGCTATTGACATGCAGCAGCGGTGATCATGGCTTTTATCCTTGCTATAGTCGGGGTGGCCTGGTAATCAGGCCTGAACTGGAGTGTGTCCAGTAGAGTTGCAGCAGCTACTACGTTTTACTGAGGCGTTATGAAGATGTCGTGGACGCCGACTCGGGTTTGGAGGATTTGTTCCGGCCGGCACAGGAAGTCTCTGACCAAGCCATTTCGCCACTAGTGTCGCCTCGCCTCCAGAAGCCCGTTACCCGAAGGAATCGGGATAATATGCCGTGAAGCTAGAGATCGGAGTCGTCGTCCCCAAGTCCAGCCGCCTACCGCCGCCGTCAATTTCTCTTCCTCTGGTGAGCCCCGCGCCGATTCCTTGTTGGTATGCCATCTCTAGGGAGCCTCTAACACGATAGACACTCTGCCTTAGCTGCAGCTCAGCCGGAGCGGTCCATCGCCATGAGACCGTGAGGATCCGCCACCGCCCCTGTCTAGTGTTCCCCCGTCTTGGGAAATCGCATGGTGAGCTTCCTGGAGTCCTCTAATACCTTGTGCATGCACTGGTTTGCCAGGAAACCGACCGTAGCTCGATCGCCCTCGTCGACCCGAACCACTCCGCCGCCTGCGCCACCTTCGCCATTGATTCCGGTCACCCGAGCTAGCAAGAAGACCACCCTTAGCTTCGCCTCGTCTTCGGCTACCTTTTCCCTGTTGGCCGCATAGTCAGCCGCGCCGCCGTTCGCCGCCGGCGCCGGCGAACAGAGCCGGCGGCAAGCTAGTCCTCGGCCTCCTCTGCTCTGTGCCGCAGACAGACGGGCCTGGGCTGGAAGAGATATAAGAAAAGAAGAAAAATTAGAAAAGCAATTAAGGGAATTATTTTCCAACAGAAAAATAGTTAAACTTTGTAAATCCATAACTTTGCCATTTTAACTCCTTTTTGGGTGAAACTAATTTTGTTAGTTCTGTAAAGTTGTGAAATTTAATATTGTGAAATAAAATAGAACCACTTCTGTACAGAAAATGCCTATAAAAAAATAAGAAGCAATAATAACTTATTTTGTGCCTAGTAATTTGGAATAATTCTATAAAATCCATTATAACTCCTTTTGAGGTCAACCAAATTTCTATGGATTCGTAAAAATGTTCTCTTTAATGTTATAATATAAAAAGTGAGAACTTATGTGTAGGATTTTTCTCTAAAAATGGAAATATCTAGTATATACCTCTTTATGACCTCGAAGTTTATAAATTTCTAGAAAATTCATCCTAACTGCTAAAAAATGTGAAACCACTTTTGTTTAACTCAAAAAATTTTAGCCTTTACTGTGGATAATTTGTATTTGACAAAACTACCTCTCAAAATAGGCCTAAGTATTTTCTAACCTTTCTTTTTGATAAACTTGTAAAATTCACAACTAAATCATTTTAAATCAAACTTCAGTGAACCAAATTTTGTCGGAACCAGGAAGATATGTACTTTCACATAAAAATTCTCACACTCATAAAATCCTGCCAAAGAATGCAAGTATATATTTTCCACTTAGGGTTTTTCCTATAGTTTCGGCTTTTGCCCTAGGGTCTTGTTATTTTTGTATCTCCCAATCCAGAGATACAAATGACTTGGTTCTTTCTCCTAAAGTCTTGTAAGGACATGGCCTACCTACTGTATTTATCTCAGATTTTATTGATCATTTTTACATCAGCATATTTAATTGATTCTTATTTGCATACTCGCTTTTATCGGTAGATTCAGACAATTTGGAGTACGTGGAGCACGAACCTGAAGCTGAGTGTGAACCATCGCAGCAGCAAGGCAAGCATCTAAGTATATTGAACCTATATTTTCAATAAATTGTTTTGTTTGCAAAAGTAATATCTATATGCATGTTTCGGTCTATTTAAAATGGGAAAACGGGTAGAGTCAATATTACCCAATTGTATGCATTTCCTTTCCTTGATTGTTGATATGATACTTCTACCTTGTCACCCCTGGTTAAGGACTTTGGGATACTTTTATTTTACCGAATGCTTAGCCATGCTTTTTTCTAGATTTAGAGAAATCCGATAGATGGAGCTATCGGTTCAAAACTAGTTTAATACGAACGGATGGGTTAAAATCTGACAAGAATAACTTCTGATTAATAATTGAGAAAATGTTTGACTTGGACGGATGATAGGGCGATGACGGGATGGTGTTTCCCCGATGCACGTAGCTCCGTCTGGGTCGTGAAGGACCGAACATGTTGACATCTATTCAAGCACCCTACGTACATCCACATTTTGGGAATGGGACGGCTTAACTCAGTAGCACGGGAGACTGTGGCCATCTATGCCCATCCGTCCGTCGTGAGGAGGGATTTCCTTTGGAGGGCCTTGAGCGCGCCTGGTTTTGGCCAGAGGTGCCTCCCGTGACGGTGAGCCTGCCTTAGTAACCACACACGCACGACTAAGTCGTCGGGGGCCTAGACGTGGTTTAGGTGGTTGGGGCTAAGCATGCAAAAGGTTCTGTTGTGACCTCTAGTCCGCACTCAATGTGTAGAGTGTGGGTACCGGCAGGTACGGATCAAACTAGAATGTAGCTGTTTGGCTTCTATCACATTGTGTGGGTAAAGATGTACACCTCTGATCAGAGTAAGAACTATTCGAATAGCCGTGTCCACGGTTACAGGACGACCGCTTGATGTGTTAGTCAGTCTATGTTAGCATCCAACTTGGGATTATTGTGGTGATACCATGACTTAGGATAGTCATGGATGGATGGGTTTATAAAAAAAGGGCTTTGATGTTAAATATGACTTGGTTTAGTCATGAAAAGTGGTATGCTTGTGTAGCATATATAATTGGGCAATGGTGACCCATGGAGGATGATTAGAGCATGGTTTGTGCTCATGTTTACTTACATTTCAGAACTACAAGCTTGCTGTCCTAAATTTTCAGTTTGAGTTATTTCGCAAATGCTTATGTTTTAAATGTATTACTTCCTCAATAAAATCAGCTTTATGCAAAATCAGATCAACCTAGCCATACTCCTTGATGTAGAGACTAGCATTACTCCTTTGTTCCATTATTATTGTATAAGTCTAGCTGAGTACTTGTGTACTCACGCTGTATCTTTCGGGTGAGGACAACGACGACATTGATGTAGTCTACTATTATCCCGCCGAGGGTGGTGAGGATAATGTGTAGTTGAAGTTATGCTCTATCCCCAGTCGGTTGCCCTGTGGTTTGGTAATGGCACCACTGGTTTTATCTTTTTTGTTTATATTTTCCGCTGCTATCTTTTGGGTCACTTTGTGATGAAGTAGGGTGTGTGCCCTCTATGTAATATATATATAACTTTGCTGCTCGTTTATCCATATTTAGAGTACTTGTGATGTTTATCAATTGCTTGCGATGAAAGTGTGAAATTAGTCGCTTTCCTGGGGACTAGCTGAACATGAGTATGAATTTAGAAATGATGAGATGCATGGACGTTGATTTAACCGTAGACCATGTCCCCAGAAGTGTGTATCCTGTTTGGTCGCCACCTTCATGTGGTTTGACGGCCACACTTCGCCGTTTGGGACTGGTGAATCAATTCTCCAAATATTTCTTTATTTCTGAATTCGGCGCGTTGGATTTGTATTGTGAGTGGGTAAAGATTATGGCAAGGCTACGATGAGGATGGATGGTTACCGTACTTATTTGGTTTTTATTTGAGACCCCATCCATCTAGATATTTCACGTTGTCATAATAATTACTCTTCATAATGCACTTCTGGGGTGCCCACAGCGGTTGGTATCAGAGCAGTACTGACTGTAGGCTAAAGCTTAGCTTGGTGATTGCAAAAATACTTGCGAAAGGTTCAAAATGAACTATTTTTCGAAAACCATTAGGATGGGTGATCCTTTTTGCTTCTCATCCCTTTCTAGTATTCATCCTTATCTTAGTCTCATTTTATCTCCTCACCTTGCTGTGATTTTATTTGTGAAATCAACTCTATGCTTGTCTCATTCAAATGATAGTTTGAAATGAAAGCCGGTACGTCGAACGTAAGGAAATTACTCTCACTTTACTAAAAACAATGTAAAATTTTGTAAACCAGTGAACTAAATGGTGCTTTACTGTCTTCTGAACCTGCCCTAAATTTTCTACAAATTTTGGAAGCCTACCACTCAAGTTTTAAGCTCAATCGTGCGAAGACCCGTGTTCTGGAATTCTGGACCAGCAGCTGTTCAAGCTTTTCTACAGAGAGTTCTACTTCTTATTTTACCTTGCCAATTTTTCTGGAGGTCACCAACTACATCAGGAAGCATCACAAAAAGTTTCAAAAATAAATCTCATCTGTAGCCCCCTCTAAAAATTCATGAATTGGCTGTTGTCTGGCAGTCCTAAAAATTTCAGATTCTAGTCTTCTGAAAAATAAAATATGTAACCATGAAGAATACACCAAATAAATTGTTAAAGGGTACTCCCAGCTGAGAGACGCTCGCTACGAAATTACTTAGATATCTACTATGGCCATATGATTGTTGGTTTATTTAGATCTTCGATCTTCCTTTTGTTTCAACGGATAGTTCACGATCCTAATTATCCCCTCGTAGGAACGTATTTGGTTCTTGTTGATTTTTGAGGTTCTTGTTCAGATTGTAGGAGTAGTGTGAGTTTACTTGGTTTTTCATTAGATCTTATTGAAATGTATCATAGCATGCTAGGCTAACCATATCGCCATTTTAGTGCATTTGGCGATTTCATTCGTAATAGTAATTCTGTAATTTTGACAGTAGATTGTAGACTCACATGGGGAGCACCATGAATTAACCTGGAATTTTTAGACCAATACATCATTGAATAAAAATTCAAATAGAATACCTAGTCGTGTCCTGAAATTTGTAATCGACATACTTCCTATTTTTGTGTAAGTTAAACCATAGGTGATAAAATCCTGATCTTTTACCAGTAGCTCGTAGACTCCTCCAGTAAGCTTCGTGAATTTCTTTGGAATTTTTAGATGACCGTATCATGATCAAATAATCCACACTTTAGATATGTTCAGAATCTGGAATCTGTAGGTTACCTACTTAATATATTTGTACAGCCCAAACCATGAGTGATAAAATAATCATTTTTTTTGTCATAACTTAGTAACCTAGTGAGGAAACCTTGGGAATTTTCTGGGAATTTTTGAACCAGTAACCTAGGGGATAAAGTTCGAACAATTGCACCTGATAAACTACCACAGCACTACACTGCCCACCTTGTTTATTTTCTTTACAGAAATCTACCTATGTAAAAATTCCAATTCTTTCCCAGAGCCGATAGAACTCTACATAAAACTTGAATATGAAATTTTTGTAATTCTTATCATATCTTTAGGATGACTTTAAGGCTCAGTTTCGTCAAATACATACGCAGGACAGAACTGACCCATCCACATATTACGCCGTGTTTATATCTTGGAACTTCATCCAAGGTCTCTAATTAGTTCCTAAACACAAACATCGTGTATGTCTACCATTTGTAACCTTAGGATGAGTCTATCATAGTAGGAAAATTCAAATGATGCACCTAGCTACAAACCGAAACCAATAGGATGCATTCCCAATAGTACCATATAGCTGACCACCAACAGTGCAGTAGAAAAATTTTAGTAGATATATTTATACTTATCAAGGAAGTCCCATGAGTAAGCTAGGAGACTTTGGTAGGGGAATGAAAATTTTAGAAGCCAAAACAGAATTAGCTAATAAACTTCTGACCTTTGAACCTCCATAGCATCTCATACCTAAACCCCATTACCCAGAGGTCAAACCCTAGATTAATGGAACCGATTATCATAAGCATGAACATCTCATCGCATCACGTGTACGTTGCACTATTGTATCAATATATCGCCCCCTAATACATATGCACCACCATAGAGCATTGCACCATCACATCAACATATTGCACCGTTACGCATGTGCATCATCATAAAACCACGTGAGCAATACACCATAACATGTGAGCATCATCCCATTGCAATCACACATTGCACCATTGTCGATGCTTTGCACCGGCAATAATATTATGGGGCTACTCGGCGACCTGGAATTCGGTGGATTGCAGAGGAACACAAGAGAATTATACTGGTTCAGGCCCTCGATGTGAGGTAATACCCTACGTCCAGTTGAGGTGTTATTCCTCTGAGGTGGTTTTGTGATCAATGATCTGGTCTGCCCTCATGGGGCACCCTGCCTCCCTTTATATACTAGGGGACAGGGGTACATGGTAAGGATCCCAGTCGGATACGACCAAGGGATTTCCTTATTAGAGATAGAATCCTATCCGACTAAGGCTATGTTTCCTTATTGTACAAGGCACAGCCTGCCAAGTGCTATCTTATCTCTAATTACATGATCTGGCCCATCCTCTATCCGAGTGGCCCATGTGCTTGTAGTGAGGTACCCAGGGCCCATGGCTCCCACAGTAGCCCCTGAGACCTTCATAGTTGAGTCACAGCTGATGCCGAGTGCTCATCCTCCACGATGAAGGTTACCCGAGTGCGATGTTCCCGAGTACTCTTTGTCCGAGTAAGTCTTCCCGAGTCCTGCTTCATGTCAGCTGGCAGCGAGGCTATGAAGGGCTTCATGTAAATATATGAATAGTGTGCGCCGAATAGGCGCACCTATTAGGTGTAGCCCCCGACTTTGTGCTTAATTGTGAAGACAATTAAACATAAAGTCAAAGATCTTTAACCTGGAAATCTTTCCCGAGTAAATTACTACTGGTATATGAGACTCTTCGGTATCATGTCAACCGGAATAAACTTTATAGTCTTGCCGAGTAGAAGACTACTCGTATATAGGACTCTTCGACTTCATGTCAGTCGGAATATGAGTTTATAGTCTTTTCCGAGTGGCGTCCCACTCAAAAGCTAGACTCTTCCACATCATGTCAGTGGGAATAGTTATTTATAATCTCTCCCGAGTAGTGCACTACTCGAAAGTTAGACTCTTCAGCGTCATGTCGGCTGGAATAATGTTGCTCATGACAACTGATAACCATGCATGTAGGCCGAGTACCACTTTATGAAAATAAATCCACGACGTGGTCAGGTGTTCCCAAGAAAGATACCTGCGTCCCCAATTTTAATGAAGACCAGCTTATGATCCTTGTAAGGATATATCCTCGAGACCTGGTGGATAAAACAGATACCCAAACATATATGTTTAGCAGTAAGGCTTTCATGAAGCATATCTGTTTACCTCATCGATTCCTGTGGGTAGCACCAGCGCTATAATTTCAACTCAGCCTACGGGCGGCCCACATGGAGCATGCTACTGTAGGAACTCATGTCTTGTCGGCCCAATACCAACTGTGCAGGCCTGGGCCCATCTAGTCGGTTCAGGCTATAAAAGGATGGGGAGAGAGAAAAAGATTCCATCGTCTTCCCCAAAGCAGCCAATCTCTTCGTCTTCCACTTCGCACCTAGCTTTTCGCCTCCCGCCCGGTTAGGGTTAGCAGCAGCTGTTCCCACCCCGGACTCGGGCGATTTCAATCCTCTTCGTTTATTCCAAGCCCCGATTCACTTTCCCCCAAATCTCAACACCTCCAGTCATGCCGAAGGCGACGAATCCTGCGAGTGCGCCAGGGAGTTACTTGGCCGATCTCGGATTGCGGCTCGGTGAAGCTGAAACGGCTGGAGAGCGAGCTGAAGTTGCCCAGCCAAGAAGTGATCCGTTGGCGGTCGGCGAGGGATGAGTCGAGCCCCAACCCCTGGCCTGGTGAAACGGTAGTTTTCGCCTCTTTCTTTGATCGGGGCTTGTGTCTTCCGTCGTCTGATTTCTTCCGCCGCATCCTTGATTTCTACGGGCTGGAGTTGGTGCATTTAAATCCCAACTCAATCCTTCAGATCTCCATATTCGTTACTCTTTGCGAGTGCTTTCTGGGTGTTGAGCCCCATTTCATCCTCTTCCGACACTTGTTCCATGTCAAGCCCCAGCCTTCCAAGAGTAAATATCAATGTGATTGGGGGGGCTGGTCTTCAACTAAGGAGTGATGGAAGAAACATATATCGATTTGCCCTTGAAATCTTCTCTGAAGGGCTGGCACAAGGAGTGGTTTTACTGTGCCAATCTAGCTCCTTCCTTGCGCCCGTTCACTGGTATGCCGCCAGCGGTGCTGCCAAGCTGGTCCTCGGAGCCAACCTTTGAAGAACTGGGCTAGGCACATATATTGTTGACGAAAATAGATGACCTCAAGAGGGCCGGCTTGACAGGGCCCTGGGTGGCCCGTCGTTTCCTGACGAGGCGCGTCCAACCGCTGAAGCTGAGAAGCGCTTTCAGCTGGGCCTTCAAAGGTAAACACGATCCCGACCGGGTGAGCAGCGAGACGGCAGACAAGGGGGCAGTGACCGATACCTTGTTTGGCTACTTTTCTGAAGGGGTCGTTGCCACCGAAGATGATAACCGCCGAGTTGCCGCCTATAGCTTCATCCGGCCGCGGACCAAGGTAACCTTCTACCTTCTTCTGTGGCGAATGCCTGTGGAATGGTGATTGTTCAACCTTGCATGATGGTATCTTGTCGACTTGCTTGTAGTGGCATGAGGAATTTGATGAAGACTCTCGTCCATTGTCTGCGGTCGCGTCGAGGAAGAGGCCGAGGATCCTCTGACGCCCAACCCGACTCCAAGAGAGCGGGGAAGAAGCCGATTTTATATCGGGCGAGGGGGCCATGACAGCGCGCGCCGTGAGTGGCAGCTTGAAGATAAAGGACACCGCTGCACAACGCCCACGGCGGTCGAGTCCCAGGCTGAGATCAGCAGGCTGGGCTCGACGTTGTCGTACTCAGCAACAGTGCCGCCAAAGGGCCAACCAGAGCAGAGGCCGATTGGGGCGAAGGAACCCGAACCAACCATACTAGAGTCGAGGCCAACTCAGGCCGACATGCCTCTGCCATGACGACACCGACCAGGGCAGTGCCGATGCTAGCGCTTCGCCGGGGAGCGGCAAGCTGGCAGGAAACTGAAGTTTTCCAAGAGGTGCGCTACTCCAAGCCTTCTGTAGTTGTTGTATGTTAAAATACAGTCCTGATGTCTTGCTTCGTTGTGCAGGAAGCGGGCCGATATCGACCTCAAAAAGGTCGACCCATCTGCTTCACTTGATGAGTCCGCCCCAGCTGAGCCAGCGGCAGCGAACACTCCTGCTGAGCGGCGGCCCAGCCCGATGCTGAGACCGAGGTGACTCCGACTACAGGGCCACTACCGCCACTTGACCAAGAGGTGGCTGTTGAAACCGAGGCCCACAGCCCCGAGGCATCGTACGTCGCGGAGACGGGGGACGGAACCCCCGAGCCGGTCCCCGATGTTGTAGGGGAAGGCGGTGCCGAGGCCAGGACCCCGTCGCCATCATGGTTATCGTCATTGCCATCGTCGTCGTTGCCGCCGCCGCCGGAGATCCCATATTTGCCTCGGATCGAAGCTCCCCCACGTGTGATGCCGCGGACCTTCACGTGGACCACTCGCGACGGCACTATGAAAAGCTTTAGGCTCGATGAAGTCGTCGCAAGGAGAGAACGCGAGAGCCTGCTTCGTGCTGCCATCAGCGGGTCCCAGGGGGTCGCGGTATGATTCTTGTAGTGAAGCTTCAGCAATCTTCTTGTCTTGATATTTGACTCTGTCTTCGGTTTGTTCCTTGTCCCGAGCAGAAGCTCGTTGACCGCAACGAGGCGATGAGGAGATCCTGTCGAGATGGCTCCCCACCTTATGAATTGCAACAACTCCGGGCATTGAAGGCCGAGATGGAGGCGCGTCACACGAGGAGGGAGGCCTGGCTGAAGAGCGGCGCTGATCAGCTCAGGGCAGAGACATGGACCTTAGCCGGGAAGATCAGAGGTAAAATCCTCGAGTATATCTTCCCGACTGGACCGTTGTTGTATTCCTCCAGCTATGTCGATCCCGACTGCCCGGTGGTGTCATGACTGCACAATTGAGCTTTTGACTAATCTGTGTTGCAGACCTCGAAGCGGAGTTAAAGACCCGAACGGAGAGGGAGTCGCAGCTGAAGGAGGCCGAAGACGCCAAGGCCGAGCTTGAAAGGGTCAAGGCCGACCTGACAAAGGCCAACACCGAGCTTGGCGGGAGAAGTCGAGTTGGAGAAGGCCGTCGTCAAAAGCTCGGTAAGGAGAAGGCCGAACTGGAGAAGACTGTGGCCAGGTGGGAGGCCGACTACGAAAGTAAGTCCTCAACCCGACTGTGATCTCAGCCAATACATTAGTCCTTGTGTGTAGCCGAATCTGACAAGCTTACTTGCCGGCCGATCTGGGCAGGCATGAGAGCCAACGTCCAGGCCTAGTACCGGTTCTACACGGAGGAGATAAGGTCAATCAGGGAGTCACGGGAGGCCCTCGTCGGGTCCGTTGAAAGGGCTCCTTGACCTTGTAATCCGCCAGTGGAGACCAGCTGTAGCAGAATTCCTCAGATAAATGGGCGTCTCGAGGACGCGCCGAGTGCCCTGAAAAGGTACTCAGACGAGCGGGTTGCCGCCGGCGTTAGCCCAGACCCTAGCAATGACCAAGTCCATCTATCCGAGGGGGACATGAGGCATCGGGGAGGGATTTTCGAGGAGACGACGCCCGAGGAAGCGCTGGAGCTGATCTCACAGGCGAAGCCGACTGCTGAAGCGATTACCGAGACTGGGTCTGTAAAGGCAATACATTTTGTAGTCGGTGTAGGATATATGCTTTCGTATACGATCATGTGTAAATATATGTTCGTGCGCCAAACTTATTATTCGGTTCATTAGCTTTACCCGACATGTAGCATGCACCGAGTTTAGTTCGATAGAACTGATAAAAACGTTCGAGCAAGATGCTATACTCGGCGAACGCATCAGTCGTGTAAGGCTTCATAACCGGGTGAAATAAGCTTGTATGTTATTGACAGAACACATATATACATGCAGCCCCGACTCACTACTCGTTGGAACAAGCGGCGTAGTGAGTCAGAAAAACTGTACATGGAAAATGTAAAAAACTCAGGTATAGAAAGGACGTAGTGTTCTATATTCCATGAGTTGGTGATGAGGACGCCGTCTTTGGTCTTCAGTCGGTAGGCGTTGCCGCGTGACCTCGGCTATAATGAACGGCCCTTCCCAGATGGGGGATAGTTTGTGCCTGTCCTTGGTGGTTTGGTATCTTCCTTAGAACGAGATCCCGACCAAAAAGGCGCGGCACGGACGTGCGATTGCGATTGTGGTAGCGACGCAGGCCTTGAAGATACCTTGCCGACTGGATTGTTTATGCGGCGTTCTTGCTTCTTCTAGCTGATCTAATTCGATCAGTCGGGTGCTGTTGGAGTCGTCTATCGGAGTAACCCGGACTTGCGGAGAGGAACTGTATCTCTGTCGGTAGCATGGCCCGTACCGTAGACAGGAAGAAAGGGGATTGCCCCTGTTGCCCGACTACCGTGGTTCTGAGAGACCAGAGAACGGATGGTAGTTCTTGTACCCCCACCGACCCCGCAATATGTTGTAGTCGGTCGTATATCACTGCCTTGATGCCTTGTAAGACCATGCCGTTGGCTCGTCAACCTGCCCGTTGCTCCGCGGGTGTGCCACAGATGCATAGCAGATTTGATGCGAAGTCGTCGCAGAAATCTGGAATAGGCCGCGCGAACTGAGTGCCGTTGTCGGTTATGATGCGGTTGGGGACCCCAAACCGGTATAGTATACTCAAGATGAATCCTTTGCTCGTGCCGCTGTGATTGTTTGCGACGGTTAGCCTCAATCCACTTGGTGAATTTATCCACTGCGACGAATAAATGCGTGAACCCTCCTGGCGCTTTCTTGAATGGCCCGACCATGTCGAGCCCCATACTGCGGGATGGCCAGGAGATAGGGATAGTCTGGAGTTCCTGGAGAGCGGGAGAATTTGTCTGTCTTGCGAAGAACTGGCAACCCTCGCACTTGCGAACGATGTTTTGGCGTCTGTGACTGCTGTGGGCCAGAAAGATCCCTGCCGGTAAGCCTTTCCGAACTAACGTCCTGGATGGCAGCGTGTTGCCACATATGCCCGAGTGGATTGAAGCAGGATCTGCTTGCCTTCCTCGGTGGTGACACAGCGCATGAGACACCGGATGCACTCCTTCGGTACAGGTCTTCCTCGCGACTAGCAGGAAGCTTTTGCTTCGACGCTTGATCTGATCGGCTTGACTGCGATCTTCTGGGAGTTTCGTCATCCAGGAGGAATTTGAGAACAGGACCCTCCAGTCTTGACATATGTGCAGCACTTCGTCGGTGGTTGGGGTAGGCTCGCCTCCCGACTGCTCTTGTGCCGGTTTCTTCTTGACTGATGGCTCCATAAGTTGCTCGACAAAGATTCCAGTCGGAACCGCTTCTGCTTGGATCCCATGTTTGCCAGCTCGTCGGCCGCGTCGTTTATTGACGCAGGACGTGTGTGATTCCAGCCCGTCGAACTTGTTTTCCAACTTGCGGACCTCTGACAGATATGCGCGCCATTGTGTCGTCGAGACAGGTCAGTCTTTCATGACTTGGTTGACCACGAGTTGGGAGTCTCCGCGCACAACCAGTCGACGTATGCGGAGTGATTATGGCGATGCGGAAGCCGTTTGAACAAGAGCCTCATACTCGGCGACGTTGTGGGAAGCCGGGAAGTGGATTTGTAGTACGTACTTCAACTTTTCGCAGTGGGATGTCAGTATGATCAGCCCGGCACCGCCGATTCCGTAGGGAACGTCGAAGTACATTGTCCAGTACTCTAGCTTTGTTGTTGGTGTTGGGAGTTGAACTTCTGTCCACTCGGTCCACGAAGTCGGCTAGAGCTGAGATTTGATAGCTGTCCGTGGCTGAAAGGTGATGTCAAACGCCATCAGCTCGAGTGCCATTTAGCGATCCGGCCGGTGGCTCGGATTATGAAGGACATCCCCGAGTGGAAACGCTGTGACCACCGTGACTTGATGTGCTTGAAAGTAGTGCACCAGCTTTCGGACTGTGATGAGTAGGCCGTATAGCAGCTTCTGGACCTGCGGGTATTTGTTTGGAGTCGGCAAGGACGTCGCTGACAAAATAGATTGGCCGTTTATTTCTGAAGATGACCCTGTTCGATCGCTCCACTACCAGCACGTTGACTACCTGTGTTGTTGCCGCCAGGTAAAGCATTAGTGGTTCTGGGGCAGGGGTGACGCCAGCACGGGGGTGATGTGAGAATTCTTGAAGTCTTCGAAGGCTCGCTGGGCTTCCGGGGTCCACTGAAAGGTTCGCCCTTTTTGAGGAGCTTGAAGAAGGGCATGCCCGTTCGCCCAGTCGGGAGATAAACGATGAGTGCCCCATGCGCTGTCAGCTTCTGGACGTCTTTAAGGTTGGTCGGGGCGCCATGTTCGTGATGGCGTTGACTTTCTCCGGGTTAGCCTCGATGCGCGGTGCGAGACGATGAAGCGAGTAACTTCCAGATGGCACCCGAAGGCGCACTTGTCCGGGTTCAACTTCATCTTGAATCTTCGAAGATTTTTGGAAGGTTTCTTCCAAGTCGCGATGAGGTCTTTTCTGGACTTGGACTTGATCACCACGTCGTCGACGTAGGCTCCACGTTGCGCCCATCTGGGTGTGGCAGACAGCGCTGAATAGCCCTTTGGTAGGTTGCGCCTGCGTTTTTCAGACCGAACGGCATTGTGATATAGCAATACGCTCAAACGGCGTGATGAAAGATGTTTTTAAACAGTCTTGTTCCTCAA
The DNA here is from genome assembly GCA_003991445.1 of Oryza meyeriana var. granulata. NCBI lineage: Eukaryota > Viridiplantae > Streptophyta > Magnoliopsida > Poales > Poaceae > Oryza > Oryza meyeriana. Next base: position 144,936 of record RYFJ01000574.1, read on the forward strand.
GCTAATTTGATGATATCCGAGTAACAGTCGAGAAAACTGAGTAGGTCGCACCCCGCGTGGAGTCAACACCTGATCTATCCTGGGAAGACCAAATGGGTCTTGGGCACGCTTTGTTGAGGTCGGTGTAGTCGACGCACATGCGCCATTTACCGTTTTTCTTCGGACCAGGACTGGGTTGGCCAGCCAGTCTGGGTGGTAGACTTCCTTGATGAAGCGGCTGCGAGGAGCTTGGTGATTTCCTCCCCGATAGCATCCTTGCGGTCTTGAGCGAAGCGCCGCAGCCGTTGCTTGACCGGCTTGGCGTCTGGCTTTACGTGTAGGCGGTGCTCGATCACCTCCTTGGTACGCCCGGCATGTCGGACGGTTCCACGCGAAGATATCCTTGTTGGCTTGGAGGAAGGTGAGAGCGCATCTTCCTATTTGGGGTCGAGTCCGGTCCCGACTAAGGCAGTCTTAGAGGGGTCGGAAGGGTCCAGGGGGATCTTCTTTTGTGTCAGAATCCGCTGAAATTCCCGACTTCGCTGCTTTTTTCCGCCGGAATCTGGGTCTTGATCGACTTCGGATGTGATGGCTTGCCGGATGCTGTCGCGCCCGACTGCCGCTTCTTGTGTTTGAGCCAGCTGCAGCTTCCTTTGTCGCAGGTGAAGGCTTGCTTAGCGTCGCTGCGGAGGAGAGGACTCCTGCGGGCCCGGGCATCTTCAGCACATGTACGTGTAGTGGGTATCGCCATGAATTTGGCGAGGGGCCGGTCGTCCGAGTATGCGTGATACGCGGTCTCGAAGTCGGCGACTCGAGAGATGTTTTTCTATACGGAAGTTGTCCGAGTGCGAAGTTACCGGCAAGGTTATCTGCCCGAGTGGGGTTGATGACAGGCCGGGTATTATCCCATGGAAGGGCGCGTGCTCGCCGAAGTTCTGAACGAGGTATTCTAATCTCGTCCAAAGTCTTGGCGAACAGGATGTTGAGCGCACTGCCTCCGTCGATGAGGGTTTTCTTCAGCCTGATGTTTCTGACGACCGGGTCCAGGACGAGTGGGTATCGTCCCGGGTGGGAAACCCGATCTGGGTGATCTGCGCGGTTGAAGGTGATGGCCATCTCTGACCAGCGTAGGTATTGGGGGGTATCCGTCGTAGAGACCGCGTTAATGTCCCGCGCTGATAGCTTCTGCTTGCGCTTGGATTCGTACGCAAGTGGCCCCCCGAAGATGTGGTTGAGTTCGGCTTGGGGGTCCTGGAAATCATCAGCCGGACCCGAGTCTGGCTTGTCCTTGTCCTTGTCGGCACCAGACGATGAAGCTTGCTCGGAGGCGAACTTCTTGAGCATGTGGCAGTCTTTGGCCGCGTGCCGGCCCTTGGGGTGAAAGGGGCAAGGCCCGCTCATGACTTTCTGATAGTCGTTGTTCCGCTGGGGCCGCGACCGACTGCGCTCCATGTTGGCCACCTCGTTGTCCGACTTCCGCTTGCGGCTGCCAGGCTTGTTCTGAGATGGCTCGTTGTCGGCTTTCGCCTTGTTGTCTCTTTGTCGGGGCTCCTTCTTCTTGTCGAAGGCCTCAGCGACGGCTTCAGCCGAGTCGGCATATTTGTTGGCCATGTCGAAGAGAGTCCGGACAGTGGATGGTGGCTTTCGAGTGAACTTCGCGATGAGCGGGGCGTCTTTTACTCCCTTGCGGAAGGCGGCGATGACGACCTCGTCTTTGATACTTGGAATTTGATTGCACTTCTCGGAAAACCTTTTGATGAATTCACGCAGAGACTCGTTCTTCTTCTGATGCAGTTGGTAAAGGTCATGCTCGGAAGCCGGTCTCTCGTAGGTCCCCTGGAAGTTAGCGATGAACCGTTCCCTGAGTTGTCCCCAGGAACCGATCGATCGCCTTGGGAGGCCTGTCAGCCATGTCCTCGCCGAGTCGGCTAATGCGACTGGGAGGTAGTTAGCCATGGCTCTGCTGTCGCCCCCAGCAGCTTGTACTGCTAGGACGTAAACGGTGAGCCAGGACTCTGGGTTGGTCTTGCCGTCGTACTTTTCGATCCCGGTAGGCTTAAAGCCGACTGGCCAGCGGACGTCCTGTAGCTCCCGAGTAAAGGCTGGAATGCCTTCGTGATCGTGAGGGCTTGGACTTCGATCTTGGCGGTGTAGCCGCTCGTGGTGGAGGCCGAAGCGCTCATTTTCGTCTATCAGTCGGTGGCGTTCGTCTTCTTCGCGCTCTTCGCGTCGGGCGTTTATGGTGTGGCGAAGGTCGCGGTGAATTCGTACTCGGAGGTCTTGATTGGGTCGACGGTCATACTAGCGACGCCGCCGGTTGTCGTAGTTGGTGTTGCCGAGCGTTGTTTGCCGGGACTCTTCGCGTTGCCGACTGGAGCCGGCTGCCCGACGTCGCGCTGATGCAGATGACTCCGCCGCTGGAGAGCCCGTCCGGTTGGTCGGTATATGAGTGTTGCCTGATTGTTCTTGCTGCTGGCAGGCGGCAGCCGTAATCATCGCCTTGATCTTGGCGATAGTTGGTGTGGCCTGATGATCAGGTCCAAACTGGAGCATGTCCAGCAGGGTTGCGGCAGCCACCACATTCTGTTGTGGCGTGACGAAGACGTCGTGGTCGCCGACTTTGGTTTGGAGGATCTGCTGCTGGGCGGCTCGCCCAGCCTGTCGTAGCCCGTCATTGCGAGCTTGGCGGTTGGCCTCCTCTTGTTGTTGTAGTCGGCGTGCTTCCTCTTGCTGGTCCTCTTGCAATTGGCGCACCTCGGAAGGTGGCGTTGAAGCCACGAAGATCTCGCGGGGGAGGAGGAAGCTCGCCAGGGTAGAGTCCGAGTTGATGCTCGAACCGCTATCCGACTTGGTGTCGGACTCCGAGTAGTTTATCGGAGTTAGGACGACTCCGACCTCCCTAGATCCAATCTGAAACGGTGCATGACCGTGTCCAAACTGAATCGCTGGAGGTCGGGTCTGCTGCGCGGGTTGTAGATGCACAGCGTCGCCGAATCCGTACGGGAGATTGACGATCTCTCCCCCTCTCGGCCTAACCCGCGCTGGCTCAAGGCCTAGCGCGAGTCGGACGCCGAAGGAGAGAATTGTCCCGATGTTCGGCGATGTGAGGGACTGTCGTAGTAGATCGTCAAAGGAGATGGCGATGTCCCTGGGGCCGACTGGCGCTACGCCGGCTAGCTCCTCGGCTGGCAAGATCGGATCTGCCCCAGCCAAGGAAAGGTTGCCGAGTTGATCGGCGACGAAATCAAGGCTCCCGAAGGTGATGGTGTCTCCATTGGAGAACCTGTCGCCCTTGACTCCGTTAATGGGATCCATCGAATCTGTTGATGAAGAGTTCGCCGGGCCCCTACCTGGCGCGCCAACTGTCGATGCTTTGCACCGGCAATAATATTATGGGGCTACTCGGCGACCTGGAATTCGGTGGATTGCAGAGGAACACAAGAGAATTATACTGGTTCAGGCCCTCGATGTGAGGTAATACCCTACGTCCAGTTGAGGTGTTATTCCTATGAGGTGGTTTTGTGATCAATGATCTGGTCTGCCCTCATGGGGCACCCTGCCTCCCTTTATATACTAGGGGACAAGGGTACATGGTAAGGATCCCAGTCGGATACAACCAAGGGATTTCTTTATTAGAGATAGAATCCTATCCGACTAAGGCTATGTTTCCTTATTGTACAAGGCACAGCCTGCCAAGTGCTATCTTATCTCTAATTACATGATCTGGCCCATCCTCTATCCGAGTGGCCCATGTGCTTGTAGTGAGGTACCCGGGGCCCATGGCTCCCACAACCATACTCTGCATTGCACCATGTTATCATAACTTTGCACAGTACTGTGTCACATGATGCATCATTCATTCGAGCAACTCTGCATCATGGCAACCATATGCAATTGCACCATAACATGGATTACACCATTACATCAAGCATTTGCACTGCACCATGTCACAGCTCGCATCATATAATGGAGCATCTGCACAATATCATTTCATCTATGCATCACGTCGTCTGGTGCATAGCATTAACGCACCATCCGCAACGTTGCACCATGTAACTCATCACTGCACTATATTATGGTTGCACTACATTATGCATAGCATCTTGTCATTCATAATTACATTACACTATTCAGCATGTCATCCATAATTGCACCATGATTATCCATGACACTTTATCATTTATGGTAGCATCATGGAGCCATACCTGCCAACCTAGAACACTTCAGCTCAGTTTAACCCTAGTCTAGGTTACCCAACTCAAGTTAGAGGATTTCTAGCACCACTATTCCATATTCCCCACCTATTTACAATATTTCTGTCAGTTAGTCAACCTATGGTTGAGATATCGAAAACCTAAGTTCATTCTAGCTTGTTCCATCATCCACCGTATAGGTCGGAGAAGTCGAAGGTTCGCTGATCTCGTCACCGGAACTGGGAGTGCGGCTGCCAGAGCCGTTGCCGTTTCGGGCGATAGAGAGCAAGCCGAACCAAGAGACTTCACCACCTTCCTCATCACACTACCAAGATCCCACACCTTGATCCTATAAACATCCAGTTCTCTAACCCTTATCCTAAGTTAGCTCTCATCTTAAGTTATCTAACAGAAGATCTACACTCCTAATTAAATCACATAAGACATCAAGTGCATTGATTTACACTTGCTTCACTAGACACCAGTGTACCTTCCATGATGGTATAGTGTAGCCAGCCATTTGGTCATCCTGGTGTCATTAGGTTAATGAAAATAGCATTGCTAAGAAAATTTATAGCAGACCTAACCTACTAGATTAGTTGTCCTCCACTCACCAGTTCATATCCTAAAAATTTTAAGGGGGGTAACATACTAGGTCAGCATGTACCATGTATAAATCTAAAGCTTTAGCATACCCATGGCATTCCTTGCTACCGCCAACAAAGCTCACTCGACGTTCTAGACGGATCCTACATTGAGTACTACCTTGTGACGACGGACTATCTTTTAGCTCTTATTAGTGCCTAGCCTTGCCATCACTTTACACCTAAAAGTTTAGCATCAAAGTTCCTAAGCCATGTTGCCTAGGTCTGTAGATCAATGAATAGAAAGCACCTAGGTTCATCCTCAATAACTCTATGTAAAGTCAGTGCATACGATGGTTGTTGTGCACCCCTTTTTGTCTAAACCTACGTAGGGACCATGATCCTAATCGCGTACCCGTTTACTTAGGGTTTTCACTCCTAAATGTTTGCTGTCCAGAAAATAGCACCACATGAAACTAAGCACACGAAAGCCAGTTAAATCTCTAGTCACATAAATTTCAGGACTCTGTAGTAGCACCCAAGTTCCGGGTAGTGCAATGTAATGTGAGGTCCACCAACTGAACCTATTGTCAGGTGGAACCTAGCTGTCGACCAACCTTAATACTTCAGTCACTTCCATCCTTTGTACTGAACCTAATAGCTAGCTCAATTTAACTGCTTGACTAGAATGTGGAAATTCCTTTCCGTATAAGTGTTGAAACCTTAGTAGCCAGTGGGTTACAACGTCGGGTAGAAATATTGAACCTAATTTGTTTGAAATGGAGATAGGTTTAACTTAAGTCCCTATAAGCGATCCAACCCCTTATCCTTGAGCCTTTAGTGAGTCCCTCAACCAACTTTTTGACTGAATGTTTAAATAACCCAGTTCTTGTGAAGGAGATAAATCTAGACAATCTTGTAGGTCTATATGTCCGAGGGTAACCTCATAGTAGCCCTGCTAAGGAAAACTAATGCCGTTGATAGCACCATCCAACATGATCTTAGTATGCCAGCCTTGGATCCTACCTTACCTACGTTGTTTAGGTTGATCCCTGATGATTCTTGTCCTAGTTAGATAAAACTTTCAAAAGGATACCATAAAAATTCTTCAGGGTCCAGTGGAGTAATCACTCCGAGGATGAAGCCACGTGGGAATGCGAAGACCATCTTCTCAATGCCTATCCCTATCTTTTCTCCAACCCGTCGCAATCTCGAGGACGAGATTGTTTTTAGGGGGGGAGAGCTGTCACAGCCCTAGATTTAATTCCAGGTAATTAGTGTTATACCCTAATGTCATTAGAGTGCACAACTTAAATGTTTGCATTGTCACTTCTTGCAGGATAAAGTTTGCAATATTTAAACCCTCAATAATTAAACCTTATCGGCAAAAATGGACCAACTCCTAAAAGTGCATCAAGTTGAACAAAAACATATGGGGGAAATAATTTATTAAAATACTAGCTTTTTTTTATCATGAATCAATATAATTTTTCCAGAATTTATTTCATTAGTTTAGACCACTTAGAAATTCAAACAAGTTTCAGCCTGTGTCCTTTTTCCTTGACCTATGCATTTGTATAGTCTAAGGATTTTCTAAAGATGTTTGGTTGCACATAAAATCATGGAAAAATTCCCGTGAACACTATCCCACATACTTAACCCACTGTAAATTTTACAAGATTTTATCACTTAAATAAATGCTTCAATGAAATCCCTCAAATCAGCAAAACTAGGAAGCTAGCTGAAATGAATAAGTATACCTCTAAAATTCACCGAATGAAAATGAAGATTAATTAGACAGAGCCCTTTGGCCAAAGTGTGTGCCAATATGAACCCTACCACCAGTAATTTTGGCACAATTTAATTCCCAAAGAAATCACATAAAATAATAAGAGCAAAGCCCTAGGGATATAAATTGCACTGCAGAAGAACTGGACCAGCATGCCTACTTTGCAATTTCACCACAGATTAACCAGACCTCTGCTAACCACAAATTTTGGCCAGCAGGTTAAACACATCTTTCTCTATCTCCAATAATTTTTCCATAATTTATATCCCTTATTAACCTACTGGAATCACAGATGCAAGACAGCTATCCATACAGCTCACAACACTTGGTCTCTAGAGATTTCTCCTCACTATTTCACTTCCAGGTGGACCCCACAACCCCCTGGCCCACCTGTAAGCCATAGCACAGCATGGGACAGTGTGATTCACCAACATTCCTACCCACACTCCTCTCTCTTTCCTAGGTTTCCACTACATGGACCCACAAAACATAGACTAAACCTAGCCAAGAGTGTGTGAAAAAGGTTGTCTTACATGTGGGACCCACTTTGGACCACTGTGGAACTGGAGCAGCTCAGCAGTTGCATGTCACACGTGCCAGCATCTTGTTCTTCTCCCTCACAGCTCACAGAGGCACAGAGAAGAGCACAGCACTAGGGAGCATCGACCATTTCGCCTCAAACTTCACCAGCAGAACCCATTCTTCATCCTCTCCACGTTCCTACCGAGAAAACCCATGAAAACCTCCAAGGATCACCGGAGACAGAGCCAATTTCCCTGCTGCCGAAGGTGTTCGGTTGAGATCGAGTTTGCTCTGGTGAGCCCCATCCTCTTCCCTCTGTAGGAACGTGATTAGCATCTCTCAATCATTCCATTTTTGCATTTCATGGCCCTAGGTTCGTCGGCCGAAGTCACTGTGTCGCCGCCATCCTTGTCCTCTGATCCGCAGGGCCGCCGTCGGCGTCGCTTCACCGTTCCGGCCGGCACAGGAAGTCTCTGACCGAGCCATTTCACCACTAGTGTCGCCTCGCCTCTAGAAGCCCGCTACCCGAAGGAATCAGGATAATATGCCGTGAAGCTAGAGATCGGAGTCATCGTCCCCATGTCCGGCCGCCTACCGCCGCCGTCGATTTCTCTTCCTCTGGTGAGCCCCATGCCGATTCCTTGCTGGTATGCCATCTCTAGGGAGCCTCTAACACGATAGACACTCCGCCTTAGCTACAGCTCAGCCGGAGTGGTCCATCGCCGTGAGACCGTGAGGATCCGCCGCCGCCGAGCCATTCCCTCCGTCGCCGCCGCTGTCCAGTGTTCCCCCGTCTCGGGAAATCGCATGGTGAGCTTCCTGGAGTCCTCTAATACCTTGTGCATGCACTGGTTTGCCAGGAAACCGACCGTAGCTCGATCGGCCTCGTTGACCCGAACCACTCTGCTACCTGCGCCGCCTTCGCCATCGATTCCGGTCACCCGAGCTAGCAAGAAGACCACCCTTAGCTTCCCCTCGTCTTCGGCTACCTTTTCCCTGTTGGCCGCACTGTCAGCCACGCCGCCGTTCGCTGCCGGCGCCAGCGAATAGAGCCGGCGGCAAGCCAGTCCTCGGCCTCCTCTGCTCTGTGCCATAGACAGATGGGCCCAGGCTGGAAGAGATATAAGAAATGAAGAAAAATTAGAAAAGCAATTAAGGGAATTATTTTCCAACAGAAAAATAGTTAAACTTTGTAAATCTATAACTTTCCCATTTTAACTCCTTTTTGGGTGAAACCAATTTTTTTAGTTCTGTAAAGTTGTGAAATTTAATATTGTGAAATAAAATAGCACCACTTCTGTATAGAAAATGCCTATAAAATAATAAGAAGCAATAATAACTTATTTTGTGCCTAGGAAATTGGAATAATTCTATAAAATCCATTATAACTCCTTTTGAGGTGACCCTAATTTCTATGGATTTATAAAAATGTTCTATTTAATGTTATAAAATAAAAAGTGAGAACTTGTGTGTAGGATTTTTCTCTAAAAATAGAAATATCTATTATATACCTCTTTACGACCTAGAAGTTTATAAATTTCTAGAAAATTCATCCTAACTGCTAAAAATGTGAAACCACTTTTGTTTAACTAAGAAAATTTTAACCTTTACTGTGGATAATTTGTATTTGACAAAACTACCTGTCAAAATAGGCCTATGTATTTTCTAACCTTTCTTTTTGATAAATTTGTAAAATTCACAACTAAATCATTTTAAATCAAATTTCAGTGAACCAAATTTTGTCGGAACCAGGAAGATATGTATTTTCACATAAAAATGCTCACACTCATAAAATCCTACCAGAGAATGCAAGTATATATTTTCCACTTAGGGTTTTTCTTATAGTTTCGGCTTTTGCCGTTTTCAGCCTTAGGGTCTTGTTATTTTTGTATCTCCCAATCCAGAGATACAAATGACTTGGTTCTTTCTCCTAAAATCTTATTAGGACATGCCCTACCTACTGTATTTATCTCAGATTTTATTGATTATTTTTGCATGAACATATTTAATTGATTCTTATTTGCATACTCGCTTTTATCGGTAGATTCAGACAATTCGGAGTACGTGGAGCACGAACCTGAAGTTGAGTGTGAACCATCGTAGCAGCAAGGCAAGCATCTAGAGCAAGCATCTAAGTATATTGAACCTATATTTTCAATAAATTGTTTTGTTTGCGAAAGCAATATCTATATGCATGTTTCGGTCTATTTAAAATGGGAAAACGGGTAGAGTCAATATTACCCAATTGTATGCATTTTTTTCCTTGATTGTTGATACCATACTTCTACCTTGTCACCCCGTGTGGGTAAAGATGTACACCTCTGATCAGAGTAAGAACTATTCGAATAGCCGTGTCCACGGTTACAGGATGACCGCTTGATGTGTTAGTCAGTCTATGTTAGTATCCAACTTGGGATTATTGTGGTGATACCATGACTTAGGATAGTCATGGATGGATGGGTTTATAAAAAAAGGGCTTTGATGTTAAATATGACTTGGTTTAGTCATGAAAAGTGGTATGCTTGTGTAGCATATATAATTGGGCAATGGTGACCCATGGAGGATGATTAGAGCATGGTTTGTGCTCATGTTTACTTACATTTCAGAACTGCAAGCTTGCTGTCCTAAATTTTCAGTTTGAGTTATTTCGCAAATGCTTATGTTTTAAATGTATTACTTGCTCAATAAAATCAGCTTTATGCAAAATCAGATAAACCTAGCCATACTCCTTGATGTAGAGACTAGCATTACTCCTTTGTTCTATTATTATTGTATAAGTCTAGCTGAGTACTTGTGTACTCACGCTGCATCTTTCAGGTGAGGACAACGACGACATTGATGTGGTCTACTATTATCCCGCCGAGGGTGGCGAGGATAATGTGTAGTTGAAGTTATGCTCTATCCCCAGTCGGTTGCCCTATGGTTTGGTAATGGCACCACTGGTTTTATCTCTTATGTTTATATTTTCCACTGCTATCTTTTGGGTCACTTTGTGATGAAGTAGGGTGTGAGCCCTCTATGTAATATATATATAACTCTGCTGCTCATTTATCCATATTTAGAGTACTTGTGATGTTTATCAATTGCTTGCAATGAAAGTGTGAAGTTAGTCGCTTTCCTGGAGACTAGCTGAACATGAGTATGAATTTAGAAATGATGAGATGCATGGACATTGATTTAACCGTAGACCATGTCCTCAGAAGTGTGTATCGTGTTTGGTCGCTACCTTCGTGTGGTTTGACAGGCACACTTCGCCGTTTGGGACTGGTGAATCAACTCTCCAAATATCTCTTTATTTCTAAATTTAGCGCGTTGGATTTGTATTGTGTGTGGGTAAAGATTATGGCAAGGCTGCGATGAGGATGGATGGTTACTATACTTATTTGGTTTTCATTTGAGACCCCATTCATCTAGATATTTCATGTTGTCATAATAATTACTCTTCATAATGCACTTCCGGGGTGCCCACACGAATACCGAAAGAAAGAGTTGTCCCTAGACTCGGGCATGTTGAAGATTGCCGCAGCAAGTCGACAAGGGTTGCCGCAGCGTTACGTGGGCCGACCGGTGCAGAGGCGGCTTGGTCCCTAGCTGATTGGATCAGGTCCGAGTTGGACAGGGTGAGGTTGCCGAATTTGTCGGTGATGAAGTCGAGGCTACCGGAGGTGATTGTTTCCCCGGGGAAGAACTTGATGCTGTCGACTCCGGTGATTAGATCCATCAGGCTTGTTGAAGATGATCTCACCGATGCCCCTACCTGGCGCGCCAACTGTCGATGTTTTGTATCGGAAATAATAATATGGGGCTACTCGTGAGACCTAAACTTGATATATTGCAAAGGAACACGAAACAATTTATACTGGTTCAGGCTCTCGAGATGAGGTAATACCCTACGTCCAGTTGTGGTGTATTACCTTAGAGGTTTCTCTGGTGAGATTTTTATATGCCCTCAGGGGGCGCCCTGCCTCCCCTTATATACTAGGGGACAAGGTTACAGAGTAAGAATCCTAGTCGGACACCGACCAAGGGATTTCCTTCTAGGAATACAATGTGCCCGACTAGGACTACATCCTTTCTTTGTCGTATAAGGTTATGTATGCCGAGTCTTATTGTATCCCTAATTACAAGGTTAGGCCCACCCTCTGTTTGAGTGGCCCATATGCTTCTCATGAGGTACCTGGGGCCCATGGCCTCCACACAAGGTACACGTAACAATAACAATATGACTATAACAAACAAAGAATATTGGATAATATTAAAGACCTGCATAATGACATGCAAAAACTTTACATGCAATAACGTTAAAACAGAATAATTTTCACAACCAGGATCAATATGCTCAAGGGGATTGTTGTGTGACTTGCCTTGTAATAGAAAAGTGTTCGCTTGATCTTCCGAACCCTTCTGCGAACTTCGTTTCCTCCGAAATGGCGAAAATATGTGACTACACACAAAACGAGGAAAAACCCTAAGAAACTCCAAATAAACAATAAATAAAAAGTACATAAACATGTAGATCATGATTTTAGATGAATTTAGGAAGAAGAACGAGTCGAATCAGAGTTCGGACAGAAAAGTTATGGCTTCTGGAAAATTAAATTTAGAGAAAATTCGAAAAGAATTGAAAAAGGAATATTCTGTAGAATATCCTTGGATTTTCGAATTAAAATAAATATTTTGAAAAATCTGACATGTGGGGTCCATTATCATTGAGAGGGCTCACAAAGACTAGATCCATGGACCAGAGACGAATGAGGAGTGGTGGATTGCTGACTGGAATGTCACGTGGCCTAGAGGGTGAGGTGTCAGCTGAGGTGGATGGATGATGTGGCTTTAGGGCTGATGTGGCACTGGATCGAGGTTAAGGAAATCCGACGGTGGAGATTAGATCAGCACCATCCAATGGTTGAGATCGACTTAGTGTTTTCCGTAGATTGGATGGATCGGATTAACTCACAATGATCCGATGATGGAGATGGGTTTAGGGACTATGCAGAGGGGTCCACCTGTTGGTGTCAAGGACGGGGATGCGCTGGGCCCACTTGTCGGCGACCTAGAGAAGGGGAGGCTAGCGGGACCCACACGGCAGTGGCACACGGCCATCTGAGCTCTGTGCCCGGCCATGGCACAACAGGGGCCAAGGGGGATGCGCGACGGCGATGACCGGCGGGCAGGGGCGGCGGCGGGAACTAATGGCGGGAGATGGCGGCAAATGGCCATGGCCATGTGACGGCACAGGGGCAACGCGACGGTGACGGACGATGCCGAGCCAGGGATGTAGACGACAACAATGCCCAGGGGAAGAAAAACGAGGCACCGAGGTGGGGGAGGTGCTCACCACGGTGGCGGGAACGCCGAGATGACAATGGCCTCAACGGTAGCATCCTACGGCGGCAAGGGTGGCGGCTGGGGAGCAGAGTTGCGGCGGCATAGATTGATTTGCGGTGCATGAGCAGTGGTAGAGCTAGGGCATGGAGAGGGAGGGAGAAGGCGGTGGCTCTATAGGGCTACTTATAGAGGAGCTTGGGCAGGGTGGCTTGGGTGGCTGTGGGACTCCGCAGGGCGGTGCATGGGCTGGGTCGGGGCGGCGCGGGCCGAGGATGCCAGGGAAAAAGGGCATAGGCCGAGCTAGGGCGCCGTAGGGGTAGGACAGGCCGGGCTTTAGCCAAGACAGAGCCAGAGGAAGAAGATGAGGGAGGAAGAAGAGGGAAAAAAGAAGGAAGGGGAAAAGGAAAAAGAAAGAGAGAGAAGGGAAAAGAGGAAAGCAAAAGGAGAAAAATGGAATGAGTTTTCTAGAAAAATTCCAATTTCGCAAAAGATGGAATTTGGGGATATTTGCAAAATCTGAGATATATTTTGGAATTTGAAATTGTGAAAATATTCGAAACTTTGGAATATGGTTATATAGAATGTGAGAGTATTTTGGAGATAGAATATTGGGGGGAAATTTAGGAATATCGAGGAATTATTGCGGCACTCGAACATGGGAATATTTGGAAATAATGGAATATTTCGGGATTAATGCAGAATATTTTGCGGGATTCGGAAAATGGAGGATATTTTATAGATCGATTATAGAGGTATTCATAATATTGTATTCTGGGAAACAAGGTATTGACGAGAATATTTTATGGAGACTGAGATTGGCAACTCTGGGAATATCTAGGGATTTCAATTTATTTCAACACCAAGGACTTTTGAGAAATTATTAGAGGTTTACATCAAAAAGGAAAATACATATTTCGGATACCGAGAATCTCGGATTGAGAGTTCAAAGGGGTTTTAGGGTTTCAAAATTGAATAAATCCGAGAACTCCGGATTCTGAATTTCGAGGAGACTTTAGGGTTTCGGAAACGGCATCAGTTATTGATACGGGAGAGGGACACGAGTTCAAGTCAAAGGGACAGAAAAAACAATTTGACTAGAAATGACCTAAGATTGAGGAAAGAAAAGGAATTTATTTTCTATTTATTTAATTACTTAAGTGTTCTTTATAACCTTAAAATTAATTCTGGATCTCCAAAAAATCTGAGAAAATTTCGGAGAGTTTATTAAATAATAGGGAATTTACCGAAAGCAAAAACCACCATGAGACAAAAGGTAGATTTATTATTATAAATACATAAATGCCTAAAATATTCTGACCAAACCTCAAAGAATATAAAAGCATCCAAGCATTAATTAAAATTTTAACTCGAGATTCTAAATATTGGAAATTTCAAAATTTTATTCAAACACTTTCACAAACAAATTTTTCTAGTGTATTCTTGTATTTCCATTTACCCAAAATAATTTTTAATTAGGTCGATTTTTAGGGTGTGACAAACACCCTAGTCTTGATACCTTGTAAGGGCATGCCGTTTGCGCACTCGACTTGCCCATTGCTCAGTGGGTGAGCCACAGAAGCATAACAAATCTTGATGCCAAAGTCGTCACAGATGTCGCCAGTGAACTGAGTGTCGTTGTCTGTTATGATGCGGTTGGGAACTCCAAACCAATAAATAATACCCATGATGAAGTCTTTTGCCCTAGCCGCTGTGATGGTAGCAACGAGTTTTGCCTCAATCCACTTTGTGAACTTGTCCACTGCGACAAACAAGTGTGTGAATCCTCCTGGCGCTTTCTTGAATGGCCCGACTATGTCAAGCACCCAAACTGCAAAGGGCCAAGATATTGGGATTGTCTGTAACTCTTGAGTTGGTAGATGTGTTTCTCGAGCAAAGAATTGGCATCCCTCGCATGTCCGAAATATGTCCTTAGCGTCAGTAACTGCAATCGGCCAAAAAAACTTGCCTGTAAGCCTTTTCGACTAATGTTCTTGATGCGGCATGGTTGCCACATATGCCTGAGTGGATTGATTGCAGAATCTATTTGCCCTCCTTAGGTGTGACACAGTGTATGAGAACTCTAGATGCGCTTCAACGATAGAGGTCTTCTCCGACTACAAGAAAACTATTGCTTCAACGCTTGATTTGCTCGGCTTCGCAGTGGTCTTCTAGGAGCTCATCTTCCAATAGGAATTGGATAATTGGAGTCCACCAGTCTTCAAAGATGATTAGCACTTCTCTTGGTTCCAGGGTAGGTTCAGCCCCTGACTACTCAGGATCAGGTTTTTTCTTGACTGATGGCTCTATTAACTGCTCGACAAAAATTCTAGTTGGGACTACTTCGCACTTGGATCCCATGCTGGCTAGTTCGTCTGTGGCTTCATTGTATTTGGCACAAAACATGTGTGATTTCCAGCCCATCAAACTTGTTCTCCAACTTCCATACGTCTTGACAATATGCCACCATGTTGTCATCCAGACACCTCTAGTCTTTCATGACTTGGTTTACCATGAGTTGGGAATCCCCGCGAACCACCAATCGTCGGATACCGAGTGCTATGGCAATACGGAGCCCATGGATGAGTGCTTCATACTCGGCGACGTTGTGGGATGCTGGAAAGTGTATTTGAAGGACATATTTGAGTTTTTCTCCAATAGGTGAGGTTAGAACAACGCTAGCTCCTGCTCCACCTATCCGAAGAGAACCATCGAAGTACATCATCTAGAATTTGAGCTTGTTTGCTGGTGTGGCCATCTGAACTTTTGTCCACTTGGCCACAAAGTCGGCGAGGGCTTGGGATTTGATTGTTCTCCGTGGTTGAAAGGCAATGTCAAACGCCATCAATTTGAGCGCCCATTTAGCGATTCTGCCAGTGGCTTCATGATTATGTAGGACGTCCCTGAGTGTATAGGATGTGACAATTGTGACTTGATACGACTGAAAATAGTGCACCGACTTCTGGATAGTTATGAGTAATCCATATAGTAGCTTCTGGACTTGGGGATATCGCACCTTGGATTCACCTAGGACTTCGCTAACAAAGTAAACTGGTCTCTAAACTTTTTGTATATGTCCTAGCTTTGCCCGCTCGATGACCAACACCATGCTGACTACCTGAGTGGTTGCCACCAGATACGACATAAGTGGTTCCTAGGGCATTGGTGATGCCAACATGGATGGTGATGTAAGGAACTTCTTGAAGTCTTCGAAGGCTTGTTGGGCTTCTGGCCTCCATTGAAAATTGTCAACCTTCTTCAATAATTTGAAAAAGGGTATGCCCTGTTCGCCAAGTCGAGAAACAAATTGGCTGAGTGCCACCATGTAGCCAATCAGCTTCTGTACGTCTTCTAACTAGTCGGGGGAGCCATTTTCATGATTGCATTGATTTTCTATGGATTTGCCTCTATGCCACGTTGTGAAACGATGAAGCCGAGTAGTTTTCCTGAAGGTACTCCAAAGACGCACTTTTCCGGGTTCAACTTCATCTTGCATCTCTGATGGCTTTGAAAAGTTTTTTCTAAGTCGGCAATGAGGTCTTCCTTGACTTTGGTCTTGATCACCACGTCATCGATATATACCTCCACATTGCGCCCGAGTTGAGTGTGAAGACACTGCTGGATAGCACGTTGATACGTTGCGCCAGCATTTTTTAACCTGAAAGGCATAGTGACATAGCAGTATGCCCCAAATGGCATGATAAAAGAAGTCTTCATGTGGTCTTCCTCCTTTAGGGTGATTTGATGATATCCCGAATGGCAGTCAAGAAAGCTGAGTAAGTCGCATCCCACAGTTGAATCGACCACTTGATCTATCCTGGGTAGACCAAATGGATCTTTGGGACATGCCTTGTTTAAGTTGGTATAGTCGATGCACATGTGCCATTTACTGTTCTTCTTCCGAACCAGGACTGGCTTTGCCAGCCAATCCGGGTGGTAGACCTTGATGAACTTGGCTATCAGGAGCTTGGTTATCTCCTCGCGGATAGCATCTTTGCGGTCTTGTGCGAAGCGCCATAGTTGTTGTTTGACTGGTTTGGTGTTCGACTTGACATTTAGGGAATGCTCGATCACCTCCCTTGGTACACTAGGCATGTCAGAAGGCTTCCAAGCAAATATGTCCTTGTTCTCCTGGAGGAAGGTGACGAGCTCGTCTTCCTATTTGGGGTCGAGCCCGGTCCCGACAAGTGTAGTCTTGGTAGGGTCGGAAGGGTCCAGGGGGATCTTCTTTGTTTCTGGATCAGCTGAAATTCCTGACTTGGCTGCCTTCTTCGCTGGGACTTGGTCATCCTCCTTCGAAGTTGTTGCAGCTAGTCGAATATTGCTTCGTCTGGCTGCCGCTTCATGAGACTGGGCCAGCTCGCAGTTCTCCTTGTCGCAGGTGAAAGCTTGCTTGACATTGCTGCGTAGGGAGAGAACTCCTGCTGGTCCTGGCATCTTGAGTATCATGTAGGTATAGTGAGGCACCTCCATGAACTTGGCGAGTGCAAGTCGTCCGAGTATGGCGTGGTAGGTGGTCTCGAAGTCGGTGACACCAAAACAGATATTCTTTGTGCGAAAGTTTTTCCGTGTGCCAAAAGTCACTGGCAGAGTGATCTGTTCGAGTGAAGTTGAAGAAAGACCGGGGGTTACCCTGTGGAAGGGAGCTGTACACGGTCGGTACTCAGATCGGGGTATCTTCATCTCGTCGAGCGTTTTGGTGAATAGAATATTCAGCACACTTCCTCCGTCGATGAGAACCTTCTTCAACTTGATGCTTCTGATGACCAGGTCTAGGATGAGTGGGTAGTGTCCTGGATACATTACTCGGTCAGGGTGATCTGCGCGGTCGAATGTGATTGCCATCTCAGACCAGCGTAGATATTGGGGGTGTCAGACGAGACCAAGTTCACTTCTTGAGCTGTTAGCTTCTGTTTACGCTTGGACTCATATGTTGATGACCCTCCGAATATGTGATTGAGCTCAGCTTGGGGATCATCATAGTCGCCGGCTGCGCCCGAGTCCGACTTGTCTTAATCTTTCTGCTCACCGGATGTCGATGTCTGCTCGGAAGTAAACTTTTTGAACAAAAAGCAATTTTTGGCTGCATGCTTCCCCTTTGGGTGGAAAGGGCATGGCCCGTTCATGAATTTTTGGTAGTCATCCATCCTTGGGGGTCGCGGTCGGTTGCGCTCGATTGTTGCTACAACGTCCTTCAACTTGTGCTTGCAGTTCTTGGCCTTGGACGGGGCCGCATCGTCAGTGTCCTTCTGCTCCTTCTGTCGGGGCTCCTTTTTGCTATCAAGTGCTTCAGCGACGACATCAGCTAAGTCGGCGTACTTGTTTTCCATGTAGAACAAAGCCTCGACAAAATTAGGAGGCTTCCAAGTAAACTTTGCAATGAACGGGGTATCCTTTACTCCTTTGCAAAAGGCAGCAATGACGACCTTGTCCTTGATTTTAGGTATTGAGTTCCTCTTCTCGGAGAATCACTTGATGAAGTCACGGAGGGACTCATTTTTTCTTTGATGGCACTGGTACAGATCATACTCGGAGGATGCCCTCTCGTAGGTTCCTTGGAAGTTAGCCACAAAGCGTTCATGGAGTTCCCCTTAGGAGCCAATTGACTGCCTAGGAAGCCCCGTCAGCCATGTTCGTGCCAAATCAGCTAGAGCGACTGGTAAATAGTTTGCCATGGCCATGTGGTCACCTCTAGCCACATGGATCACCAAGGTATACACGGTAAGCTAGGACTCCGGGTTGGTTTTGCCATCGTACTTCTCTATGCCAGTCGGCTTGAAGCCGGATGGCCAATCAACTTGTTGTAGTTCATGAGTGAAGGCTGGAACTCCTTCATCTAGCTGAGGGCTCTGACTCCAACTACGATGATGAAACCGCTCATGGTGGAGGCCGAAGCACTCGTGCTCAAGTCGGCGGCGTTCATCTTCCTCACGTTCCTGGCGTCGAGCATTGATGTTGTGGTGAAGATCCTGCTGTAGTTGTTCCCGAGCGTCTTGGTTATCTCGGTGCTCATCATGACGGTACTACCGACGGTTGCCGAGATACAAATGATGGGACTCCGAGTGGTGTTGACCAGAGCTAGTTGCTCAGCATCGTGCTGAAGTATATGAAGTCACAGCGTTTGAAACCATTTTGTTTGATGGTATGAACATATCTCTAGATTGCTGTCGTTGTTGACATGCTACAGCAGTTATCATGGCCTTGATCCTTACGATAGTCGGGGTGGCTTGGTGATCGGGCCCGAACTGCAAGGTGTCCAATAGTATGGCAGCGGCCACAACGTTCTGCTATGGAGTCACAAAGAAGTCGTGGTCACCCACTCTGGTCTGGAGGATCTCTTGTTGGGCAGTCCGCCCAGCTTTGTGCAAATTGTTGTTGCGAGCGTCGCGCTCGGCTTGCAGGCACCACGCGTCCTCCTCTTGTTGCTCATGCAGTCGGCAGGCTTCCTCCTCTTGTTGATCGCGTAGTTGGTGTGCATTTTGCCCTGGGGTTGATCCCTTTGATGCCATAAATACTTCGCGTGGTGGAGAAAAGCTCCCCGAGCTGCTGTCCAACTAGGAGTTGGACTGATGAGGACATCACTTCTTTAGATACACACTTGCAACCTCCTCATGTTGAACAAGATGTGCCATAGATCCAAGGACCAATTACTCGCGCACGTGCCCGTCAAGTTAATCGCCAGGTGAATACGTTCCTAAGCTTACATGGAAATATTTCTACGAATGGCATGCTATTGAATTCTTATGAAGATTTTATTGTTATCAGGAACCTGGGAGAAGACCATGGAGAATAGCTCAAGAAACCAAATGCGGAGACAACAAGTGCAAGTAAACTCCTACTTTCGAGACCGATTCAGTTTTGGGCTAGAAGACAGCGTCAACTTCAAACAGCCATAACTTTTAATCCAAAAGGAGTTACAGGGCCTACAAGTACTTTTTGGAAAGCTTATGAAGTCTAATTTCAGATGGTTTTGGTTTCACACCAAAATTCCTCTTGAGCTGTCCAGAATCATCGAAATAAGTTGCATCATTTTTCCTATCCGAGTCAGTTTGGGCTTTGTATTTGTGTCGTGGGCTAAACCCATGAGGAGTGCGCCCCTCACAGGGCAAACCCTCACCCTAGGACGTCCTAACTCATATATATTCAGTAGCCGCCGCCGTTTAGAGATGGGTTTTGCTTAGATTAATCTGTCTTTGAACAGTTTCGCCGTCTATCGGTTTGTGAGACCCCAACTTTGAGAGTATAATCATTCATCTGCAAGTTGAGTTGCAATCTTCCTTGTTCTTGGTTGTGTTCTTTGATTCGCATGCAGGGATTAGCCTTCGTGGAGAGGTCAACTGGGTAGCGCACGGTTGATAACAAGAAGAGACGTGGTGCTGCGATTGCAGGGTTCGGGTCTTGGTGATCAGAAGCCAGATCGTGAGTGTCAATTCTCCACCAAATCGAGAGTTATCCTTACCTAACAGAAGATCGGGCACCTCATTGCCATCACGGACTCGGAGTAGTTCAATGGTGTGATGACAACCCCAACCTCCCTAGATCCGATCCCGAGCGGCTCTAGGCCGTATCCGAGTCAAATTCCAGACGATTGGGTCTGCCGCATTGGACTTTAATTGAAGATATCCGTGGCGTTGCCCAGTCAGAGTAGGAAGTTGATGATCTCTTCTTCCCTTAGCCCAATCTCGACTGGCTCAGGGCCATGTCCGAGTCAAATATTAGGAAAAAGAGTTGTCCCTGGACTCACAGGTCTTGGAAATCGCCGCAGCAAGTCACTGAAGATTGCCGTAGCGTTAAGTAAGCCGATTGGCGCTAGGTCAGCCTGGTTCCTAGCCGATCGGTTTGGAACCGAGTCAGATAGGGTGAGATTGCCGAGATTGTTGGCGATGAAGTTGAGGCTCCCAAAACTAATTGCTTGCCCAAGGAAGAACTTGACACCGTGGACTCCGGTGATTAGATCCATCAGGCTTGTTGATGATGATCTCGACGAAGCCCCTACTTGGTGCGCCAACTGTCGATGCTTTGTATCGGCAATAATTATATGGGGCTATTCACAAGACCTAAACTTGATGGATGTACAGGAACACGAAACGAGTTTATCCTGGTTTAGGCCCTCAAGATGAGGTAATACCCTACTTCCAGCTGTTGTATATTGCCTTTGAGTTTTCTCTGGTGATATTTTGTATGTCCTAGGGGGCTCCCTACCTCCCCTTATATACTAAGGAGGCAAGGTTACATGGTAGGAATCCTAGTCAGATTTCGACCAAAGGATTTCCTTCTAGGAATACATCATAACTAGCTAGGACTATATCCTTTCCCTTGTCATGCAAGGTAACATAAGTCGAGTTCTACTATATCCCTAATTATATGATCGGGCCCATCCTCTATCCGAGTGGCCATATTGCTTTACATGAGGTACCCAGGGCCCATGGCCTCCACAATGGGTTGGATGAATTATCGGAGGAGGATCATTTAATCGTAGCAAGAGCACGAAAAATTGAGTGCTTCTGATCACAACCGTTTTCTATGGTAGAAGTTTTTACCGGTTCTCCAAGAAAGTATGTTGGTCTTGCAGAAACAATTAGGGGATTTCAACTAATTCTTTCTAGAGAATTAGACGGCCTACCGGACAGGCTTTTTATTTGGTGGGTAACATCGATGAAGCTAGCATGAAAGCTATAAACTTAGAAGAGGAGAACAAATTGAAGAAATGAAATTAAATCTTTATGTACTGACTCCTAAGCAAATTATTTGGGATTGTGAAGTGAAGAAATCATTTTATCTACTAATAGTGGCCAAATTGGCGTATTACCAAACCACGCCCCCATTAACACAGCTGTAGATATGGGTCCCTTAAGAATATGCCTCCTCAACGATCAATGCTTAACGGTGGTTCTGTGGAGCGATTTTGCCAAAATAGTTAATAATGAGATCATCATTTTAGGAAATGATGTGGAACTGGGTAGTGATGTTGATCTGGAAGAAGCTCAACATGCACTTGAAATAGCCGAAGCTAACATGAGTAGAGCTAAGGGTACAAAAGAATTGGTTGAAGTGAACCTAGCTCTCAGACGAGCTAGGATACGAGTCAAGGCTGTTAATTGGATTCCCCCATCTAATTGAAGGGAACCCAATGGTTTAGTTGACATAGAGAAAA
Source organism: Oryza meyeriana var. granulata (assembly GCA_003991445.1). Classification (NCBI taxonomy): domain Eukaryota; kingdom Viridiplantae; phylum Streptophyta; class Magnoliopsida; order Poales; family Poaceae; genus Oryza; species Oryza meyeriana. The sequence goes on from RYFJ01000574.1 coordinate 166,482, forward strand.
AGGGAAGATGGGTAGAAAAAGTTATTAGATAATGAAGCGAAGTAAGTCCAATGCTATCTAGTAATTTTTCTACCTACCAACCTACTATTGGATTTGAACCAATGACTCCCGCCGTATGAAAGCAATACTCTAACCACTGAGTTAAGTAGGCAATTTTTTACCCCAAAGGAAGACCCTTTACTTCGATCAATTATAGATCGAATCCTTTTTATAAGAAAATACCGCTTCGTTATTGGTATGTTTACAAGGGCTATAGCTCAGTTCGGTAGAGCAACTTGTTTACACGTGCACCAATGATTTTCAAGGGAGCTTATTATGCAATAAACATAATGGATCTTATTGCAAAATCAATGCCTTACTTCATGGATTCGAGACAATAGGAGAACAGTCGCCTGACAAATAATTGGTTCAATCCGATTCAAGTACCAACCCAAGTGCTTAATCAAATAGAACCTTTATTGATTTGCTAGTTGATAAGGTAAATATCCAACCCACTAAATGCTAGGCGTAATGAGGATAAGGGCCTCCAAAAAAATTCTTTTCATTCTATGAACTTTAAGGTGTATGAAGTCTCATAGTCAACTCTTGTAGCGGAACGATAGAGACTCTATTTCACTTAGGTCAATTTAATTTAGGCCAGAGGCAGACCTAAGTCAAGGTAATCCTCCTTTGAAACACTTTGGTATTGCTCCTAGATAGATCATAATACAAATAATCAATCAGAGCGCATGGAGCCATCTCAATATCTTTTTGTAAACAAAAACTATGGTGGACTAACTGATCTTTCTATCAGTTGATAAAAGAGCCCAATGCAAAAAATGCATGTTGGGTCTTTGAAACAGTTCAAATCATTTCGATAATAATCCATTTGATCTGTTTTACCGAGAAGGTCTTCGGTTTGAATCCGTAAAGCCCTAATATGCCCTTTTTTTAGATTTTAGGGGAGATATCCTACATTTCCTTTAGTATAGTTTTCATTTCCCTATTGGTATTTGTTTATAGACTAGACAGTCACCTGTGCCATAAAAGAGAGATAAAAGGATTACCATAGGCTCATTCATCGAAAATTATAGAGACAGGAAAAGAAAAACAAATTTATATCAAATCAATAGAAGGAAAGATCCTTTACCAGATTTGAATTCCACCCTCCTTCAATTAGGATATGCTCTAAGTCCCTAGTCTTCCCTACTATAACTGCAATGATGTTCTCCATCTTGTGAATTCCTACTTTCCCTATAATAATCTGTCTTCTGGATTTGGAGAAGTTTCGATTTTCAAGAACGCGAATCTTTTGATATGGTGGAAATCTCTTATGATAATCATCCATGCCTTAAACGTATCCTAATGCCTGAAAGTTGGATAGGCTGGCCCTGACGTAAGGACTATATAACCCCCAATTTCTATGAAGTACAAAATGCTCATTGAATGATAAGAAATTCATGCTCACTTATACAACACAACTCCAGATTTTATGCAATTCAAGGAATATTTTTACACTCTGTTCCTAGATGAAATAGAATACCTATTACATTCTAACTAGTTCCAATTATACAATAAGGTTCATAAATGGAAAGTCCAGTCATTAATAAGATGTGATTTGATCCGCATATGTTTGGTAAAACAGCAATCTTCTCCTTTAATCATAAATGGGAAGTGTTCAATTAGAACATGAAAACGTGACTCAATTGGTCTTAGTTAGTCTTCAGGATGGAGTGGAAGAAAGGCGGAGACTCTCAAACAAGGAAAAGGATCCCTTCAAAATAATTGAATGAGGAGCCGTATGAGGTGAAAATCTCATATACGGTTGTGTAGAGGGACAGGAAGGGTGACTTATCTGTCGACTTTTCCACTATCAACCCCAAAAAAACCCAAATCTGCCTTACGTAAAGTTGCCAGAGTACGATTAACCTCTGGATTTGAAATCACTGCTTATATACCCGGTATTGGCCATAATTTACAAGAACATTCTGTAGTACTAGTAAGAGGAGGAAGGGTTAAGGATTTACCCGGTGTGAGAGATCGCATTATTCGAGGAGCCCTAGATGTTGTCGCGGTGAATCATCAACAAGGGCGTTCTAGTGCATTGTAGATTCTTATCCAAGACTTGTATCATTTGATGAAGCCATGTGACTCACTAGAAACATGTGAAGTGTATGGCGAACCCAATTAACAAAAGTTTCGTAAGGGAGTCTACCATGAGACAAAAGATCTTCTTTCTAAAGAGATTCGATTCGGAACTCTTATATATCCAAGGTCAATATGGAAATTCTTTCTGGGGTTTTCCCTTACTTTGTCCGTGTCAACGAATAATTCGAAACACCTTGACTTTTTCAGAACAAGTCCGAGTCAAATAGCAATGATTTGAAGCACTTCTTTTTGCATTACACTATTTCAGAAACCTAAGGACTTGATCGTATGTATATGGAAAATACATGATTTCTGATCCTAGCGGGTAAAGGATACTCAATTTTAAGTGAGTAAATTGAATGTCATACTTGATCTCATAGATCCATATAGAATTATGTGGAAAGTTATCGATGTTTTACACCGGCAATATGAATATGGGGCTACCCGGCGGATGGAAACTCAAGGGATTGCAAAGGAACACAAGGAGATTTTATACTGGTTCAGGCCCTCGATGTGAGGTAATACCCTACATCCAGTTGTGGTATTATTCCTTTGAGGATTTGTGTCGATCTGCGATCTTCCGCCCTCAGGGGGCGTCTTGCCTCCCCTTATATACTGGGGGACAGGGGTACAAGGTAGGAATCCCAGCCGGATACAGCCAAGGGATTTCCTCTTAGAGATACAATTTACCTAACTAGGACTGTATATTCCTTATCATACAAGGTAAAGTCTACTAGGTGCTACTATATCTCTAATTACAAGTCTTGGTCCATCCTCTATCCGAGTGGCCCATATGCTTGTGATGAGGTACCCGGGGCCCAGGGCCTCCACAGTAGCCCCTGAGACCTTCATAGTTGAGTCATAGCTGATACCGAGTGCTCATCCTCCACGGTGAAGATTGCCCGAGTACATTGCTTCTGAGTACTATTTGTTCGAGTGCTTCTTCTTCCCGAGTCCTGCTTCATGTCAGCTAGCATCGAGGCTATGAAGGGCTTCATGTAGATGTATGAATAGTGTGCACCGAATAGCCTATTAGGTGTAGCCCCCGACTTTGTGCTTAATTGTGAAAACAATTAAACATAAAGTCAAAGATCTTTAACTTTGTAGTCTTTCCTGAGTAGTGTACTATTGGTATATGAGACTCTTCGGTATCATGTCAACCGGAATATGATTTATAGTCTTTGCCGAGTAGGATGCTACTCGTATATGGGACTCTTCAGCTTCATGTTAGCTGGAAAGGGTGTTTGTAGTCCTTTCCGAGTGGCATCCCACCTCAGCATCATGTCAGCTGGAAAGAATATTTATAGTCTCTCCCGAGTAGTGCACTACTCGGAAGTTAGACTCTTCAGCGTCATGTTGGCTGGAATAATGTTGCTCATGGCAACTGTTGGCCAAGCATGTAGGCCGAGTACCACTTTATAAAATTAAATCCATTGTGTGGTCAGGTATACTTGAGAGATACCTGCATCCCCAATTTTGATGAAGACCAGCTAGTGATCCTTATAAAGATATATCGTCAATACCTGGTAGATAAAATAGATACCCAAACACATGTGTTTAGCAATAAGGCCTTCATGAAGCATATCTGTTTACCTCATCGATTCCTGTTGGTAGCACCAGCACTGTGATTTTAACACAGCCAGCGAGTGGCCCACATTGAGCGTGCTACTGTAGAAACTCATGTCTTGGTGGCCCAGTACCGACTTTGCAGGCCCAAGCCCACGAATCGAAAACATCTCTATAAAAGGCGGGGAGAGAGAGAAAAGATTCCTTCATCTTCTCCAATCCTCCAATCGTTTCGTCTTCTAGCTTCCACACCGAAATTTCGCCTCTCGCTTCGCTAGGGTTCGCCATTGCTCGCTCTTCCCCACTGAAACTCAGGCGATTCCACTCCTCCTTATCCATTCCAAGCCCCTGACAGCCTTTTCCCCAAATCTCCTCACCCCCAGCCATGTCGAGAGAGTCGGAGATCCCAGAGGTGCGATGAGGCATGGCCGACTTCAGATTGTGGTCGGTCCAAGCTAGAGCGCTTGGAGAAGCAGCTGAGGTTGCAGAGCCACGATGTCATCAACTGGCATCCGGCTAAAGGGGAAACGGTTCCGGAGCCCCAGGAGGGTGAGACCATCGTTTTCGCCTCTTTGTTCCACCGGGGTCTTTCTCTTCCTTCTTCCGAGTTCTTCCGCCATCTTCTCGCTTTTTATGAACTCGAGTTGGTGAATTTGAGTCCCAACTCGATTCTACAAATCTCCCTTTTTGTGACTCTCTGTGAGTGCTTCCTGGGTGTGGAACCCCATTTGAATCTCTTTAGATATCTGTTCCATATCAAGCCCCAGCCCTCCAAGAGTAAAATCCAAGTAATTGGGGGGGCTAGTATCCAACTCAGAAACGAGATGAAGAGGACTTATATCAATATCCCTCTGAAATCTTCTCTCAAAGGCTGGCATAAGGAATGGTTTTACTGTTCTGATCTTGAGCCAAGCCTTCCCCCTTTCATGGGTTTGCCCCCGGTGGTCATTGCCAAGTGGTCGTCTCTGCCCACCTCTGAAGAAATGGGGTAGGTCCTCAAACTTGCTGGCAGGATTGACAAGTTGAAGAAAGCCAGGTTGACTGGTCCATGGGTGGCCAAACGTTTCTTGACTCGGAGCATGAGGCCACTGAAGCTGAGGTGCCACTTCGGCTAGGACTACAAGGGAAAAGGTGATCCCAACAGGGAATATGCTGATCTGATAGACAAGTACAAAGTGGCCAACACCCTGCTAGATTTCTTTGTTAGCGGGGTGGTCGAAACTGAAGATACAGGGCGATCTGTGGTGGCTTATAGCCAGAAGAGGCCGCGCCCTAAGGTAACCCTTGCCGATGTTGTCTTTGTAATTCATCTGTGGTGAATGCTTGCAAATATATGCCTAGGTTGGCTCTCAGAATGTGTAAAATATATTGTTGAACTGGTTGCAGTCATGTGAGGAATTTGATGATGACTCCCGAACGCTGTCGGCCATGAAGTCGAAGAAGAGGCCGAGAAGTCCTTCTGCTGCCCAGCCCAACTCCAAGAGAGCAGGGAAGAGACCTGTCGTAGATCAGGGCAAGAAGAAGGTTATGATGCCGAGTGCCACAGCCGGGAGTCTAAAGATAAAAGACACCGCCGGTACAGCCCCCAGGCCGCCGAGTCCCAGGCTGGGACCAGCACAATAAAGCTCAGCATCATCGAGCCCAATACGAGTGCCACCAAGTACAAGGCCAAGTCCAGCGCTGCCAGGCTTAGTAACATCGAGCCCAAGAATGGTGCTGCCGAGTACCCGGGCACCCCAGCCGGCCACACCACGAGCAGGGCCGAACAGGTTAGAAACACCACCACCGACCACCGTGCCCTCAGGCGCGACAGCCAGCGGCCCTCCAGTGCCCACCTCTGGATCACCCGGACAGCGACTTAAGTTCTCCAAGAGGTAGGTTGCTCTGGGTCTTCTGGAAATCTTGTTCGGCATGGTAGCATATTGATGTTTGACTCGTTATGTAGGAAGTGGGCCGACATTGATCTCAAGGAGACCGCTCCGGCTACCCCCGTCGTCGAGCTAGCCCTAGCCGAGCCAGCGCCGGCAAGCACACCTGTTGAGCCGGCGACGGTCCCAATTGCAGAAACAGAGACCGCCCTGACTGCAGGGCCGCCGACACCTGCTGACCAAGGGGCGGTTGTCGAGGCTGTCGTTCCAGTCCCCGAGGCCCCGGAGGCTGCCGAGGTGAGGGCCAGGACCCCGTCGCCGTCCTTGTTGCCAACGTCATCGTCGTCGTCGTCACTGCCTTTGGAAAGGTCGGACCTCCCCAGGCTCGAAGCCCCTCCCCGCAAGTTCCCAAGGACATTCCGCTGGACAGCCCCTGACGGAACTGCGAGGAGTTACAAGCATGACGAGGTTGCAGTGGAGAAGGAGCATGAAGACTTGCTTCGCGCCGCAATTGCCACGTCCCAAGGGATTAAGGTATGAATCTCATCGTATTGGAATCTTGGTAGTCCTCCTTGCACGAGTGTTCTGATGCTTGACTTCTCCTCACACTATTTCTCCCCGAGTAGAAACTAGTTGACCGCTCAAAGAGGGTGAAAAGGTCCTGACCCGGGTTGCCCCCTAGCTCCAAGAATTGGACCAACTTCAGGCTTTAAAAGCCGAAGTGGAAGGGCGCAGCTAGGAGAGGGAATCTTGGCTGAGGGAGGCTGTTAATTAGCTTAGGACCGAGAATTGGGACCCAGCCAAGAAGATTGGAAGTAAGTCTCCCTAATTGATCTCTTAGTATATTTGTCCAGCTGTGTTGTTGTCCGACTGCCCAGTTGTGTCTTGACTGCCATGCTGAGTGCTTGACTATTCTGATGTGCAGCCCTCGAAGCCAAGCTGAAGACCCAAATAGAGGGAGAAGTCCAGCTGAAGGAGGCCGAGAGAGCCAAGGCTGGGCTCGAAAAGGACAAGTCCGACCTGACAAGGGCCGTGGCCGAGCTTGAGAAAGAGAAGGCTGACTTGAAGAAGGCCAACACCAAGCTTGAGAAGGAAAAGGTTGAACTGGAGAAGGCCAAAGCCAAGTGGGAGGCCGACTACAAAAGTAAGTCTCTGTACTAACAATGATCTTAACCAATCCATTAAGTACTTTGTCTGCAGTTTGCCTGACAAGTTTACTTGTTGGTGAACCCGGGCAGCTGCTAGAGCCAATGCCCAAATCCAATTCCAGGTCTTTGCAGAGGAGATAAAGGTCGTCAAGGAGTCACGGGAAATCCTTGCTGAGTCTGTGAAAGGGCTCCTTGATGTGATGGATCCTCATCATGTGGGAACCAGCTCCAACATGGTGTCTTAGGTGCAGGCGCGCCTTAACGAAGCACTGAGTATCCTGAAGAGATACTCGGATGAGCATATTGTTGTCGGCGTGGCCCAAACCCTGGCAATGACGAAGTCAATCTATCCTAGGGCAGACATTGAAGCCATTGGAGAGGGATTCGCTGAGGAGACGACACCTAAGGAGGCACTGGAGCTGATAGCCAAGGCGAGGCCAACTGCAGAGGTGATCACCTGAGACCTGGGTATGCAAAAACAGTCCATCATGCAGTTGGTGTATATGAATTTTTGTAAAGACATGTGTAAATATATGTGCAATGCCGCCAAGCTCTGAATTATTACATAGTTGTCATTAGCTTTACCCGACTATATAATTTGCGCCGAGTTGGTCTATAAGAACTTAACAAAATTGTTCACCGCAGAAAGCTATACTCGGGCAAACATAACAAAGTCATTGCAAAACTTCATAACTTAAGTAAAACAGGCTCGTATATTATTCACAAAGCACATATAATACATGCAGCCCCCGACTCACTACTCAGTTGGAGCAAACGGCGTAGTGAGTCAGAGAAATCTGTACACATGGTAAAGTATAAAACTCAGGTATAGAAAGGACGTAGCTGTTCTATATTCCATGAGTTGCTGATGAGGGCACCGTCTTTGGTCTTCAGTCAGTAGGCGCCTGGCCATGTGACCTCAACTATAATGAACGGCCCTTCCCATATTGGGATAGTTTATGCCTGTCTTTGGTGGTTTGTATTTTTCTCAAGACGAGATCTCCGACCAAAAAGGTTCGGCCACGGACATTGTGATTGTGCTAGCGACGCAGGCCTTGAAGATACCTTGCCAACTGGATTATTGCGATATCCCTTGCTTCTTCCAACTGATCTAGTTCGACCAATCGAGTATTATTTGAGGTGTCTTCCGAGTAAGCCCAAACTCGCGGAGAGCCGAACTCTAACTCGGTTGGTAGCATAGCCTCGGCACCGTAAACCAAAAAGAAAGGGGATTGCCCTGTTGCCCGACTAACCGTGGTTCTGAGAGACCAGAGAATAGATAGGAGCTCTTGTACCCACCGGCCCACATATGGTTGTAGTCGGTCGAATATCCTGGCCTTGGTACCTTATAAGACCATACCATTGGCGTGTTCAACCTGCCCATTGCTCCGCGGGTGTGCTACAGATGCATAGCAAATCTTGATGCCGAAGTTGTCACAGAAATCTTGAAAAACGCCACCCGTGAACTAAGTACCGTTGTCTGTGATGATGCGGTTAGGGACCCCAAATCGGTATAATATACTCATGATGAAGTCCTTTGCTCGTGCCGCTGTTATGGTAGCAATGGGTTTTGCCTCAATCCACTTCGTGAATTTATCCACTGCAATGAACAAGTGTGTGAACCCTCTTGGTGCTTTCTTGAAAGGCCCGACCATGTCAAGCCCCCATACTGCAAAGGGCCAAGAGATTGGGATTGTTTGGAGTTGGGCTGGGAGATTGGTTTGTCTTGCGTAGAACTGGCAACCCTCACATGTGCGAACAATGTCTTTAGCGTCTGTTACTACTGTTGGCCAGAAAAATCCCTGCCGGTAAGCCTTTCTGACTAACGTCCTGGATGCGGCATGGTTGCCACATATGCCTGAGTGGATCGATTGCAGAATTTGCTTGCCCTCCTCAGTGGTGACGCAGCGCATGAGGACACCGGATGCACTTCTTTGGTACAGGTCTTCTCCGTTGACTAGGAAACTCTTGCTTCTACGTTTGATCTGTTCGGCTTGACTGCGATCTTCTGGGAGTTCATCGTCCAGGAGAAATTTGAGAATAGGGGTCCGCCAGTCTTGACATATGTTCAGTACTTCATCTGTTGCCGGGGTAGGTTCGCTTCCCGACTGCTCTAGCACTGGTTTTTTCTTGACTGACGGCTCTATAAGTTGCTCGACAAAGATCCCTGTCGGGACCGCTTCTCGCTTAGATCCCATGTTGGCCAATTTGTCTGCAGCATCGTTGTATTGTCGTAGGACATGTGTTATCCCTAGCCCGTCGAACTTGTTTTCTAGCTTCCGAACCTCCTGACAGTACGCCGCCATTGTGTCGTCAAGACATGTCCAGTCTTTCATGACTTGGTTTACCACGAGTTGAGAATCTCCTCGCACAACCAGTCGGCGGATGCCGAGTGATATAGCAATGCGGAGCCCGTGGATAAGTGCCTCGTACTCGGCGACGTTGTGGAAAGCCGGGAAGTGGATTTGGAGAACGTACTTCAGTTTTTCACCGGTAGGGGACGTCAGTACGACGCCGGCCCTGGTGCCGCTGATCCGTAGAGAACAGTCGAAGTACATTGTCCAGTACTCTAGCTTCGCTGTTGATGTAGGCATTTGAACTTCTGTCCACTCGGCCACGAAATTGGCTAGAGCTTGTGATTTGATAGCTGTCTGTGGATGAAAGGTGATGTCAAATGCCATCAACTCGAGTGCCCATTTAGCGATTCGACCAGTGGCCTCGCGATTATGTAGGACATCCCCGAGCGGATATGATGTGACCACCGTGACTTGGTGTGCTTGGAAATAATGCACCAGCTTCTGGACAGTGATGAGTTCTGAATGAGGGATTTTCATCTCATCCAGGGTCTTGGCAAATAGGATATTGAGCGTGCTTCCTCCATCTATGAGGGCCTTCATCAGCTTGATATTCTTGACGACCGGGTCCAGGACGAGCGGGTAGCGCCTCGGGTGTGAGACCCAATCGGGGTGATCTACGTGGTCAAAGGTGATGGGTGTTTCTAACCAACACAAATATTGGGGGGCATCTGTTGTAGAGACCGCGTTGACGTCACGTGCTGTTAGCTTCTGCTTCTGCTTGGACTCGTACATAGACGGCCCTCCGAAGATGTGGTTGAGCTCGGCTTGGGGATCTTGAAAATTGTCGGCTGGGCCCGAGTCTGGCTTGTCTTTGTCCTTGTCGGCGCCAGAGGATGAAGCCTGCTCAGAAGCAAACTTCTTGAGCATGAAACAGTCTTTGGCCACGTGCTTGCCCTTGGGGTGGAAGGGGCAAGGCCCATTCATGACTTTCTGGTAGTCATTGTTCCGTGGGGGCGACGACCGAGTGCGCTCCACATTGGCCACCTCGTTGTCCGACTTCCACTTGCGGTTGCTGGACTTGTTCTGTGATGGCTCGTTGTCAGCTTTTGCCTTTTGGTCTTTTTGCCAGGGCTATTTCTTCTCATCGAGGGCCTCTGCAACTGCCTCAGCCGAGTCAGTGTATTTGTTTGCCATATCGAAGAGAGCCCTGACAGTGGCTAGAGGCTTCTGAGTGAATTTCACGATGAACGGGGCGTCCTTTACTCCCTTGCGGAAGGCGGCGATGACGACCTCGTCCTTGATCATTGGAATTTGGTTGCACTTCTCGGAGAACCTCTTGATGAATTCATGCAGAGACTCGTTCTTCCTCTGGTGCAGTTGGTATAAATTGTGCTCGGAAGACGGCCTCTCATAGGTCCCCTGGAAGTTAGCGATGAACCGCTCCCTGAGTTCTCCCCAGGAACCCATCGACCGCCTCGGGAGCCCTGTTAGCCATGTCCTCGCTGAGTCGGCCAAGGCGACCGGGAGGTAGTTAGCCATGGCTTTATGATCACCTCTGGCAGCTCGAATTGCCAAGGTACATATAGTGAGCCAGGACTCGGGGTTGGTTTTGCCGTCGTATTTCTCAATCCCTATAGGCTTGAAGCCCGACGGCCAGTCAACGTCCTGTAGCTCATGGGTGAAAGCTGGAACGCCTCCATCTTCGTGAGGGCTCCGGCTCCGACCGCGGCGGTTAAACCGCTCGTGGTGAAGACAGAAACGCTCGTGCTCGTCCTCTAGTCGGTGGCATTCGTCCTCTTCACATTGACAGCGCTGGGCATTAATGTCTTGTCATAGATCGCGTTGTAGATGAACTCGGAGGTCTTGGTTCAACCGGCGATCGTTCTGGTGATGCCACCGATTGTTATTGTTGGTGTTGCGGAGTGATGTTTGCCGCGACTCCTCGTGCGGCTGACTTGAGCCGACCGCCTGGCGTCGTGCTGATAAAGATGAGCCTATTGCCGGAGAACCCGACTGGTTGGTCGGTACAAGTATGTTGCCCGACTGCTGGTGCTACTGACAGGCGGCAGCTGTAATATCGCCTTGATCTTGGCGATAGTCGGGGTGGCCTAGTGATTAGGCCCAAGCTGGAGTGTGTCCAGCAGGGTTGCAGTGGCCATGACGTTCTGTTGCGGCGTGATGAAGACGTTGTGGTCGCCAACTTTAGTCTGGAGGATTTGTTGCTAAGCGGTTCGCCCAGCCTTGCATAGCTCGTCGTTGCGAGCCTTGCGGTCAGCCTCCTCCTATTGCCGTAGTTGGTGTGCCTCCTCCTGCTGCTCCTCTTGTACTCAGTGCACCACCGGCAGGGGGGTTGATGCCATGAAAATCTCACGAGGCAGAAGGAAACTTGCCAGACTGGTGTCCGAACTAGTGTCCGAAGCGTTGTCCGACTTGGAGTTAGAATCCGAATAGTTGATCGAAGTAAGGATGACTCCAACCTCCCTAGGTCCCATCTGGAGTGACTCGGAGCCACGTCCAAACTGGAGCCTAGAGGATCGGGTTAGCCGCGTGGGAGGTAGATCCGCTGTGTCACCGGGTCTGCAAGGGAGATTGACGATCTCTCCCCCTCCAAGCCCGACCCGGGCCGGCTCGAGGCCAAGCGTGAGTCGGACGCCGAAGGAGAGAGTTGTCTCGAGACCCGACAAGGTGGTAGATCACCGCAGCAAATCAACAAGGGTGGCTGCAGCGTCTTGTGAGCTAACTGGCGTAGAGTCGGCTGGTTCCTCAGCTGGTTGGATTGGATCTGCATCGGCCAAGGTGAGATTGCCGAACATGTCGGCGATGAAGTCGAGGCTTCCGAACGTCATTGTGTCTCCAGGGGAGAATTTGCCGCCATTGACTCTGGTTGCTAGATCCATCGAGCTTGTTGATGTGAAACTCACCAGAGCCCCTACCTAGCGCGCCAACTATTGATGTTTTACACTGGCAATATGAATATGGGGCAACCCGGAGGATGGAAACTCGGTGGATTGCAAAGGAACACAAGGAGATTTTATACTGGTTCAGGCCCTTGATGTGAGGTAATACCCTACGTCCAGTTGTGGTGTTATTCCTTTGAGGATTTGTGTTGATCTGCGATCTTCTGCCCTCAGGGGAGGCCCTGCCTCCCCTTATATACTGGGGGACAGGGGTACAAGGTAGGAATCCCAGCCGGATACAGCCAAGGGATTTCCTCTTAGAGATACAATTTACCCGACTAGGACTATATATTCCTTATCATACAAGGCAAATTCTGCCAGGTACTACTATATCTCTAATTACATGTCTCGGCCCATCCTCTATCTGAGTGGCCCATATGCTTATGATGAGGTATCCGAGGCCCAGGGCCTCCACAAAAGCCGTATTCGATGAAAGTCGTATGTACGGCTTGGAGGGAGATCTGTCGGTGCCATGGGCTCAGGGTACCTCATGAGAAGCTATTGGGCCATTCGGACAGAGAATGGGCCTAGCCTTGTAATTAGGGATACAATAGAACTCAGCAGACTTAACCTTATACAACAGAGAAAATACAGTCCTAGTCGGGAACGTTGAACTCCTAGAAGGAGATCCCTTGGTCGTAGTCCGACTGGGACTTCTATTTTGTAACCCTATCCTAGCTCGTGGTCTACACTCTGGTGATCCGAGCAGCTGGAGGAGATCACAAGGCCATGGCTAACTACCTCCCAATCGCTCTAGCCGAATCAGCAAGGACATGGCTAACAGGACTTCCAAAGAGGTTAATCGGCTCCAGGGGAGAACTTTGGGAATGTTTTATCACCAACTTCCAGGGAACCTACGAGAGGCCATCTTCCAAGTACGATCTGTATCAGTTGCATCAAAGGACGAACGAGTCTCTTCGTAATTTCATCAAGAGGTTCTCTGAGAAGAAGAATTCAATCCCAATGATCAAGGACGAGGTCGTCATTGCCGCCTTTTGAAAAGGAATCAAAGACACCCCCGTTCATCGCCAAATTCACTCTGAAGCCCCCCAACTCTGTCAAGGCTCTATTCGACATGGCAAACAAGTACGCCGACTTGGCTGACCCTGTTGCTGAGGCCCTCGATGACAAAAAGGCACCCTGATAGAAGAAGCGGAAGGACACCGATGACGCAGCCCCGACTAAGGTTGGGAACCGCAAACGCAAGTCGGACGACTTCATTATGGCAGTCAGTCACAAGCGTCTTTGACCTCCTACAACTGAAGATTATCAGAACAACAAGTGACATGCTCAGGGGCTCAAAAACCCAAACGCAAGGATGGCATCCCCACTCCCAAATACTGAACAGTTAAGTCGCTTTCTGATAAATATTTCCTCATTCGGCCTCGCCAATGCCGCAGCCGCTTACACCTAATAGGTGTACAAGCTGCACATTTTTCTGTTTTTCTCTTAATAATTGCAAAAGTATTCGAGTAGCATAAATTCCAATCCGTGAAACTTTGCTCGATGAAAGATGAACTCAAGTCACCCAAAATGCATGTCTAGGAAAGAGCCAAGAGCCGACTCCCGACGCTAGGGGGCTATGACTAGTCGGGCAAAGTGCTTAAACATAAGGGGTCAACTACTCGGGGAAACTAATAACACTAAGAGGAGGAACGCATATTTACATATATTGTAAAATATATAAATTTTCTTCAGGTGATTGTTTTCATCATCAGATGCTACTCATCCGATATGTTTATAATGCAGGGCTAGTTCCGGATGCGTGTAATAGGAACTTAGGGCTATGAGCCTATCTCCTACGTTCGGGAGCTAGACCAATCTGCCAAGCTACACTTGGAGTGCGACCCTTCAAGAATCACTTGGAATGCTCCACGAGAGCCATTGTCTGAGTACTCGCACTAGTCGGGACTCGTGTGTGGGCTAATAACCGATCTTTGGCACCAGTCGGAGCTCGTGTACCACTTTGCTGGGTAAGGTACACCCCATGAGGGTCGCCAGCCGAATCCTATGCTAATGCGAGGTTCGGGTACCTTATTTGGCTAACAACCGACCTCCAGCACTAGTCGGAGCTTGGCTACCACTCTGCTGAGTTGGGTATGCCCCATGAGGGTCACCAGCTGAATGCTATGCTAATGCGAGGTTCAGGTACCTTACTTGGCTAATATAACTGACCTCCGGTGCTAGTTGGGGCTCGTGTACCACTCGGCTAGGTAGGGTACGCCCCATGAGGGTCGCCAGCCAAATCCTATGCTAATGCTAGGTTCGGGTACCTTATTTGGTCACAACTCTGCTAGGTTGGGTACGCCCCATGAGAGTCGCCAGCTGAATCCTATGCTAATGCAAGGTTCGGGTACCTTATTTGGCTATAATTCTGTTGGGTAGGGTACGCCCCATGAGGGTCGCCAGCTGAATCCTATGCTAATGCGAGGTTCGGGTACCTTATTTGGCTTTGCTGAAGTCAGAGAAGACCTATATCGTCAAAGCGCATCCGGAGTTCTCATGTACTACGTCACACCTAAGGAGGGCAAGCAGATCCTGCAATATATCTACTCAGGCATCTGTGGCAATCATGCTGCATCCAAAACATAAGTCGAAAAGGCTCGCGGACAAGGATTCCTCTAACTGATTGCAGTTACTGATGCTGGAGTACTCATCCTGACATACGAGGGATGCTAATTTTATAGGGCTGCACTGGGTTGGTCGGTTTAGGCCAGCTTATACGGTAGTAGGCCAAAGATATGAGTTTCTTGATAGCACGCTCTATTGGGCCGCTCGCTGACTGTGTTAAAATCATAGTGCAAGTGCTATTCACAGAAACAGTTTAAATTATCAGATATGCTTCATGCTAAGCCTACAGCCGGGTGTATACATTTGGGTATCTTCATTATTTACCAGGTATTGAGGATAATCCTTATAAGGATCGACAGCTGGTCTCCATTAAAATTGGGGATGCAAGTATCTCTCAAGTACACCTGACCACGTATTGGATTAAAATCCATAAAGTGGTACTCGGCTTACATGGTTAGCCATTATTTTCCATGAGCAAAAATCATTCTAGCTAACATGATGCTGAAGAGTCTCTTATACTAGTAGTACACTACTCGGGAAAGACTACAAGGTTAAAGATCTTTGACTTTATGTTTAATTGTTTCACAATTAAGCACAAAGTCAGGGGCTACACCTAATAGGTGCACCTATTCGGTGCACACTATTCATATTTCTACATGAAGCCTTTCATAGTCTCATTGCCAGCTGACATGAAGCAGGACTCGGGAGAAGAAGCACTCGAACAAAGAGTCCTCGGGAGCAATGCACTCAGGAATTCTTCACCGTGGGGGATGAGCACTCGGCACTCGGTTGTGGCTCAACTATGAAGGTCTCAGGGGCAGCTATCGGTGCCATGGGCCCGGGGTACCTCATGAGAAGCTATTGGGCCATTCGGACAGAGAATGGGCCTAGCCTTGTAATTAGGGATACAATAGAACTTGGCAGGCTTAACCTTGTACGACAGGGAAAATACAGTCCTAGTTGGGAACGTTGTACTCCTAGAAGGAGATCCCTTAGTCGTAGTCCGACTGGGACTCCTATTTTGTAACCCTGTCCCCCAGTATATAAGGGGAGGCAGGGCGCCCCCTACGGGCAGGATCACCAAGAATCACCAAGATCACAATCATACATCCTCAAAGGAAATACACCACAACTGGACGTAGGATATTACCTCATCTCGAGGGCCGAAACCTGTATAAACCTTTCGTGTTCCTTTGCAATCCATCGAGTTTCGGTCCGGCGAGTAGCCCTATATATTTATTGCCGGTGTAAAACATCAACAAGATCTTTCCTATCTTTCAAGATCCACACTACAATATGGGGTCAAAAAGCCAAAATAAATAAGTGATTTGTTTTTACCCTTATAAAAAGAAAACAGATCCTTGAACCTTTTTTACGCTCATGTCACGTCAAGGTACTGCAAAAAAAACTGCAAAATCTGATCCAATTTTTCATAATTGATTAGTTAATATGGTGGTTAACTATATTATGAAAGACGGAAAAATCATTGGCTTATTAAATTCTCTATCGAGCCGTGAAAAAGATTTAACAAAAGACAGAAACAAAAGACAGAGAAAACAGAAATCATGATCAACTAACCCTCTCGGGGGATATCTTAAGAATAAGAAAGAGGAATCTTATGAAAATAGCATGGAATAAGGTTTGATCCTATTCATGGGGATTCCGTAAATATCCCATTCCAAAAATCGAAACAATCAGGACATTTCGAAGATTGGATGCAGTTACTAATTCATGATCTGGCATGTATAGAATGAAAACTTCATTCTCGATTTAACCTCGGTTCCATTTCATCTCTTCAAAAAGTTTAGTAATAAGCATTACAGCCCTATTGTTCTGATGAGGAGAAGAGCTTATAATTAGCTTTTTGGGAAATTTCCAAATGAACAATTTCAATGAAATCTTTCAATTTCTTATTTTATTATGTTCAACTTTATGTATTCCTCTATCCGCAGAGTACATTGAATGTACAGAAATGGCTATAACAGAGTTTCTGTTATTCGTATTAAGAGCTACTCTAGGGGGAATGTTTTTATGTGGTGCTAACGATTCAATAACTCTCTTTGTAGCTCTAGAATTTTCAGTTTATGTTCCTACCTATTGTCTGGATATACCAAGAGAGATCTATGGTCTAATGAGGCTACTATGAAATATGTGGAGGCCATGGGCCTCGGGTACCACAAGACAAGCATATGGGCCACTCGGACAGAGGATGGGCCTAGCCTTGTAATTAGAGATATGATAGAACTCAGCAGACTTAACCTTATACGACAGGGAAAATACAGTCCTAGTCGGGGACATTATATCTCTAGAAGGAGATCCCTTGGTCGTAGTATGACTGGGAGTCCTACTTTGTAACCCTGTCCCCCAGTATATAAGGGGAGGCAGGGCGCCCCTTGAGGGCAAGTTCATCAAAACCATCACCATACATCCTCAAAGAAAATACACCACAACTGGACATAGGGTATTACCTCACATTGAGGGCCGGAACCAGTATAAACTCCTCGTGTTCCTTTGCAGTCCACCGAGTTTCGATCCGACGAGTAGCCCTATATTCATATTGCCGGTGTAAAACATCGACAGTTGGCACGCCAGGTAGGGGCTTTGGCGAGATCAACCCCAACAAGCTTGATGGATTCGACAACCGGAGTCGACGGTGTCAACTTCTCCCCTAGAGACACGATCACGTTTGAAAGCCTTGACTTCGTCGCTGACAAGTATGACAAACTCACCCTGGCCGACTTGGACTCAATCCGATCTGCCGGGGAATCAGCCGACTCAGTGCCAGTTGGCCCACACGACGCTGCAACAACCCTCGTCGACATGCTGCGGCAATCTTCTACTTTTCCAGGTCTCAGGACAACTCTTCCCTTCGGCGTTCGACTCGGACTCGGCCTTGAGCTAGCCGAGAGTAGGCTAAGAAGGAGGGAGATCATCAATCTCCCGTGCAGACTCGGCAATGCCACGGATATCTACAATCTACATCCTACACGGCAAACCCGATCCCCTATGGTTCAATTTGGACATGGCCCAGAGCCATTCAAGATTGGATCTAGGGAGGTCGGAGTCGTAATTACACTGATCAACTACTCAGATTCTGACTCCAAGTCAGACAGTAGTCTGAACGGCAGTTCAGATAGCAGTTTGGCAAGTTTTTTCCTGCCCCGTGAAGTCTTCATGGCGTCCAAAGGCTCTACTGCCACCCAAGAGGCGCGCCGACTACGCAAGGAACAAGAGGAGGAGGCTCGCTGACTATGACAACAACAGGAGGCCAAGCGCGATGCTCGCAATGAGAAGCTACGCAGGGCTGGGCGAATAGCTCAGCAGCAAATCCTCCAAACTCGAGTCGGCGACCACGACGTCTTCGTCACCTCTCAACAAACGTCATGGACTCTACTGGATACACTCCAGCTTGGGCCTGAACACTGGGCCACCCTGACTATCGCAAGAATCAAAGCCATGATTACTGCTGCTGCATGTCAGCAGCACCAGCAGTCGGGTGACACCCTTATACCGACCAACCGGTCAGGTTCTCCAACAGCGGTCTCATCCGCATCAGCGCAACGCTGGGTGGCTGGCTCCAGTCAGCCGCATGCAAAGTTACAGCAGATGTCTCTCGGCAACCCTAACAACAATAATCGGCGGCACCCTTAGAATGACCGCCACGACAACCAAGATCTCCGAAGCCGATTGTGACGTGATCTCCACCAGGACATTGATGCTCGGCGCCACGAACGCGAAGTTGACGAGCGCCACCCACTGGAGGACAAGAAAGAACGCTTCAGCCTCCACCATGAGTGGTTTAACCGCTGTAATCGAAGTTGGAGCCCTCATGGAGATGAAGGCGTACCGGCCTTCATCGAGGAGCTACAACAAGTTGATTGGCCATCGGGCTTCAAGCCTATAGGAATCAAAAAATATGACGGCAAGACCAATCCCAAGTCCTGGCTCATGGTCTACACTCTAACAATCCGAGCAGCCGGAGGCGATCACAAAGCCATGGCTAACTACCTCCCGGTCGCCCTGGCCGACTTGGCGAGGACATGGCTGACAGGGTTCCCAAAGTGGTCAATTGGCTCCTGGGGAGAATTCCGGGAATGCTTCATCACCAATTTCCAGGGGACTTACGAGAGGCCATCTTCCAAGTACGATCTCTACCAGCTGCACTAGAGGAAGAATGAGTCTCTTTGTGAGTTCATCAAAAGGTTTGCCGGGTAGCACAACTCGATCCCAATGATCTAGAACGAGGTCGTCATTGCAAACTTCCACAAGGGAGTTAAAGACGCTCGTTCATCGCCAAATTCACTCGGAAACCTCCTACCTCTGTCAAGGCTCTCTTCGACATGGCAAACAAGTATGCCAACTCAGCCGAAGCAGTTGCCCAGGCCCTTGATGAGAAGAAAGAGTCTCGGCAGAAGGACCAAAAAGCTAACGACGAACCAACACAGAACAAATTCGGCAGCCGCAAGCGGAAGTCGGACAATGTGGCGGCCAACGTGGAGCATACTCGGTCGCGGCCCCCAAGAAACAACGAGTACCAAAAAGTGACGAACGGGCCCTGCTCCTTTCATCCCAAGGGCAAGCACGTGGCCAAGGACTGCTTCATGCTCAAGAGGTTTGCTTCCGAGCAGGCTTCAACATCTGGCCCCGACAAGGACAAAGACAAGCCAGATACGAGCACAACCGGCGATTATCAAGATCCCTAGGTTGAGCTCAACCATATCTTCGGAGGGCCGTTTGCGTACGAGTCCAAGCAGAAGCAAAAGCTAACGGCACGCGACATCAACGCGGTCCCTATAGCAGACGCCCCCCAATATTTGCGTTGGTTAGAGATGCCCATCACATTTGACCGTGCAGATCACCCCGATCGGGTTACACACCCAGGACGCTATCCACTCGTCTTGGACCCGGTCATCAAAAGCATCAAGTTAAAGAAGGTTCTCATAAATGGAGGCAGCGTGCTTGTAACACCCTAAAATTATCCCTATATAAAATATTGTGGAAAAAGGAATTTTTAGAAATTAAATTAAAAGTCGCAAGGAGTGAAAAGAATAAAATCAGGAAAAATCTGAAGAAAAATGGGCTAAAAATAATTTTATAAAATTCTTTGCTTAATTATTTAATTTCTGGAATTTTCTAGGAATTAATTGATTAGGGGAATTCTTTTTGGAAAAATAAATAAAATGACGGCATTAAAACAAAAAGAAAAAGGTTTTAAAAACCTCTCCACAGTCTCTGGGCCAATTCCAGCCCATTACTGTGCACAGCCCACCTCCCTCGCTCGCGCGCGCGTTGGCCCGTAGCCACTCGCGTCGCTGCAGCCACCGACAGGTGGGGCCCGCTTGTCGGGCCATCGTCGTCTTCCTCCCGCCTGGGCGCACTGTAGCACCCAAGCGCCGCCGCCGCAAATCTCGCCGAATCCGCTCGTCTCGGACTCGGTCTCTCCAAATCGGTTGAGGAAAAACTAAGCCCCTATCTCCCTCTACCTAATCCCCAAGAATCCGGAGCCGAATCATGCGTGGAATGGAAACCCAAAGCTTCCCGAGTTGGTCCTCTCTCCCTATCTCGTCGCCGCAGCAAAATCCGTCGGGACCGAGCTAGACCCCGCCTCTCTCCGCCTTAAATAGCGATCCCGGAACCCCTAGGGTCGTTTTCGCCCTTTAGATTGAGCTCTAGCTAGCCCTAGCCGCCTCTCCGCGTCTAGCGCTTGCTCTGCCGCCGCCGCCAGGCTTCGTTTGCGCGCCGCCATCGCCGTAGCCACCGCCGCCTCGGTTAGGTTCGCCGGACCCCGCAGAAGCTAGGCCGCCACCTCCTAGCCCTCGGGAGTTATCGGAACACCGCCGTTGACGAAGACCTGAAGCCCTCCGCCGCCTCAAGCTCGCCGCCGGCCATCTCCGCCGCAGTTCTTCGCGGTTTCACCTTCAGTAAGGACCGCCTCGATCCCCTCTAGCGTTTCCCGGTCTCCCCGTGCGTCGCCGCACCGCTGATCGCCGTCAACCATCGGGTCCAGTGCCGCCGCCGTCGCCACCGTCGCTGTAGCCGCCATGGCCGCCGACGTGGTCGCCGTGTGTGCGCCAGTTCGGCGCCACCTCAGCGCCGATTAGTCGGTCCGATCGGGTTTAACTGTAGCCGTTGGATCTCCTCAGTTAGATCGTGGCCGTCCGATCGTAGTGATGTTTGACCTTGACACGTGGCTAGATCTCGGCCGTCCAATCCAAACCCTAGAACCCTAGCCGTCGGATTCCCCTCGTGGACCACGGTGGACTCGGCCCACCATGGACCCGACTCCTCTCTCTCACCAACAGTGGGCCCCACTGGTCAGCCGAGAGCCTCCTCTCTCCTGTGACATCATAAATCCCTTTTCCTGAATAAAATTAATTCAATTATGATGCAATAAATCGGTTAATTCTTTTAAATAGGCTGAAAAAGGGTTAAAACTTCTAAAAATCATAACTAATTCATACGAACTCGGATTGAGGTCGTTCATGTCTCTAATTTCTCTAAAAATCATGAACTATCCATTAAAAATATAATAGTGTACTGTTCATGTGTGTTGATGTACTGTTTTTGCTTGTTTTGTTTATTGCCTATAGCTACCAACGTTCAGGAAGTGAAGCAGTTCGTCGAGGCAAGTGTTCAACACTGTGTGGAGCTGCAAGGCAAGTCACATAGATTTCTCTTTCTCATTGAACATGTTGTTCCTATGATTAAAGCTATGTTTTCCTTCAACGCTGCATTTATTTTGGAATGTCATCGGGACAGGGAAACCCTAACCTTTGTTTATGGCCCCTTTGATTTGATCACTTGACATTGTACCTATGGGATAATTTCGACTAGCTATCTTTATTTATTGGTTAGCTAGAATAACTCTAGGACCCTGCTTAGCCATGCCTAGCAAATAATAGAATAACTTATGGGTTGTCACAATAATTTCTATACTACTATTCAGTCACATGAAATGATGTTCCATTTACGGCAGTGGTCGTACGAGGACATTTTAATGGTTCACTAAAACTTGAATAAATGGTGGGTTGTGAGTACTAGGGTTGAGAATGTTGCTAGCGGTGCTCATGACAGTTAAGGACTGGTTCGCGGACTACTTGTTGCGAAGCAACACTCGTGCTAACCACAAGCCAGCATGGGTAATGGTAGGATCCAATGTGTAGTACGTTCAACCGGGGTCCACCATGGTGTGCTGTGGCTGTGTCCATAAGACCACCATGGCTGCGTCAATAAGTCCATGACTTGGGCATTGGATCGTTTCCCAGACTCAGAACCCGATTAGTTCTGGCCGGAAACTGGTGGTCCAGCGGGTGGCTTCCTTGTTGTGCGGATTACATGGAGGGTACTATCACAATTCCTTTTTGAGGTACCGTGGTGGTATCAAGGGGCACAGTGATGTGCTGTGGAGTTGTGTCTTATGGGTAAATTGGTACATCTCTGGCCAGAGTAAAACTATTCGAATAGCCGTGCCGACGGTTAAGGGCAGGCCTAGCAATGTTTCTGTGATTAGTCCCACACTATTTAAACTTAATGGTTGAACAGTGGAACATGTGTAGCTCCAGGTTGGAGTGGTGGGGCCTATACCATTTTGGTGAGCGGTATAGTGTTGATTAATACTGCCATTTAACTAATGTTTTATTACTCTCTCAAATGTTTTAGTTTTTGCTTTTACGCAAACTTGAGCCATATTATGCCATCCTCTATTATCCCGTGCACTTGCATATTTGCTGTGTGGCTTGCGGAGTATGTCATATGCTCACCTTGCAATCAACAATCATTCAGAGGAGGACTACAGTGAAGAGGACTACTTGGAGGACTGAGAGGGAGCCCGGTCAAGTGCGTGGAGTGGGAATCGTCACGCTGTTATTTATTTATCCGCTGTTAGAACCCTATTGTTTTGAGAGGTACCATTCGCCTCTGTAATAAATGCTTACGCTATGTAAACAATTATTTTGATTATCAATTTTATCATGTGTGCCTCGATTGATTCCTGGACGAGGGTTTACACACAATAAAACTCTAGAATTTTGGAAGGAAATTCTGGGCGTGACAAGTTGGTATCAGAGCCACCTTGACTGTAGGAAAAGCCCCTTGGTACCCTAAGAGCCCTCTAAAAAAAACATTTCTTTTAAAATTAGAACTTTTCTCTCCTCTTTCTCTTATAATTTACCACCGTTGTCCTAATTAGTACTGTACATTCATTACTATACTGGTTACGACCTGACTTTTACCCCTCATTCCTTTGTTTTGTTAATTTTGTCAAATCGATACATCTTCCCTCCATACTTTGTAGATGGACAACCGGAAGCCAGTACATCTGTTCGGAGTGGGTGGATTCGTCAAGGAGTTACGAGATATGGCCTTCGCCATAGGGTACAATCCAGCCCCAGAATATAGACAAGTCACTCACAACCCCAATGAAGAGAAGTGCCGTGTCTGCCTCACGATTTCCAGTGAACGAGAGGGAGTCCCATCGATGATCTTTGGAGCTGGAGGAAGAAATTATGAGCATGCCTGTCAGGAAGTAGCTTTGGTGGCTATTGGAGAACTTCGTCAGCATTTTGCTGTCCATCTAAGGAATACAGCATATCGCTACCATCCGGCAAGAACCCACAACGATGAGTAAAACAGTTATCAGGACCCCGGAACAGAGAACAGTGCAACCACTCAACGACTGGTAAGGATGTTGAGTGCCATGGACGACGTCCGAGCAGAGGTGGTGATTGCAGCTCATGAACGGGAGAATGAGAATCGCACCAAGATCTGCAGGCTATAGAACCAAGTGGATCGGTTGAAGCGGGAGTTGGCCTTGGCCAAAGGAGAAGCACCCCTTGGAGGAGCTAAGATCCGCACCACTGCAAGGAAGAGAGTTCGTCTTCCACCTCGGATTCAGTTGGCGCCAAGGACCCGTGTACTCAATGACCAAGTCCTATTATGGGTAGTTTCACCGGTGGCATACGCTGATGATGCAGACGATGACTTAGAGGAGTTAGAAGCCAGCACGCCTTCGGAGGGATCGGAGGGTAGTGGAGCTCGCACTCCATCAGAAGTGGAGTGGGGATCAACTCGAGACGATGAAGCTGAACCTGAACACAACTCGGATGCCAGAAGAAGCACTTTGCCCTGTTGAGAAGCCTTGGTAGCACCTTAGCATCAGTTACCCTAGATCGTTGTGTTAGCAGTTGCGTGATTAGGTAATGCTTGTGTGTGGGGTTTAGTCAGCAGTTATGTCAGGGTGTGGTGATGTAACTGTTTATATTAGGAGTTCCTTGATGGTGTGAGCTAAATTAGATAAATGTTAATCACTCAGTTCAGAGCAAATAAAGTGAAAGTTTAAGTAATATAAAATCCGTCTCTAGGGCGTTTCCCTTTCTTCTCGTCTTTGCTCTGCAGATGGTGAACACATGTAACGGCGGTAATCATGATGGCAACGGTGGGGATAACAACCACAGAGGAGAACCCAATGGACCGCCACACCAGGATGACAATCTGACCATCGCTCAAGTTCTGGCTAACTAGACTCACTTGATGAACATGATGTTTTAGCAGATACAATAGCAACAGCAGAACCAAGCACAACCGCAAGCACCTCCTCCTCCACTGCAGAACAAGCTCGCGGAGTTTCTGCGAGTGAGACCTCCCACGTTCTCTAGCACAACTAATCCTGTGGAAGCAGGAGATTGGTCACATGCTATTGAAAAGAAATTGGACCTTTTACCATGCACAGATCAAGAGAAGGTCTCTTGTGCCTCGCACCAGCTACATGGCCCAGCTTCTGAGTGGTGGGACCACTTTAGAACTAACAGAGCGGATGGACAGCCTATTACTTGGGCTGAGTTCGCAACTGCTTTCAAGAAGACGCATATTCCTACGGGAATAGTGGCATTGAAGAAGCGTGAGTTTTGGGCATTGAAGCAAGGGAATCGGTCGGTGACCGAGTTCCTTTATGAGTTCAATCGGCTTGCTCGCTATGCGCTGGAAGATGTTAGTACCGACTCTGACCAGCAAGAGAAGTTTCTGGACGGACTAAATGATGAACTTTCAGTTCAACTACTCTCTAGTGACTATGCAGATTTTCAGAAACTGGTAGACAAAGCCTATCGATGTTTTACACCGGCAATAAATATATGGGGGTACTCGGCGGATGGAAACTTGATGGACTGCAAAGGAACACACAGAGATTTTATACTGGTTCAGGCCCTCGATGTGAGGTAATACCCTACGTCCAGTTGTGGTGTTATTCCTTTGAGGATTTGCGGTGGTGATTCTAGTGAACCAACTCAACCTGCCCTCATGGGGCGCCCTGCCTCCCCTTATATACTGGGGGATAGGGTTACAAGGTAGGAGTCCCAACTGGATTACGGCCAAGGGATCTCCTCTTAGAGATATAACGCACTCGACTAGGACTGTATATTCCTTTCTATACAAGGCAAAGTCTGCCGAATCTAGCTATATCGGCTAGGCCCATCCTCTATCCGAGTGGCCCGTATGCTTGTCATGAGGTACCCGGGGCCCATGGCACCCACAGTAGCCCCTGAGACCTTCATAGTTGAGTCACAGCTGATGCCGAGTGCTCATCCTCCATGGTGAAGTCTTCCCGAGTGCATTGCTCCCGAGTACTCTTTGTCCGAGTGCTGCTTCTCCCGAGTCCTGCTTCATGTCAGCTGGCAGCGAGGCTATGAAGGGCTCGATGTAGAAGTATGAATAGTGTGCACCGAATAGGTGCACCTATTAGGTGTAGCCCCCGACTTTGTGCTTAATTGTGAAACAATTAAACATAAAGTCAAAGGTCTTTAACCTTGTAGTCCTTTCCGAGTAGATTACTACTGGTATATGAAACTCTTCGGTATCATGTCAACCGGAATATGATTTATAGTCTTGCCGAGTAGGGAACTACTCGTATGTAGGACTCTTCGACTTCATGTCAGTCGGAATGTGTGTTTATAGTCTTGCCGAGTAGGATGCTACTCGTATATGGGACTCTTCAGTGTCATGTCAGTTGGAAAGAGGGGTTTATAGTCTTTCCCGAGTGGTGTCCCACCCAGAAGTTGGACTCCTCCGCATTATGTCAGCGGGAATGAGAAATTTATAGTCTCTCCTGAGTAGTGCACTACTCGAAAGTTAGACTCTTCTGCATCATGTCAGCGGGAATAATGTTGCTCATGGCAACTGATGGCCACGCATGTAGGCCGAGTACCACTTTATGAAAATAAATCCACAGCGTGGTCAAGTGTACCCGAGAAAGATACCTGCATCCCCAATTTTAATGAAGACCAGATTGTGATCCTTGTAAGGATATATCCTCGAGACCTGGTGGATAAAACAGATACCCAAACATACATGTTTAGCAATAAGGCTCTCATGAAGCATATCTGTTTACCTCATCGGCTCCCATTGGTAGCACCAGCGCTATAATTTCAACTCAGCCTACGGGCGGCCCACATGGAGCATGCTACTGTAGGAACTCATATCTTGGTGGCTGCTACCAAATAAGCCGGCCTGAGCCGACCTACCCAGCATAGCTCTATAGAAGTATCATCCATCGCATGTCAGGATGAGTTTTTTGGTGTCGGTAACCGCAATCAGCCAGAGAAACCCTTATTTGCAAGCCTTTCCGACTTATGTTCTGGATGCAGCCTGGTTGCCACAGGTGCCCGAGTAGGTATGTTGCAGGATCTGCTTGCCCTCCTCAGGTGTGACGCAGTGCATGAGAACTCCGAATGCGCTTTCACGATGTAAGTCTTCTCTAACTTCAGGAGAGCCAAGCAGGGTACCCGAACCTTGCATTAGCATAGGATTCGGCTAGCGACCCTCATGGGGCATACCCTACCCAACAGAGTTATAGCCAAGCTAGGTACCCAAACCTTGCAGTAGCATAGGATTCGGCTGGCGACCCTCATGGGGGGTACCTAACCTGACAGAGTTGTGACCAAATAAGGTACCCGATCCTAGCATTAGCGTAGGATTCGGCTGGCGACCCTCATGGGGCGTACCTCACCCAGTCGAGTAGTATACGACCCCCGACTAGTGCCGGAGGTCGGTTGTAAGCTCACTTGGAGCGTAGCCAGGGAAGATGATGTCCCGACCGGTGCAAGTACTCGGTTAGTAGCCCTCATGGAGCATTCCGAGTGATTCTTGGCAGACTTGTCCAGCCCCCGAGCGTAGGAGATAGGCTCGCAGCCCTGAGTTCCTGTCACGCGTATCCGGAGCTGGCCCTGCACTATAACATATCGGATGAGTAGCATTTGATGATGGAAACAATCACCCGAATAAAATGTATTTTACAATATATGTAAATATGAGTTCTTCCTCTTATTGATATTAATTTCCCCGAGTAGTTGACCCCTTACGTTTAAACACTCTGCCCGACTAGTCATAGCCCCCTAGCGTCGGGAGTTGGCTCATGGCTCTTTCCCAGACACGCATTTTGGGTGACTTGAGTTCGTCTTTCATGGAGAAAAGTTTCACGGATCAGGATTTATGCTACTCGAATACTTTTGCAATCATTTAAGAGAAAAAGACAGAAAAAAGTGTAGCTTGTGCACCTATTAGGTGTAAGCGGCTGCAGTAATGGCAAGGCCAAATGAAGAACTATTTATCAGAGAGTGACTTAGCTGTTCAGCATTTTGGAGTGGGGATGCCATCCTTGCGTTTGAGCTTGTGAGCCCCCGAGCATGTCACTTGTTGTTCTGATAATCTTCGGTTGTTGAAAGTCGAAGACGGTTGTGACCGACTACCACAATGAAGCCATCTGACTTGTGTTTGCAACTCCCGACTTTAGTCAGGACCGCGTCGTCAGTGCCCTCCCGCTTCTTTTGTCAAGGTGCCTTCTTGTCATCGAGGGCCTCAGCCACAGTGTCGGCTGAGTCGGCGTACTTGTTCGCCATGTCGAATAAAGCCTTGACAGAGTTAGGAGGCTTCCGCGTGTATTTGTCGATGAACGAGGTGTCTTTGACTCCTTTTCGAAAGGCGGCGATGACGACCTCATCCTTGATCATTGGGATTGAATTCTTCTTCTCAGAGAACCTCTTGATGAAGTCACGAAGAGACTCGTTCTTCCTTTGATGTAACTGATACAGGTCGTACTCGGAAGATGGCTTCTCGTATGTTTCCTAGAAGTTGGCGATGAGGTGTTCCCGGAGTTCTCCCCAGGAGCCGATTGATTGCATGGGAAGTCCTGTTAGCCATGTCCTCACTGAGTCGGCTAAAGCGACTGGGAGGTAGTTAGCCATGACTTTGTGATTTCCTCCACCTGCTCGGATTGCCAGAGTGTAGATCGTGAGCCAGGACTCGGGATTGGTCTTGCCGTCGTATTTGTCGATGCCTATAGGCCTGAAACCCAACGGCCAGTCGACCTGTTGTAGCTCCTGGGTGAAGGCCGGTATGCCTTCGTCTTCATGAGGGCTCTGTTGACACCGAAAATCACCGGCAACGTTGGGAACGAGCCGATGATATGGTTCGGCGCCTAGAGACACGCGAAGGCCTGGGAGATTTGCTTAACTCCAGTGCAGGTCCTAAATTTGAGGTTCGTAGGCGTGCCAATCAATTTGACCCCGTAATTGACAAGGAGATAGAAAAAGTTAGATCAATGAACCAATCGGCCGATACAGACTCCTTCCAGCCGATTGCCGATAGCACTTGTACATCAGCTAGAAAACCGATGATGATAAACAGATAATAAACCAGCCGATTGCCAATAGCACTTGTGTATCGGCTACAAAGCCGATGATGATATAAGCAAATAATAAGCCAGCCAACTGCCAATAGAACATGTGCATCGGCTGGAAAGCCGATGATAGTGTAGATAAGCAAAATAAGACAATGCAGTCGGCTTTATCTAGTAAAAGATAACTTATCGGCTAGACACTCCGATAAAACATCGCATAGACACCCATCGGCTTAACAAGGATAAATCTATCATTACCAATCTAGTAGGTCAAACTCAACTGATGTAGCACAGATTAATAATGATAAAAGAACCTCGATGAGCCGATAGATCTAATGCAATCGTGATGAACTATAGGATAACTTTTCGGCTATAGATCCCAATAAGACGCTTGCATAAAAATCTATCAACCTAGTAGGAATAACTTATCACTAGCAGTTTAGTAGGACGGACCCAACCGATGCAGCACAAACTGACGATAAATTACACCTAGTAAGCTGATAAATCTACGCACGCGTGATATGATATATCCACTCGGCCTAAGAGATCAAACTTAACTGATGCAGCCATAGACAAAATAGATACACCGTGGTAAGGAGTGACGAGTCTTACCCTCTCGCAGGAGTTCGGACCTAACCGATGCAGCCCGGCTTGAGAAGCAAGAACCCGTCGAAGAGGGTGGCGATGCGCTGAAGTTGTATTGATCTTTGTGATTGATTGAGATGATTACAAAGCACCCGGGCATACGTATTTATACCCCGAGTTGATACAGTCCTGATCAGACACGAAACAGGAGTTTCCTAATTACAGAGAAAACACTAACCAAGCCCGATCGGATACGAGATCAGGCTTCCTAAAAGATGAAATATTATTACTGCCTAATTAACAGATAAGGCATTAGACTGCCATGCTATGGTCTTCATGACTCCTTTCCAAACTCGGCTTCCTCTGGATTGATCCCCGCTAATTATCTGTAATTTCTCCTTTAACCAAATCTGATAAAGAACCATACCAAATTTTGGCGTTAACACATGCCCCCCAATTTCAGAGTTTTCTATAAGACTTCGAAATTTCCTCATCTGGGCCTTCAGATTCTTCACATACCGAGGCGGCCCAAGGTAGCCCACTTTCCTTAATTGTTTGAAACAGTGCCAACAGCCTCGATTCCCGCCCTGTCATCATACCTCCATAAACTGCTTCGCCTTCCTAGCCTCCTTTCTTTATGCTTTCACATCACCACAGCCCCTTCAACTTCCTCCCAAAACCTTGACGAACTCCAGCGACCCAGGCGACCTGCTGCGGTCTCCTTCTTCAACCTTTGATCTTCGCTCATCTTCCTCTTCCGCAATGGCTTCCGCGAACGCGGTCCTAGAGGTAATCTCCTTGTCTAATCGTCTTCTCTATCTCGCAACCTGGATCAAATCTACTCCTATTTCTCGTGTTCTTGTTTACTGTAGCACTTAGAGACCAGATTTTGATTCCGCCGTAATCTCTTTCCGTTTTTCGTGTTCTTGTATATTGTAGCACCTTAGAGACCAGATTTCAATTCCGCCGTAACCTCTTTTTGTCCTTCATGTTCTTGCATATTGTAGCACCTTAGAGACCAGATCTTGATTCCGGCCGCTAATTACCCAAACTTCTTCTACCATGGTCCCATGGGCAATGAAGATTCTACAGATTTCATCAACGCCGAAACTCAATGCATCCCCTTCAAGAACTCCACCATGTTAGTCAGTGATTGGAACAACTGTTTCAGATCATGGCCGAGCAAACTTCTCGGGTGTAGGAACTGGTATAACAGAGTATCGGCTGCCAAGAGAACTCTTTGGGACGAAGCAGACATCGGCCACTGCATCAACCTCTCGCTGGCTGAGATAGAGAGGAATGAACCTCTGCTTGCATCAGCCTCATACTTCTGGTCAGACGCCCTCAACGCCTATCTATTTGGACATGGGCCGATGACCCCAACTCTGATAGATGTAACCATGCTCACCTGCCTCAACACAACGAGTTACATCAATCCCTTCAATCTCCAACTCAAGCCTACCCATCGGCTCCAAGCAAAGAACATCGGCGGTTGGTCCAAGTACATATCAATCCATAACAAAGGAACTGGACCAGTTGATGATCGGGAACACGTCGCCTTCTTGAATCTGTGGCTAGAGCGGTTCGTCTTCGGCGGTGCAACTCTTGGTCCCACAACCAACATGCAATGTCTAGCAGACCGCTTGGCCGATCGGAAACAAGTTCCCCTAGGGCAATATCTCCTTGGCGCCACTTACCAACTGTTGCATCAAGTGGCAGTTAAACTATCGGCCGGCCAGCCAGTTGGCCATATCGGAGGTCCTTGGTGGTTTGTGCAGTTATGGCTCAATGTTTACACATCCAAGGCAATTCCCGATACCTCCTTTCTCAATCAATCTTTTCCAGCCGATCACACAGAGGAACAAGCACCCACCTATCGCCAATGCATCTCAATGGGCGAAGCTGCATCGGCTCTCCCTGGCGGTAAAATGACTCCGGTCGGACTCGGCCAATGGTTCAAAGGCCTTATTACGGCTTTACCAAGGATGCCACACTGTGGTTCGCATATGATGACGCATCATCATTTGAGATGCCGTCCAACTTCAATCCACTTGATGTTCTGGCCGATGATGAATCGAAGACCATATTCCTATCGGCCATTACTCCCCGTCTCCTACCGACTGGCTTCTCTCAAGGCCGATCACAGCCATCGTACGAGTTTTATCACCCAACAGTTTGCTCCCGCCAGCTCGGCCTCGGTCAACTCTCCATCGGCTTATTCTTCATCAACAAACTCCAGGCCCGGGGAAATGTAAATAGCGCTCTGGAGTACGATCGGCTGCGGACACTAACAGATTCCCTATCTCTGGGCACCGCCACCGATGTGGAGGTATGCACTGTCAACACCAAGCTCTTTTCCCGATGGTGGTCGGAATGGAAGAAACACCTGTTCAACTCATCGGCCATTCACTACTGCTCTCGCCTCAACTCCAACTATGTCGAATCCAATGACGAGGTAACATTCCATCTCCCTTTTAATTTTTCCAATCATCTTTTACAATTCTATCTTGCAGGCTGTTGATGTGGAGCCACCGACAACAAGCACAAGTGGTTGGCCGATTAGATACCAACCACCATTGGCCAACCCACACCTAGGTCAGGATGCTCCCCCTCCATCAGCTCTTCTCCGGGCTCCACGGCCGACAGGACCACTCTGCAAGAAGCTGGCATCTCGCCCTCACAAGAGACAGAAAATCAGTGCCGATGCCGTGATCATGGCTCCGCCTGCTACTCAAACAACATCGGCTCCTTCATCCCCGCAGGTATGTGCTAAATCTTGACATTATCATCTGTTTCCCATCCTCACACTATTGATCTTATCGCCAGCTTGAGTCATCAGCTCCCGAACCTCAACCTACTGCCGATATCCCTGTAAGCATCGAGCCGATGACTTCTGTAGCCATTCCAATTCCGCCATCTAGCCCTGAAACCGATACTGGGATTGCTCCGACTTCAGCGCCAGACATCGGCCATCCTGAAGAACAACCTACTCAACCATCCGATGTCGATGTCACTCCTCAAGCTACCCCTTCCCTGCCTCAGGTAATTTCTTCACAACCATACTTTATTTTAACTAACTACTGATTCCTTTACCGATGTCAACCCGCAGTCCTTAGCCGATTTGTTCTCCTTCGACATCGGCAAGTACTTAGAGGCAGATGAAGCAACAGCCACCAGTGCAACAACCAAGCCATCCTTTCCAGCCGACGTGCGCGAAGACCTGCTAAACATCAGTCGTCTGCTGGAAAATCCTATCGACGCATTGGTGGAGGATTGCGGGCCGATCCAGGCAAGATTCATAGAGATTGAGCCACACCTGCCCGAAGAGCCCATCGACGCACTGACCCCTGCAGCATACCTGGAATCCCACAAATTCCAACTTGTCAAGCTCAGACAACGTGTAGCCGATCGTGCCAATCAACAAAAGATGATCCAAGACATCCAAACCGATCGGCTATCGGCTCAAACGGAAAAGAAAAAGCTTGATGATATGGTAGCTGTCCCTGAAGATCTCCAACCCAAATTGGATCAGCTAAAGAGAAGGGAAGCCAATCTGCTGGCAGAACTCGAAGCAATTCACAATGATATCGCAATAACAGAATCCCAGCTCATCGGCCTACCTCAAGCCATACAAGATCAAGAGGCCAGAGTTGCAGCAGCAGTGCACCAAGTCATTCATCGGTGCAAGAACATGAAGACCATCCCAAGCTCCGATGAAGACGACATCCGCGCCATAAATGAAATCGACCAGATTCGCCTGCGTGCTATTGAAACAATTCAAAAATTTCTGTAAAACTTTATCATTGATGCCATTGATGTTGCTCCGGAACACGCCGATCATCTTTCGCTGTAACATAATCTGGTCGGCTCTGTTGCTTACTCGTCTTATTCCAGCTTTGCTTGATAGTATTTTATTTATTTGATCTAAAGGCGATATCGATTGATATCGCCTATCTTTAGGTGATGCAAAAACATCGGCTTTTTGAACTGTTTTAGAAATCGGCCACATCCAGCCGATTCAGGAGTTAATCCAAACGCTCGGATAGTACTTCTTGAGATATTTCCCATTAAGCGCTTTAGCAAACTCCGTCCCCCCAAGATCTTCTAGTATATAGGCATTGCCAGGCACACAACGATTAATCCGATAGGGCCCTTCCCAATTAGGCGACCACTTTCCAAACTTACTATCTCGGGACCCGATCGGCAAAATCAATTTCCACACAAGATCTCCCTCAGCAAACGACTTATTCATTACCTTCTTATTATAGTGCCTAGCCGCCTTAGCCTTATTTTCCTTGATCCTCTCCAGCGCCCTTAACCGATTTTGAGCCAAATCCTCGAGTTCATCTGTCATTAAATTATAATAATCATCGGTTGTCAATTGATTCTGTAAAGAAATTCTCCTAGAGCCGATGTTAGTCTCCCAAGGCAAAACTGCTTCATGCCCATATACCAACTGATATGGTGGCACTCGAGTAGATCCATGATATGCCATCCGATAGGCCCACAATGAATCGGCTAATGTAGTATGCCACTGTCACGGCTGCTCATCAATCTTCCGCTTGATTAATTTGATCAAACTCTTATTTGAAGCCTCTGCCTGTCCATTGGCTTGAGCATAATAAGGTGATGAATTTAGTAACTTAATTCCCATACTGGCAGCAAATTGTTGAAACTCATCAGACACGAAAATAGATCCCTGATCAGTAGTTATCATCTGAGGAATTCCAAACCGATAAATTATATGCTCTTTTACAAACTCAATCGCCTCCTTGGACGTGACTTTCTTCAATGGAACTGCTTCCACCCACTTTGTGAAATAATCTGTTGCTACCAATATGAACTTATGTCCTTTACTTGATGGAGGATAAACCTGGCCGATCATATCAATTCCCCATCCTCTGAACGGCCATGGTTTAATGATAGGATTCATAGCTGATGCTGGTGCCCGCTGTATATTCCCAAACTTCTGGCAATCTTGACATCCTTTATAGTATCTGAAGCAATCTTCCAGCATTGTCGGCCAAAAGTATCCTACTCTTCTTAATATCCACTTCATCTTATGAGCCGATTAATGAGTCCCACAAACGCCTTCATGCACTTCGCACATCACCACTTTGGCTTCTTCCAAATTCAGGCATCTCAGCAAAACTCCCTCAAAAGTCCGATAATATAATTCTCCATCAAGCAGCACATATTTAGTAGCTTTATACCGAAGTTTCCTAGAAACCGATTGCGACGGATTTTGCAGATAACCAATTATTTCCTATCTCCAATAATCGGCTTTATCTTGAATATCATTATCGGCTATTTCAACTTCAACCTGTTTATTCAGCCAATAACCCGAAGCAATTTGTGCAAGATCATTGGCTTCTAAATTCTGTTCTCTAGGGATATGATCCAACGATACCATCCTGAAATCCTTCAATAAATCTCTGCATTCTTCATGATATGGCCTCAAAATATCATCCCTGCATTCATACTCCCCAGATAGTTGCTTGATCACCAATAAAGAATTCCCAACAATCTCTATGACTTTGGCCCCGATTTCCTTTAAGAGTTGAAGCCCTTTCAATACCGCCTCGTATTCCGCTTGATTATTAGTCTGATAGGGTTTAATTCTAAAAGCAAACTCAAAACTTGCCTCCCGAGGCGATGCAATGACCAAGCCGATACCAGATCCATGCTTGCAAACTGATCCATCAAAAAAACAAAGTCCATGGGATCGGCTCTACATAATTCTCATAATCCCCTCTGTGATGCACAATGAAATCGGCCACCGCTTGTCCCTTGATCGCTTTAGCCGATTCATATCTCAAGTCAAACTCAGTCAAGGCAAAGATCCATTTACCAACTCGCCCTTTTAAAACTGGCGCCGACAACATGTATTTTACCACATCGGCCTTGCAAACCACCGTGCACTCAGCCGATAGGATATAATGCCTTAACTTCGTGCATGAGAAATATAGACAAAGGCATAA
Organism: Oryza meyeriana var. granulata; assembly: GCA_003991445.1. Lineage (NCBI taxonomy): Eukaryota > Viridiplantae > Streptophyta > Magnoliopsida > Poales > Poaceae > Oryza > Oryza meyeriana. The sequence continues at coordinate 201,248 of RYFJ01000574.1, forward strand.
TTTCTCCACCGCAGGATATCTAGCTTCAGCATCCAAAAGTCTTCTGCTTAAATAGAACACGACTCGCTCCTTGCCTTCAAACTCCTGAATTAAAACAAACCCGATGGATTTCTCATCGGCCGATAAGTATAACTTGAATGGCACTCCTTTCTGCAGCGGAATCAGAACAGGTGGGGAACTCAAATAACTCTTAATCCATCGAATGCCTTCTGCTGATCTGCCCCCCAGATGAACTCTTGATCGGCTTTCAACTTCCATAACGGAGTAAAAGATTCAATTCTTCCTGACAAATTTGATATGAATCTCCTTACAAAATTAATCTTGCCGATCAATGACTATAACTCTGTCTTGTTGCTTGGTGGCTCTGTAGTCTTAATGGCTCTGATACTCCGTTGACTAACTTCAATTCCTCGCTCATGAACCATAAAACCCAAAAACTACCCAGCTGATACACCAAAAGTGCATTTATTGGGATTCATCCTTAATCCGTATTTCTTTGCCCTTTCCAGCACTTTTCGCAAATCGGCTATATGGCTTTCATTACTCTTGGATTTAACCACCACATCGTCGATGTAAATTTCCACTAGCAAGCCGATGAGATCATGAAATATATAATTCATCGCCCTCTGATAAGTCGCACCGGCACTTTTCAATCCAAATGTCATTACTACCCACTCATATAAGCCGATAGCTCCAGGACATTGAAACGCAGTGTTATGTATATCTTCTTCAGCCATAAAAATCTGATTGTATCCTGCATTGCCATCCATGAAGCTAATAATCTTGTGGCCCGATGCCGCATCTACCAACAAATCTGCTATCGGCATCGGGTACTCATCCTTGGGGGTATCCTTATTCAAATCCCAGAAATCGATACATATCCTCAATTTTCCATTCTTCTTTTCTACCGGGACGATGTTAGAAACCCACTCAGCATATCGGCATGGTCTTATAAACTTTGCATCATATAACCTTGTAATTTCCTCTTTGATTGGCTCATATAACTCCGCTTTGAACCTCCTTGGAGCCTGTTTAAACGGCCGATATCCTGGTTTAATGGGTAGCCGATGTTCAACAATTGATCGGCTTAATCCTGGCATCTCATGATACTCCCAAGCAAAACAATCCCGATACTCCTTCAACAATGTTATCAATTCTCCTCGAAGTTCAGGGCATAACTTTTTGCTTATGTACGTCGGCCTTGGCTTATCTCCTGGTCCTATGTCGATCTCCTCTAAGTCATCGGCTGACGTAAACCCTTGTCCCAATTTCCCCTCGAAATCTTCAGTGGAGCCCATCAGAGCAACAACTCGGAGCCGACTTGCTGAATCGGCTGTATCCCTTGGCTGGTGACCTTAAGATAATCTCCTTCCCATGTTTTTCCGGACAAACAATCAACACCATCGGCTTCCCAGACTGGCAAATCGGTCACTGCAATGTTAGTTGACCAATCTGCTAGGACTACCTCAACTTGATCTCCTTGCCACTGTATCAGACATTGATGCATCGTCGAGGGCACGCAACAGTTCGCGTGAATCCAATCCCTGCCAAGAAGCAGACTATATGATCCTTTTCCATCGATAACAAAGAACGTGGTAGGTAATGTCTTGTTTCCCACTGTCAACTCCACGTTTAACACACCTTTCGCCTCTGATGAATTTCCACTGAAGTCTTTTAGCACCATATTCGTCTTGATCAAGTCTTTGGCAGTTTTTCCCAATTTTCGAAATGTAGCATAAGGCATTAGATTAACAGCTGCTCCCCCATCAACTAGCATCTTCGTCATCGGCTTCCCATTCACATATCCCTTGATATATAATGGCTTCAAATGCCGATGCTCTGACTCTTCAGGATGAGTTTTTTGGTGTCGGTAACCGCAATCAGCCAGAGAAATCCTTATTTGCAAGCCTTTCCGACTTACGTTCTGGATGCAACCTGGTTGCCACATAAGCCTGAGTGGGTATATTGCAGGATCTGCTTGCCCTCCTCAGGTGTGACGCAGTGCATGAGAACTCCGGATGCACTTTGACGATGTAAGTCTTCTCTGACTTGGGTAAAGCCGAACAAGGTACCCGAACCTTGCATTAGCAGAGGGTTTGGCTGGCGACCCTCATGGGGCGTACCCTATCCAACAGAGTTATAGCCAAGCTAGGCACCCGAACCTTGCATTAGCATAGGATTCGGCTAGCGACCCTCATGGGGCGTACCCAACCTGACAGAGCTGTGACCAAATAAGGTACCCGAACCTAGCATTAGCGTAGGATTCGGCTGGCGACCCTCATGGGGCGTACCCTACTTAGCCGAGTGGTACACAGCCCCGACTGGCGCCGGAGGCCGATTATTAGCTCGCATGGAGCGTAGTCGGGGAAGATGACGTCCCGACTGGCGCAAGTACTCGGTAAGTAGCCCTCATGGAGCATCCCGAGTGTATTTCGGCAGACTTGTCCAGCCCCCGAGCGTAGGAGATAGGCTCGAAGCCCTGAGTTCCTGTCACGCATATCCGGAGCTGGGCCTGCAATATAAAAATATCGGATGAGTAGCATCTGATGATGGAAATAATCACCCGAATAAAATGTATTTTACAATGTATGTAAATACGTGTTCTTCCTCTTTTTGATATTAATTTCCTCGAGTAGTTGACCCCTTACGTTTAAGCACTCTGCCCGACTAGTCATAGCCCCCTAGCGTCGGGAGTTGGCTCATGGCTCTTTCCCAGGCACGCGTTTTGGGTGACTTGAGTTCGTCTTACATGGAGCAGAGTTTCACAGATCGAGATTTATGCTACTCGAGTACTTTTGTAATCATTTAAGAGCAAAAACGGAAAAAAGTAAATGCGCAGCTTGTACACCTATTAGGTGTAAGCGGCTGTGGCACTAGCAAGGCCGAGTGAGGAGATGTTTATCAGAAAGCGACTTAGCTGTTCGGTATTTGGGAGTGGGGATGCCATCCTCGTGTTTGAGCTTGTGAGCCCCCGAGCATGTCACTTGTTGTTCTGATAATCTTCAGTTGTTGAAGGTCGAACGCGGTTGTGACCGACTGCCACAATGGAGCCGTCTGACTTGCGTTTGCGATTCCCAGCTTTAGTTGGGACCGCGTCGTCGGTGTCGTCCCGCTTCTTCTGTCAGGGTGACTTGTTGTCATCGAGGGCCTCGGCAACAGCGTGGGCCGAGTCGGCGTACTTGTTTGCCATGTCGAATAGGGCCTTGACAGAGTTGGGAGGCTTCCGCGTGAATTTGTCGATGAACGAGGTGTCTTTGACTCCTTTTCGAAAGGCGGCGATGACGACCTCATCCTTGATGTTCGGGATTGAGTTCCTCTTCTCAGAAAACCTCTTGATGAAGTCACGAAGAGACTCGTTCTTCCTTTGACGCAACTGATATAGGTCGTACTCGGAAGATGGCCTCTCGTATGTTCCCTGGAAATTGGTGATGAAACGTTCCCGGAGTTCTCCCCAAGAGCCGATTGATTGCTTGGGAAGTCCTGTTAGCCATGTCCTCGCTGAGTCGGCTAGAGCAACTAGGAGGTAGTTAGCCATGACTTTGTGGTCACCTCCAGCAGCTTGGATTGCCAGAGTGTATGCTGTGAGCCAGGACTCGGGATTGGTCTTGCCGTCGTATTTTTCGATGCTTGTAGGCTTGAAACCCGACGGCCAGTCGACCTGTTGTAGCTCCTGGGTGAAGGCCGGTATGCCTTCGTCTTCATGAGGACTCCGACCCCGACTACGGCGGCGAAACCGCTCGTGGTGGAGGCCGAAATGCTCGTTCTCGTCTTCCAGTTGGCGTTGCTCGTCTTCTTCTCGTTCGCGGCGCCGAGCATTGGTGTCCTGCCGAAGATCACGCCATAGTTGGCCTCGGAGATCCCGGTTGTCCCGACGGTCACTAAGACGTTGCCTGTTGTTGTTTGGGTTGCCGAATGATGTTTGGCGTGACTCCGTGTGCAGCTGACTAGAGCCGGCCACTCGGTGTCGCTTTGAGGTAGACGAGACTGCCATTGGGGATGCCGACCGGTTGGTCGGTATGAGGGTATCTCCCGACTGTTGGTGCTGCTGACATGCAGCAGCGGTAAGCATGGCTTTTATCCTTGCGATCGTCGGGGTGGCCTGGTGATCAGGCCCAAGTTGGACCGTGTCCAGTAGGGTTGCGGCGGCCACGATGTTCTGTTGTGGAGTAACGAAGACATCGTGGTCGCCGACTCGGGTTTGGAGGGTTTGTTGCTGAGAGGTTCGCCCAGCCTTGCGTAGATCGTCGTCGCGGGCGTGCAGGCGTCTTGCTTCTTCCTCCTTTTGTTCTTGCAGTCGGCAGGCCTCCTCCTCCTGTGGCTCGTGTCGTCGGCATGATTCCTGAGTAGGAGTAGAGCCTCTGGATGCCATGAAAATTTCTCGCGGCGGAGTGAAGCTTGCCGAGCTGGTGTCCGACTTGGAGTCGGAATCCGACTGGGAGTCGTAGTCCGACTGAGAGTCGTAGTCGGAATAGTCGATGGGGGTGATTACCACTCCAACCTCCCTAGATCCGATCTCGAGCGGCTCGGGGCCGTATCCGAGTCGAACTCCAGGGGATAGGGTTTGCCGCGTCGGATGTAGATTGTAGATATCCGCGGCGTCGCCGAGTCCAAACGGGAAATTGACGATCTCTTCCTTTTTTGGCCCGATCTCGGTCGGCTCAAAACCGAGTCCGAGTCGAACACCGAAAGAAAGAGTTGTCCCTGGACTAGGGCGTATTGGAGATCGCCGCAGCATGTCGTGGAAGGTTGCTGCAGCATCGTGTAGGCCGACTGGCGCGGAGTCGGCTGGTTCCTCGGCCGGTTGGATCGGGTCCGTGTCGGCCAAGGTGAGATTGCCGAACATGTCGGCGGCGAAGTCAAGGCTTCCGAATGAGATTGTATCTTCGGGAGAGAATTTGCTGCCGTCGACTCCAGTTGTTGGATCCATCGAGCTTGTAGATGTAGATCGCGCCGAAGCCCCTACCTGGCGCGCCAACTGTCGATGTTTTACACCGGCAATAAATATATGGGGCTAGTCGGCGGATGTAAACTCGGTGGATTGCAAAGGAACACAGAGGGATTTTATACTGGTTAAGGCCCTCAATGTGAGGTAATACCCTACGTCCAGTTTGTATGTATTCCTTTGAGGATATACGGTGGTAGTTCTGATGAACTTGTGTGCACCTGCTCTCATGGGGCGCCCTGCCTCCCCTTATATACTGGGGGACAAGGTTACAAGGTAGGAGTCCCCATCGGATTACGACTAGGAGATCTCCCCTTAGAGATATAACGCACCCGACTAGGACTGTATATTCCTTTCTATACAAGGCGAAGTCTGCCGAATCTAGCTATATCTCTAATTACAAGGCTAGGCCCATCCTCTATCCGAGTGGCCCATATGCTTGTCATAAGGTACCCGGGGCCCATGGCACCCACATTTATCAAATATAGCCTGATCGGGTTGCAACGTTAGCTGAGCAAAAACCTCTTCACTGCCTTCCTCGTCCGATGAAAGTGCTTTATATTCCCGAGGCAAAAAGAAAACCATGTTTACTGGAGCCGATGGATCAACTTCATCGTCCTTCCTCTTCACACGCCATACTCGTTTAGTTCTCTTGTGACGATGATAAGCTTCTTCCTGATCTTGCCTTTGTTCTTCCTGTTGCTCTCGGTGTCGTAGCCGTTGTGCCCTTCTCTTCTGGTTTTTTGTAAATATCCCACTAGAACACCACTGAGGATTTTGGATTTGTCGTTTTTCATGTGATTCCTCGTCATCTTCAAAAAATTTTCCATGGATCGGCCCCAATCGGCTATGTACCGATGCTCGTCTCCTAAGTGGCCGATCCCGCGAAAAACTTTCCTGCTGATCCCGCTGAAACCTCAGATTATCGCACTCAGGGCAATCTTCAATTGATGGCAATCTCATCCCTTGATCCCAGCAGAATCGGAAGAACAGACAATCCCAATGTGGATTATATCTTTCCCTATCTGGCTCAATCCACTACTCTTCGTACTTTGAATATTTTTCTATCATGCCCGACGAAGTAATCCTTGATTTTCTATGATCCAAATGCCTTTCTTCATCGGCCTGAATTCTTGACGATGATCCCGCATAAACCATGTTCACGGGGAATGGGTGTCCATCGATTTTCATAGGCTTTTTGTCTTCGAATTTGATCCTCCCCTATTCAACAGCTGACTGAATTTGTTGCCGAAAAACTTTGCACTCGTTGGTGTGGTGCGATATCATGTTGTGCCACTTGCAATATCTTTTCTTCTTCAGTTCTTCAGCTGATGGAATCACGTGATTTGGCGGAAGTTGTATCTGCTTCTCCTGTAACAGTAGATCAAAGATTTTATCGGCTTTATTAATGTCAAAATCATACCGTTCTTCCTTGCCGATATCCTTGACCCAAGGGCATGATACTGATTTCTTGTTCCTAGCCCACTCCGCCAATCCGACTTCAGCATCGGATTCTTCATCCGAGTCCGATGAATAAACCTGTACTTGAGCAACCCTTCTCTGATATTTATCTTTTTTCGCCTCTTGAAATCGGCTTTCATGAGCTGATACCTTCTGTACCAAGTGCGCCAGGGACTCGAACTCTTGTGACGAAAATCTCTCTTTAATTGGCGCTAAGAGACCCTGAAAAGCCAAGTCGGCTAGATGTCCATCACTAAGATTCAAGCTGTAACATCAGTTTCTAATGTCCTGAAACCTTTGGATATATTCCGGCACCGTTTCATCTGGTCTCTGCCTAACCGATGTTAAATCTATTAGTCTCATCTCATGGATTCCAGCAAAGAAGTATTTGTGAAACTGTTTTTCTAGATCGGCCCATCCCCTAACTGAATTTGGCGGTAATGAGGAGAACCATGTGAAGGCCGATCCAGACAACGACAGGGGGAAAAACCTAACTCTCAGAGCCTCCTCAGCCGATGCTTCTCCGCACTGTGCCAAGAATCGGCTAATATGCTCTACTGTAGATATGATGTCCTGCCCTGAGAACTTAGAAAAATCTAGGACTCTGTATCGGTGTGGCAACGGCACTCTGTCAAACCACTCGGGATATGGATGCCGATACATAAATGTTTGCTCCTTTGGCTTTATCCCAAATTGTTCCCTCACTATTTCCGCAACCCTTGCCGATAAGTCTTCTTCCCTTGGGACTTCCTGCTGATACTGTACGGGTGGAGTTGGTAGCCGATTCTGCTTGGGATACTCTCTCTGATAATTACCTGAATCGGCAATACCTCCTGAGTAATTCTGCTGATATCCTCCATAATAAGCAGACCGATGGTATCCAGCAGGAATATCTTGGTGCCCCCCAGCCTAGTTGTGTGAAAACAAGTTTTCCGGTACATCTTTTATGGTGCCATAAGTAACTTGATTTGGTTCCATCTTTGGCGGGAGATATACAGGACCTCGAGTAGGCTCTTGAGCAATCGATCCATCTACTGCCTTCTTGATGAGGTTATGGAGCGTGTTCACCAGGATCCCGGACTGATTGATGAGCGCGTGATGTACTTCTTCATTCACCATGTCCTGTAAGGGTTTTACTGGTGGACTCTCAGGTGGTGTACGGCTAGATTCTCCAACCAGAACTGGTTTCGGAAACTGAGATTTTTGAATCAGCCCTTGTCACGTCATGCCGAAAGACTCCAAGCAGAGTTTCTGAAATTGGCCATATTTTGCTCGACTTGCTGTCTCTGCTCGTCTGTTAAATCCTCCATGCTGACTGGGATTACATTGTCTGTTTTGATCTCTTTTCTGGCCATGTTGAAATTCCGCGTCCCACCAGGCGTGCCAAAAACGTGTTGACGCTGAAAATCACCGGCAGCGTCAGGAACAAGCCGATGATATGGTTCGGTGTCTGGAGACGCGCAAAGGCCTGGGAGATTTGCTTAACTCCAGTGCAGGTCCTATATTTGAGGTTTGTAGGCATGCCAGTCAATTTGACCCTGCAATTGACAAGGAGAAAGAAAAAGTTAGATCAATGAACCAATTGGCCGATATAGACTCCTTCCAGCTGATTGCCGATAGCACTTGTACATCGGCTAGAAAACCGATGATGATAAACAGATAATAAACTAGCCGATTGCCAATAGCACTTGTGTATCGGCTACAAAGCCGATGATGATATAAGCAAATAATAAGCCAGCCGACTGCCAATAGAACATGTGCATCGGCTAGAAAGCCAATGATAGTGTAGATAAGCAAAATAAGACAATGCAGTCGGCTTTATCTAGTAAAAGATAATTATTGGCTAGACACTCCGATAAAACATCGCATGGACACCCATCGGCTTAACAAGGATAAATTTATCATTACCAATCTAGTAGGTCAAACTCAACTGATGCAGCATAGATTAATAATGATAAAAGAACCTCGATGAGCCGATAGATCTAATGCAATCGTGATGAACTATAGGATAACTTATCGGCTATACATCCCAATAAGACGCTTGCATAAAAATCTATCAACCTAGCAGGAATAACTTATCACTAGCAGTTTAGTAGGTCGGACCCAACCGATGCAGCACAAACTGACGATAAATTACACCTAGTAAGCTGATAAATCTACACACGCGTGATGTGATATATCCAATCGGCCTAAGAGATCAAACTTAACTGATGCAGCTGTAGACAGAATAGATACACCGTGGTAAGGAGTGACGAGTCTTACCCTCTCGTAGGAGTTCGGACCTAACCAATGCAGCCCGGCTCGAGAAGCAAGAACCCGTCGAAGAGGGTGGTGATGCGCCGAAGTTGTATTGATCTTTGTGATTGATTGAGATGATTACAAAGCACCCGGGCATACGTATTTATACCCCGAGTTGATACAGTCCTGATCAGACACGAAACAAGAGTTTCCTAAATACAGAGAACACTAACCAAGCCCGATCGGATACGAGATCAGGCTTCCTAAAAGATAAAATATTATTACTGCCTAATTAACAGATGAGGCATTAGACTGCCACGCTATGGTCTTCATGACTCCTTTCCAAACTCGGCTTCCTCTGGATTGATCCCCACTAATTATCTATAATTTCTCCTTTAACTGAATCTGATAAAGAACCATACCAAATTTTGGCGTTAACAGGCACCGACTCTGAATACGGCGGGGAAACCACTCGTGGTGGAGGCCCAAACGCTTGTTCTTGTCTTCCAGTTGGCATTGCTCATCTTCTTCTCGTTCACGGCACCGAGCGATGATGTCTTGCCGAAGGTCGCGCCGTAGTCATTGGGGTTGCTTTGACGTCGCCGGTTGTCGTTGGGGTTACTGAGTGACACCTGACGTGCCTCCGTATGCGGCTGACTGGAGCCAGCCGCTTGGCATCGCTTTGAGGTAGATGAGACTGCCGTTGGGGATGTCGACCGGTTGGTCAGTATGAGGGTATCACCTGACTGTTGGTGCTGCTGACATGCAGCAGCAGTAAGCATGGCTTTTATCCTTGCGATCGTCGGGGTGGCTTGGTGATCTGGCCCGAACTGGAGTGTATCTAGTAGAGTCGCAGCAGCCATGATGTTCTGTTGAGGAGTAACGAAGACGTCGTGGTTGCTGACTCGTGTTTGGAGGATTTGTTGCTGAGCAGTCCGCCCAGCCTTGCGTAGGGCGTCGTGCCGGCGCCTTGCTTCTTCCTCTTGCTGCTCGCGTAGTCGACGTGATTCCCGAGTAGGAGTAGAGCCTTTGGATGCCATGAAGATTTCTCGTGGCGGGGAGAAGCTTGCCGAACTGCTGTCTGACTTAGAGTCGGAATCCAACTGAGAGTCGTAGTCCGACTGAGACTCGTAGTCAGAATAGTTGATGGGGGTGATTATAACTCCGACCTCCCTAGATCCGATCTCGAACGGCTCTAGGCCGTATCCGAGTCAAACTCCAGAGGATCGGGTTTGTCGCGTCAGATGTTGTCTGAAGATATCCGTGGCGTTGCCGAGTCTGTATGGGAGATTGACGATCTCTTCCCTTCTTAGCTCGATCTTGGCTGGCTCAAGGCCGAGTCCGAGGCGAACACCGAAGGAAAGAGTTGTCCCGAGACCCAGACAAGATGAAGATTGCCCCAGCAAGTCGATGAGGGTTGCTGCAGCGTCGTGTGGACCGACTGGCGCGGAGTCGGCCGGTTCCCTGGTAGATCGGATCGAGTCCGAGTAGGCCAAGGTGAGATTGCCGATCTGGTCAGCGACGAAGTCGAGGCTTCCGAATGCAATTGTATCTCCGGGGGAGAGTTTGCCGCTGTCGACTACGGTTGCTGGATCCATCGAGCTTGTAGATGTAGATCGTGCCGAAGCCCCTACTTGGCGCGCCAACTGTCAATGTTTTACACCGGCAATAAATATATGGGGGTACTCGACGGATGGAAACTTGATGGATTGCAAAGAAACACACAGAGATTTTATACTGGTTCAGGCCCTCGATGTGAGGTAATACCCTACGTCCAGTTGTGGTGTTATTCCTTTGAGGATTTGCGGTGGTGATTCTAGTGAACCAACTCAACCTGCCCTCATGGGGTGCCCTGCCTCCCCTTATATACTGGGGGACAGGGTTACAAGGTAGGAGTCCCAACCGGATTACGGCCAAGGGATCTCCTCTTAGAGATATAACGCACCCGACTACGACTGTATATTCCTTTCTATACAAGGCAAAGTCTATCGAATCTAGCTATATCTTTAATTACAAGCTAGGCCCATCCTCTATCCGAGTGGCCCATATGCTTGTCATGAGGTACCCGGGGCCCATGGCACCCACAAAGCCATTCGTCAAGAGGACAAACACCACAGGATAGAGCAAAAGAAGTGCAGGATGGCCGGTTTCCGATCACAACAATCCTCTAGTCAGAGGCCACGTATTGTGGGACCCCCATAGACCCAGCAAGGAGGATCTTCATCAGCACCTCGTACGTAGCGCCAGATCTACCCCAATAGCACTGGTGGCAACACGGGAGCAAACCGTCCTTCCCCTCGGCCAGTCCCGGTCACAGCAGCTAACCAGCCAGCCAAGAAGGAAGTTGGTGCGAAACCGTTGACCTATTTCAACTGTGGAGACCCAGGGCATTTCTCCAATCAGTGCCCTAAGCCCAAACGCACCAGGCAAGTCACCCCAGGACAGAACAGCTCGAGCATGGTCAAGGCTTGGGTAAATCACGTCACCGCAGAGGAAGCCCAAGCCATGCCAGACGTCATCTTGGGTATGTTACTTGTTAACTCAGTACCTGCTATAGTGTTATTTGATTCTGGTGCTACCCATTCCTTTATGTCAATGGGATTTGCTAAAGAACATGGGATACCCATTAAAAGGATGAGAAATACCATGGTAGTAAATACTCCGAGTAGCCGGATGCCCGCCAACCGTTGCAATCCATCTGTAACTATAGAAATTCTGGGGGTATCTTTCCTAGCTCATCTGTTCTTGATAGAATCCAAAGATATCAATGTCATCCTAGGGATGGATTGGTTAACTTGGCACCAGGGAATTATAGATTGTGCCACAAGAACTGAGACCTTAACTTCTAGCCTGGGAAGGAAAGTGATCTTTCGGGTCCTCAATACCCCATCTTCTCCAACTTCTTTGAACCAGACAATCCTAACTGAAATCCCTGTAGTACGGGATTACCCAGATGTTTTTCCAGATGATCTACCGGGGATGCCACCTAAAAGAGAAATTGAGTTCAGGATAGACCTAGCCCCAGGCACTACCCCTATCCACAAGAGACTGTATAGGATGGGAGCTAATGAGTTGGCAGAAGTAAAGAAACAAGTGGAAGAGTTGCTAGCCAAGGGTTACATCAGACCAAGCACATCACCTTGGGGAGCGCCAGTCATCTTTGTGGAAAAGAAGGATGGAACTCAACGGATGTGTGTTGACTACCGTGCACTCAATGAAGTTACTATCAAGAATAAGTACCCTCTACCACGGATTGATGATCTGTTTGATCAGTTAGAAGGAGCCACAGTGTTCTCCAAGATAGATCTTCGCTCAGGTTATCATCAGTTAAGGATTGGGGAAGAAGATATTCCCAAAACCGCTTTTACCACTCGGTATGGGTTATATGAATGCACAGTCATGTCATTCGGATTAACTAATGCCCCTGTATTCTTCATGAACTTGATGAACAAATTGTTTATGGAGTACTTGGATAAATTTGTGGTGGTTTTTATCGATGATATCCTTGTCTACTCCAAGACTAAAGAAGAGCATGAGCAACACCTTCGCGTCATTTTGGAGACCCTTCGGCAACACCAGTTGTATGCCAAGTTTAGCAAGTGTGAATTTTGGCTGCCGGAAGTGAAGTTCCTTGGGCATGTCGTCACCGCAGGAGGGATTGCGGTATACCCAACTAATGTCGAGTCAGTAACCAAGTGGAAGCAGCCGCAAATGGTTTCGGAAGTTCGGAGTTTCTTAGGATTGGCGGGATATTACCGTCGATTCATAGAGAATTTTTCCAAGATAGCGAAGCCCATGACTCGTTTACTTCAGAAGGATGAAAAATTTTTATGGACCCTAGAGTGTGAGCAAAGTTTTGAAGAGTTGAAGTGGAAACTCGTGACTGCCCCTATGTTGATTATGCCAGATCCCAAGAGAGGATTCCAAGTTTACTATGATGCATCTTGGCAAGGTTTCAGATGTGTGTTGATGCAGGAAGGAAAGGTGGTGGCATATGCCTCACGGCAGCTACGGCCTCATGAAAATAATTATCCTACCCATGATCTGGAATTAGTAGCTGTAGTGCATGCCTTGAAGATTTGGAGACATTACCTCATAGGTAATAGTAATGAAGTTTATATAGACCACAAAAGTTTGAAGTATATTTTTACCCAGCCAGATCTGAACTTAAGGCAACACCGATGGTTGGAGCTGATCAAGGACTACGACGTCAAAATACATTATCATCCAGGGAAAGCCAATGTGGTGGCTGATGCCCTCAGCCGGAAAAGCTATTGCAACGCCATGAAAGGTCAACAATTATCGTTGGAGTTATGTGAAGAGTTTGGATGGTTGAATCTGAGTATAGTCAGCCAAGGATTTGTGGCAGCCTTAGAAGCTCAACCTACCTTGGTAGATCAGGTTCGCAAAATGCAAAAAGAAGATGTAGATATTTTGGAAATCAAGAAGAACATGAAAAAAGGGAAAGCTATTGGATTCTCGGAGGATGAACAAGGTACCGTGTGGTTCGGAGAGCGAATCTGTGTACCGGACAAGGAGGAATTGAAGAAGCTGATCTTAGATGAAGCTCACAGAACATAGTATTCCATCCACCCTGGCAGCACCAAAATGTATCAAGATCTGAAGGAGAAGTTTTGGTGGTCTAGTATGCGTAGAGAGATAGCAGAGTATATGGCCATTTGTGATGTATGTCAGCGTGTAAAGGTTAAGCATCAGAAGCCAGCAGGATTGTTACAACCCCTTAAGGTCCCGGAATGGAAGTGGGAAGAAGTAGGAATGGATTTCATCACCGGCTTACCAAGGACTGCATCGGGATTCGATTCCATATGGGTCGTGGTGGACAGACTTACAAAAGTAGCCCACTTCATCCCAGTCAAGACAACTTACTCCGATAATAAGTTGGCAAAGTTGTATATGGCCAGAATCATATGTTTGCATGGGGTGCCACGCAAGATTGTGTCGGACAGAGGAAGTCAGTTTTCCTCTAAGTTTTGGCAGCGACTGCAAGAAGAGATGGGTACCCAGTTAAACTTCAGTACCGCTTATCACCCGCAGACGGATGGACAGACTGAACAGGTTAATCAAATCCTAGAAGATATGTTGAGAGCTTGTGCCATTGACTTCGGTGGAAGTTGGGACAAGAGCCTACCATATGCTGAGTTTTCTTACAACAACAGTTATCAGGCAAGTCTGAAGATGGCCCCGTTCGAGGCTTTATATGGACGGAAATGACGCATGCCCTTGCTTTGGGATCAGATAGGAGAACGACAGGTATACGAGATGGATATTCTGCGGGAAGCAGAAGAAAAAGTGAAGATCATACAAGAATGACTTCGAGTAGCCCAAACTCGTCAGAAGAGCTATGCGGATAACCACAGAAGAGATCTCAGTTTCGAGGAAGGTGACTATGTGTATTTAAGAGTCACGCCACTCAGGGGAGTACACCGATTCCAGACTAAAGGGAAGTTGGCACCACGTTACGTGGGATCTTACAAGATAATAGAATGAAAAGGAGAAGTTGCTTATCAACTAGAGTTGCCTCCCACCCTGACAGGAGTACACGATGTCTTCCATGTGTCTCAGTTGAAGAAGTGTTTACGAGTACCAGCCGAAGAAGCCGACCCCGAGCAGATCGAGATTCATGAAGATCTGACCTATGTCGAGAAGCCCATTCGTATCCTTGAGACCAGTGAAAGGAATACTCGGAATCGAGTGATCAGATTTTGCAAAGTTCACTGGAGTAATCACTCGGAAGATGAAGCCACATGGGAACGCGAAGATGAACTGAAGTCTGCTCACCCACACCTCTTCGCCTGAGCTCGCAAATCTCAGGACGAGATTCTGTTTAAGTAGGTTTGTAACACCCTGAAATTATCCCTATATAAAATATTGTGGAAAAAGGAATTTTTAGAAATTAAATTAAAAGTCGCAAGGAGTGAAAAGAATAAAATCAGGAAAAATCTGAAGAAAAATGAGCTGAAAATAATTTTATAAAATTCTTTGCTTAATTATTTAATTTCTGAAATTTTCTAGGAATTAATTGATTAGGGGAAGTCTTTTTGGCAAAATAAATAAACTCACAGCATTAAAACAAAAACAAAAAGGTTTTAAAAACCTCTTCACAATCTCTGGGCCAATTCCGGCCCATTACTGTGCGCAGCCCACCTCCCTCGCTCGCGCGCGTCAGCCCGTGGCCACTCGCATCGCTGCAGCCACCAACAGGTGGGGCCCGCCTGTCGGGCTGTCGTCATCTTCCTCCCGCCTGGGCGCACTATAGCACCCGATCACCGCCGCCGCAAATCTCGCCGAATCCGCTCTTCTCGGACTCGGTCTCTCCCAATCGGTTGAGGGAAAACCGAGCCCCTATCTCCCTCTACCTAATCCCCAAGAATCCGAAGCCGAATCATGCGTGGAACGGAAACCCGAAGCTTCCCGAGTTGGTCCTCTCTCCCTATCTCGTCACCGCCGCAAAATCCGTTGGGACCGAGCCAGACCCCGCCTCTCTCCACCTTAAATAGCGATCCCGGAACCCCTAGGGTCGCTTTCACCCTTTTGATCGAGCTCTAGCTAGCCCTAGCCGCCTCTCCGCGTCTCGCGCTTGCTTCGACGCCGTCGCCAGGCTTCGGTTGCTCGCCGCCATCGCCGCAGCCGCCGCTGCCTTGGTTAGGTTCGCCAGACCCCGCACAAGCCAGGCCGCCGCCTCTTAGCCCTCAGGAGTTACCGGAACGCCGCCGTCGACGAAGACCCGAAGCCCTCCGCCGCCTCAAGCTCGCCGCCGGCCATCTCCGCCGCCGTTCTTCACGGTTTCACCTTCGGTAAGGACCGCCTCGATCCCCTCTAGCGTTTCCCGGTCTCCCCATGCGTCGCCGCGCCACCGATCGCCATCGACCATCGGGTCCAGTGCCGCCACCGTCGCTGTAGCCGCCGTGGCCGCCGACGTGGTCGCCGTGTGTGCGCCAGTTCGGCGCAACCTCAGCGCCGATTAGTCGATCCGATCGGGTTTAACCGTAGCCGTTGGATCTCCTTGGTTAGATCGTGGCCGTCTGATCGTAGTGATGTTTGACCTTGACACGTGGCTAGATCTCGGCCGTCCGATCCAAACCCTAGAACCCTAGCCGTCGGATTCCCCTCGTGGACCACAGTGGACTCGGCCCACCATGGACCTGACTCCTCTCTCTCGCCAACAGTGGGCTCCACTGGTTAGCCGAGAGCCTCCTCTCTCCTGTGACATCATAAATCCCTTTTCCCGAATAAAATTAATTCAATTATGACACAATAAATCGGTTAATTCTTTTAAATAGGCTGAAAAAGGGTTAAAACTTCTAAAAATCATAACTAATTCATACGAACTCGGATTGAGGTCATTCAAGTCTGTAATTTCTCTAAAAATCATGAGCTATCCATTAAAAATATAATAGTCTACTGTTCATGTGTGTTGATGTACTGTTTTTGCTTGTTTTATTTATTGCCTATAGCTACCGACGTTCAGGAAGTGACGCAGTTCGTCGAGGCAAGTGTTGAAGACTGTGTGGAGCTGCAAGGCAAGTCACATAGATTTCTCTTTCTCATTGAACATGTTATTCCTATGATTAAAGCTATGTTTTCCTTCAACGCTGCATTTATTTTGGAATGTCATCAGGACAGGGAAACCCTAACCTTTGTTTATGGCCCCTTTGATTTGATCACTTGACATTGTTCCTATGGGATAATTTTGACTAGCTACCTTTATTTATTGGTTAGCTAGAATAACTCTAGGACCCTGCTTAGCCATGTCTAGCAAATAATAGAATAACTTATGGGTTGTCACAATAATTTCTATACTACTATTCAGTCACATGAAATGATGTTCCATTTACGGCAGTGGTCGTACGAGGACATTTTAATGGTTCACTAAAACTTGAATAAATGGTGGGTTGTGAGTACTAGGGTTGAGAATGTTGCTAGCGGTGCTCATGACAGTTAAGGACCGGTTCACGGACTACTTGTTGCGAAGCAACACTCGTGCTAACCACAAGCCAGCATGGGTAATGGTAGGATCCAATGTGTAGTACGTGCAACCGGGGTCCACCATGGTGTGTTGTGGCTGTGTCAATAAGACCACCATGGCTGCGTCAATAAGTCCATGACTTGGGCGTTGGATCGTTTCCCAGACTCAGAACCCGATCAGTTCTGGCCGGGAAACTGGTGGTCCAGCGGGTGGCTTCCTTGTTGTGCGGATTACATGGAGGGTACTATCACAATTCCTTTTCGAGGTACCGTGGTGGTATCAAGGGGCACAGTGATGTGCTGTGGAGTTGTGTCTTGTGGGTAAATTGGTACATCTCTGGCCAGAGTAAAACTATTCGAATAGCCGTGCCCACGGTTAAGGGCAGGCCTAGCAATGTTTCTGTGATTAGTCCCACACTATTTAAACTTAATGGTTGAAAAGTGGAACATGTGTAGCTCCAGGTTGGAGTGGTGGGGCCTATACCGTTTTGGTGAGCGGTATAGTGTTGATTAATACTACCATTTAACTAATGTTTTATTACTCTCTCAAATGTTTTAGTTTTTGCTTTTATGCAAACTTGAGCCATATTATGCCATCCTCTGTTATCCCGTGCACTTGCATACTTGCTGTGTGGCTTGCGGAGTATGTCATATGCTCACCTTGCAATCAACAATCATTCAGAGGAGGACTACAGTGAAGAGGACTACTTGGAGGACTGAGAGGGAGCCCGGTCAATTGTGTGGAGTGGGAATCGTCACGCTGTTATTTATTTATCCGCTGTTAGAACCCTATTGTTTTGAGAGGTACCATTCGCTTCTATAATAAATGCTTATGCTATGTAAACAATTATTTTGATTACCAATTTTGTCATGTGTGCCTCAGTTGATTCCTGGACGAGGGTTTACACACAATAAAACTCCAGAATTTTGGATGGAAATTCTGGGCATGATAGCGCTCAACATCCTGTTCGCCAAGACCCTGGATGAGATGAAAATTCCACGTTTAGAGCTACGGCCGAGTACGGCGCCCTTCCATGCGGTAATCCCCGGCCTATCTTCAACACTCCTCGGACAAATAACTTTGCCGGTCACCTTCGGCATGCGGGATAACTTCCGCACAGAGAACATCTGCTTCGAGGTCGCCGATTTTGAGACTGCGTACCACGCGATACTCAGATGGCCGGCGCTAGCCAAATTCATGGCGGTGCCACACTATACCTACATGATGCTCAAGATGCCTAGGCCAGCCGGAGTTCTTTCCCTTCGCAGCGATGTCAAGCAAGCCTTCACCTGCGACAAGGAGAGCTGCAAGTTGGCTCAATATCAAGAAGCGGCAATCAGACGCAAGAGCATTCGGCAAGCTATTACAAATGAAGTCGAGGACGATCAAGTTCCGGCGAAAAAAGCAGCAAAGTCAGGAATTTTAGCGGACTCTGACACGAAGAAGATCCCCTGGACCCTTCTAACCCCTCCAAGACTGCTCTAGTTGGGACCGGACTCGACCCTAAATAGGTACGTGCTCGTCACCTTCCTCCAAGAGAACAGGGATATTTTCGCTTGGAAACCTTCCGACATGCCTGGGGTACCAAGGGAGGTGATCGAGCATGCCCTTAACGTCAAGACAGACGCCAAGCCAGTCAAGCAACAGCTACGGCGCTTCGCATAGGACTGCAAAGATGCTATTCGGGAGGAGATAACCAAGCTCCTTGCAGCCGGGCTCATCAAAGAGGTCTACCACCTGGATTGGCTGGCAAACCCAGTCCTGGTCCGAAAGAAGAACGGTAAATAGCGCATGTGCGTCGACTACACCGACTTGAACAAGGAGTGCCCCAAAGACCCATTTGGTCTACTAAGAATAGAACAGGTGGTGGATTCAACCGCGGGGTGTGAACTTCTCAGCTTTCTCAACTGTTACTCGGGATACCATCGAATCAACCTAAAGGAGGAGGACTGCCTAAAGACTTCTTTCATCACGCCGTTTGGCGCATACTGCTACATCACTATGCTGTTCGGTTTGAAAAATGCTGGAGCAACGTATCAATGAGCAATTCAGCAGTGTTTACACACTCAGATCGGGCGCAACGTGGAGGTGTATGTCGATGACGTGGTGATCAAGACAAAGTCCAAACAAGACCTCATCGCCGATTTGGCAGAAACCTTCCAAAATCTTCGAAGATTCAAGATGAAGTTGAACCCGGAAAAGTGCGCCTTCGGTGTGCCATCCGACAAGCTACTCGGCTTCATCGTATCGCATCGTGGCATCGAGGCCAATCTAGAGAAAATCAACGCAATCATGAACATGGCACCCCCGACTAGGCAGAAGGATGTCCAGAAGTTGATAGGCTGCATGGTGGCACTCAGCCGATTTATCTCCTGACTAGGCGAACGGGGCATGCCCTTCTTCAAATTACTGAAGAAAGCAGATAATTTTCAATGGACTCCCGAAGCCTAGCAAACCTTCGAAGACTTCAAGCAATTCCTCACATCACCACCAATGTTGGCATCACCTATGCCCCAAGAGCCATTAATGCTATATCTGGTGGCAACCACTCAGGTAGTCAGCACGGTGTTGGTGGTCGAGCGATCAGAGCCAGGTCATATACAAAAAGTTCAACGGCCAGTCTACTTCGTCAGCGAGGTCCTAGCCGACTCAAAGATGAGATATCCTCAGGTCCAGAAGCTGCTATATGGCCTACTCATTACTGTCCCGAAGCTAGTGCACTATTTTCAGTCGCATCAAGTCACGGTGGTCACATCGTATCCACTCGAGGACATCCTGCACAACCGCGAGGCCATCGGCCGAATCGCTAAATGGGCGCTTGAGTTGATGGCATTTGACATCATCTTTCAACCACGGACAGCAATCAAATCTCAAGCTCTAGCCGACTTTGTGGCCGAGTGGACAGAAGCTCAGACGACTACAACAACAGATAAGCTAGAGTACTGGACAATGTATGTGGAGGCCATGGGCCCCGGGTACCTCATCGCAAGCATATGGGCCACTCGGATAGAGGATGGGCCTAGCTTGTAATTAGGGATATGATAGAACCTGACAGACTTTGCCTTGTATGATAAGGAATATATAGTCCTAGTCGGGTAGATTATATCTCTAAGAGGAGATCCCTTGGCTATTATCCGGCTGGGACTCCTACCTTGTATCCCTGTCCCCCAGTATATAAGGGGAGGCAGGGCACCCCCTGAGGGCAGAACAACACACATCCTCAAAGGAATACATCACAACTAGACATAGGGTATTATCTCACATCGAGGGCCTGAACCAGTATAAATCTCCCCGTGTTCCTTTGCAATCCACCGAGTTTCAATCTGCTAAGTAGCCCTATAATCATATTGCCGGTGTAAAACATCGACAGTTGGCACGCCAGGTAGGGGCTTCGGCGAGATCTACATCTACAAGCTCAGTGGATCCAGCAATCGGAGTCGACAGCGGCAAATTCTCCCCTGGGGACACAAAAACTTTCAGAAGACTTGACTTCGTTGCCGGCCAAATCGGCAATCTCACCTTGGCCGACGCAGACCTGATCCAACCGGCCGAGGAACCAGTCGACTCCGCGCCAGTCAGCTCACAAGACGCTGCAGCCACCATCGTTGATTTGCTGCGGCAATCTACCACCTGCCTGGATCTCGGGACAACTCTCTCCTTCGGCGTCCGACTCGCGCTTGGCCTCGAGCAGGCCCGGGTCGGGCTAGGAGGGTGTCGATGTTTTACACCGGCAATATAACTATAGGGCTACTCGACAAGGGGAAGCTTGGTGGACTGCAGAGGAACGCAAAGAGATTTTATACTGGTTCAGGCCCTCGATGTGAGGTAATACCCTACGTCCAGTTGTGGTGTTATTCCTCTGAGGATTTGTGTCAATCAATGATCTTCTGCCCTCATGGGGCGCCCTGCCTTCCCTTATATACTAGGGGATAGGGGTACAAGATAGGAATCCTAGCCGCATACAGCCAAGGGATTTCCTTCTTAGAGATACATCTTACCCGGCTAAGACTGTATATTCCTTTCTGTACAAGGCAAAATCTACCGAGTGCTATTATATCTCTAATTACAAGTCTTGGCCCATCCTCTATCCGAGTGGCCCATATGCTTGTGATGAGGTACCTGGGGCCCATGGCCTCCACAGTAGCCCCTGAGACCTTCATAGTTGAGTCACAACTGATGCCGAGTGCTCGTCCTCCACGGTGAAGATTGCCCGAGTGCATTGCTCCGGAGTACTCCTTGTCCGAGTGCTTATTCTTCCCGAGTCCTGCTTCATGTCAGCTGGCAACGAGGCTATGAAGGGCTTCATGTTGGTGTATGAATAGTGTGCACCGAATAGGCGCACCTATTAGGTGTAGCCCCCGACTTTGTGCTTAATTGTGAAGACAATTAAACATAAAGTCAAAGATCTTTCACCTTGCAGTCTTTCCTGAGTAGATTACTACTGGTATATGAGACTTTTCGGTATCATGTTAACCAGAATATGATTTATAGTCTTGCCGAGTAGCATGCCACTCGTATATGGGACTCTTCAGCTTCATGTCAGCTAGAAAAAGGGGTTTATAGTCTTTCTCGGGTGGCATCCCACTCGAGAGCTAGACTCTTTAGCGTCATGTCAGCTGGAAAAAATATTTATAGTCTCTCCCGAGTAGTGCACTACTCGGAAGTTAGACTCTTCAGCATCATATCAGCTAGAATAATGTTGCTCATGGCAACTGGTGGCCAAGCATGTAGGCCGAGTACTACTTTATGAAAATTAATCCATTGCGTGGTCAGGTGTACTCGAGAAAGATACCTGCATCCCCAATTTTAATGAAGACCAGTTTGTGATCCTTATAAGGATATATCCTCGATACCTGGTGGATAAGACAGATACCCAAACACATGTGTTTAGCAATTAGGCCTTCATGAAGCATATCTGTTTACCCCATCGGTTCCTATTGGTAGCATCAGTACTGTGATTTTAACTCAGCCTGCCAGCGGCCCATATTGAGTGTGCTACTGTAGGAACTCATATCTTCGGTGGCCCAGCTTCAACTGTGTAGGCCCAAGCCCATTTAGTCGGCACAGGCTCTATAAAGGCTGAGGAAGAGAGAAAAGATTCCTCTATCTTCCCCATGCGACCAATCGTTTCGTCTTCCCAGCTCCGCGCCGAAATTTCACTTCCCGCTCCGCTAGGGTTTGCCATTGCTTGCTCCTCCCCACCAAAGCTCGAGCGATTCCACATCCATTTGTCCACTCCAAGCCCCGACTATATTTCCCCCAAATTTCTTGCCCCCCAGCCATGCCGAAGGTGCTAGATTCCGTTGGGGCATCGGATGATGGGTGGCCAACCTCGGATTGCAGCCGGTCGAAGCTGGAGAGGTTGGAGAGGTCGCTGCAGCTGCAGAGCCGAGACATTATCCGCCGGTGGCCGGCCGAGGGTGAGTCGGTCCCAAATCCCCAATCCGGCGAAACTGTTGTTTTTGCCTCTTTCTTTGACCAGGGTTTGTTTCTTCCTTCTTCTGAGTTCTTCTACCATCTTCTTAATTTTTACGGATTGGAGTTGGTGAATCTGAATCCCAACTCGATCCTGCAAATCTCAATATTTGTGACACTCTGCGAATGCTACTTGGGCGTAGAACCCCACCTCAACTTCTTTAGGCACTTATTCCACATAAAGCCCCAACCCTCCAAGAACAAGGTTCAAGTGATTGGGGGGGCTGGCCTTCACTTAAGAAGTGAGATGAAAAAGGTATATATCAGCCTTCCTTTGATGTCCTCCTTGAAAGGCTGGCACAAGGAGTGGTTTTATTGTTCCGATCTGGTGCCCTCCCTGCCTGCATTCACCGGGAAGCCCCCGACAATCTTGCCCAATTGGTCATCGGACCCGACCTTTGAAGAGATGGGCCAGGTGCATCAGTTGCTGGCCAGGTTGGAGAAGTTTAAGGAAGCCGGCCTGACCGGCCCTTGGGTGGCCAAATGTTTCCTGACCTGGTGCATTCAGCCGCTGAAGTTGAGGAGCGAGTTTTGCTGGGACTATCAAGGGAAAGACGACCCCGACTGAGAAAGCCAAGAGGTGATCAGCCAGCAAGAAGTGACTGAGATCTTGTTCACCTATTTCTCCAATGGGGTGATCGAGACCGAGGACGCGGAGCGCGGCATCGTGGCTTATAACCGGAACCGGCCCTATCCCGAGGTAACATCTGCTTCTCTTCCGTAATGAATGCTCGTAGACATGTATCCATGATTATTCAGCATTGTGTGATGTATATTATAGAATCATTTGCAGTGGTGCAAGGAGTTTGATGATGACTCCCATCCGTTGTTGGCCACGAAATCGAAGAAAAGGCCGAGAAGTCCTCCTGCTGCCCAGCCCGACTCCGAGAGAGCGGGGAAGAAGCCCATTGTAGATCGGGGCAAAGGGAAGGTTGTGAAGCCGAGTGCCATAGCCAGGAGTTTAAGGATAAAGGACCCCGCCGGCACAGCACCCAGGCCATCGAGTCCCAGACCGGGACCGGCGCGGTTGAGCTCAGCAACATCGAGCCCAACCCAAGCGCGGCCAAGTACAAGGTCGACCCCAGCGCCATCGAGCACCCAAGCGCCCCAGCCGACCACACCACAAATGGGGCCGACCAGAACAGAGGTGCCGCCGCTGACTACCGCGCCCTCAGGCCCAACAGCCAGCGGCCCTCTAGTGCCGCCCTCTAGATCTCCCGGACAAAAGCTCAAGTTCTCCAAGAGGTAGGCCATTCTGGGTCTTCTGAAAATCATGTTCAACATTGTTGCGCCTTGATGCTTGACTTGTTATGTAGGAAGCGGGTCGACATAAATCTTAAGGAGGTTACGCCGACTGCCTCTGCTGTCGACCTTGCCCCCGCTGATCCAGAGCTAGCGAGCACGCCTGCTGAGCCGGCGGTGGGCCCAGTCGCAGAGGCTGTGACCGTTCCAACTGTAGGGTTGGCAACCTTGGCCGACCAAGGGGCGGTTCTCGAAGCTGCTGCTTCAGCCCCTGAGTCGGCGCCTGTTGTCGAAGCCACAGTTGCATCTCCTGAGCCAACTACTGAGGCCCCGGAGGCCACCGAGTTGGGGGCCAGGAGTCCATCGCCATCCTGGTCGTCATAATCGTCGTCGTCGCTGTCTCCTCCTTTGGATAAACCAGACCTCCCCAGGCTCGAAGTTCCTCCTCGCAAGTTCCCGCGGACGTTCTACTAGATGGCGCCCGATGGAACAGAAAAGAGTTATAAGCATGACGAGGTTGCAATGGAGAGGGAGCACGAAAGCTTGCTGCGCGCTACACTCGCCGCGTCCCAGGAGATCCAGGCATGACCTTCGTCGTATTGTAGTCTTGGTTATCTTGCTCACATGAGTGATCTGACGACTGACTCTGTTTTGCTCTGTTTTTTCCCGAGTAGAAACTTGTTGATCGCTCAGAGAAGATGAGCAAAGTCTTGATCCGGGTCGCCCCTCAGCTCCAAGAGTTGGACCAGCTCCGGGCCTTGAAGGCCGAAGTAGAAGGGCGCAGCCAGGAGAGGGAGTCTTGGCTGAGGGACTCCGTTACTTAGCTCAGGGCTGAAAATTGGGACCAAGCCAAAGAGATAAGAGGTAAGCCCCCGAGATGTATCTTTCTGACCAGATCCTTAGTATATTTCTCCAGCTGTGTTGTTCCCGACTGCCCAGTGTTGTCTTGACTACAACATCGAGTCCTTGACTAATCTGTCGTGCAGCCCTCGAAGCCGAGTTAAAGACCCAAACAGAGGGAGAAATCCAGCTGAAGGGGGCCGAGAGAGCCAGGGCCAAACTTGAGAAGGACAAGGCCGACCTGACAAAGGCCAAAACCAAGCTCGAGAAGGGAAAAGTTGAACTGGAGAAGACCATTGCCAAGTGGGAGGCCGACTACAAGAGTAAGTCTCCGTCCTGACATTAATCTTAACCAATCCATTGATTACTCCATCTGCAGCTTTGTTTAACAAGTTTACTTGTGGGTGAACCCGGGTAGCTGCTAGAGCCAACTCCCAGATCCAGTTTCAGGCTTTCGCAAAAGAGATCAGCGCAGTCAAGGAGTCACAGGAAAACCTTGCCAAGTTTGTTAAAGGGCTCCTTGACTTGATGGATCCTCGCCCTATGGGGACCAGCTCCAGCACCATCTTCCAACTGGAGGAGCGCCTTAAAGATGCACCGAGTGCCCTAAAGAGGTACTCAGATGAGCATGTTATTGCCGGCATGGCCCAGACCCTGGGAATGACCCAGTCCATCTACCCAAGGGCAGATATTGAAGCCATCGGGGAGGGGTTTGCCGAGGAGACAACTCCTGAGGAGGCACTGGAGCTGATAGCCAAGGCGAGGCCGACTGCAGAGATTATTACCTGGGACCTAGGTATGTAAAAATAGTATATCATGCAGTCGGTGTGTATATAAATTTTTTGTAAGAACATGTGTAAATATATGTGCAATGCCGCCAAGCTTTAGACTATTACTCAGTTGTCATTAGCTTTACTCGACCATATAGCCAACACCGAGTTAATCTATAGGAACTTAATAAAAGCGTTCACCACAGAAAGCTGTACTCGGGCAAGCATAGAAAGGTCATAGTAAAACTTCATAACTTAAGTAAAATAGTCTCGTATATTATTGACAAAGCACATGTAATACATGCAGCCCCCGACTCACTACTCGGTTGAAACAAGCGGCGTAGTGAGTCAGAGGAAAACTGTACACATGAAATTTATAAAACTCAGGTATAGAAAGGACGTAGTTGTTCTATAGTCCATGAGTTGCCAATGAGGGCACCGTCTTCGGTCTTCAGTCGGTAGGCGCATGGCCGTGTGACCTCGGCTATAATGAACGGCCCTTCCCAGATTGGGGATAGTTTGTGCCTGTCTTTGGTGGTTTGTATTTTTCTCAGGACGAGATCTCCGACCGAAAAGGTGTGGCCACAGACATTGCGATTGTGGTAGCGACGCAGGCCGTGAAGATACCTTACCGACTGGATTGTTGCGATATCCCTCGCTTCTTCCAACTGATCTAGCTCGACCAATCGGGTATTGTTGGAGATGTTTTCTGAGTAAGCCCGAACTCACGGAGAGCCAAACTCTAACTTGGTTGGTAGCACAACCTCGGCACCATAGACCAGAAAGAAAGGGGATTGCCCTGTTGCCTGACTAACCGTGGTTCTGAGAGACCAGAGAATAGATGGGAGCTCTTGGACCCACCGGCCCACGTATGGTTGTAGTCGGTCGAATATCTTGGCCTTGATACCTTGTAGGACCATACCATTGGCTCGTTCAACCTGCCCGTTGCTTCGCGGGTGTGCCATAGACGCATAACAGATCTTGATGCCGAACTCGTCACAGAAATCTTGAAAAATGCCACCCGTGAACTGAGTACCGTTGTCTATGATGATGCGGTTAGGGACCCCGAATCGGTATAATATACTCATCATGAAGTCCTTTGCTCGTGCCGCTGTTATAGTTGCAACGGGTTTGGCCCTCAATCCACTTGGTGAACTTATCCACTGCGACGAACAGGTGTGTGAACCCTCCAGGCGCTTTCTTGAAAGGCCCGACCATGTCAAGCCCCCATATTGCAAAGGGCCAAGAGATTGGGATTGTTTGGAGTTCTTGGGCTGGGAGGTTGGTTTGTCTTGCGTAGAACTGGCAACCCTCTCATGTGCAAACAATGTCTTTGGCGTCTGTTACTGCTGTTGGCTAGAAAAATCACCACCGGTAAGCCTTTCTGACTAACGTCCTG
The DNA here is from genome assembly GCA_003991445.1 of Oryza meyeriana var. granulata. Lineage (NCBI taxonomy): Eukaryota > Viridiplantae > Streptophyta > Magnoliopsida > Poales > Poaceae > Oryza > Oryza meyeriana. The sequence continues at coordinate 227,602 of RYFJ01000574.1, forward strand.
GATGCAGCATGATTGCCACATATGCCCGAGTGGATCGAGTGCAAGATCTGCTTGCCCTCCTCGGTGGTGATGCAGCGTATGAGGACACCAGATGCACTTCTTCGATACAATTCTTCTCCGACGACTAGGAAACTCTTGCTTCGACGTTTGATTTGTTCTGCTTGACTGCGATCTTCTGGGAGTTCATCGTCCAGGATGAATTTGAGAACAGGAGTCCGCCAATCTTGACATATGTGCAGCACCTCTTCTGTTGCCAGGGTAGGTTCGCCTCCCGACTGCTCTAGCACTAGTTTCTTCTTGACTAATGGCTCCATGAGTTGCTCGACAAAGATCCCTGTCGGGACCGCTTCTCGCTTGGATCCCATATTTGCCAATTCATCTGTTGTGTCATTGTATTGTCATAGGACGTGTGTTATCTCCAGCCCGTCGAACTTATTTTCCAGCTTGCGAACCTCCTGACAGTATGCCACCATGGTGTCGTCGAGACATGTCTAGTCCTTCATGACTTGGTTCACCACGAGTTGAGAATCCCCGCGCACAACCATCCAACGTATGCCGAGTGATATAGCAATACGGAGCTCATGGATAAGTGCCTCATACTCAGCTACGTTGTGGGAAGCCGGGAAGTGGATTTGTAGAACATACTTGAGTTTTTCACTGGTGGGCGACGTCAGTACGACGCCAGCCCCGGCGCCACCGATCCGTAGAAAACCGTCGAAGTACATTGTCCAGTACTCTAACTTCGCTGTTGATGTAGGCATATGAACTTCTGTCCACTCAGCCACGAAGTTGGCTAGAGCTTGTGATTTGATTGCTGTCTGTGGCTGAAAGGTGATGTCGAATGCCATCAACTCGAGCACCCATTTAGCAATTCAGCTGGTGGCCTTGTGGTTATGTAGGATGTCCCCAAGTGGAAACGATGTGACCACTGTGACTTGATGTGCTTGGAAATAGTGCACCAGCTTCCGGACAGTGATGAGTAGGCCATAGAGCAACTTCTGGACCTACGGGTATCTCATCTTTGAGTCGGCAAGGACTTCGCTGATAAAGTAGACTGGCCTTTGGACTTTTTGGATGTGGCCCTGTTCGGATCGCTCGACCACCAGCACCGTGCTGACTACCTGAGTAGTTGCTGCCAGATATAGCATTAGCGGTTCTTGGGGCATGGGTGACGCCAACACGGGGGGTGATGTGAGAAATTGCTTGAAGTCTTCGAAGGCTTGCTAGGCTTCGGAAGTCCAATGGAAGTTGTCTGCTCTCTTCAATAGCTTGAAAAAAGGCATGCCCCGTTCGCCCAGTCGGGAAATAAATCGGCTGAGTGCTGCCATGTAGCCTGTCAGCTTTTGGACGTCCTTCTGGGTAGTCAGGGGTGCCATGTTCATGATTGTGTTGACTTTCTCCAAGTTGGCCTCGATGCCGCGATGCGAGACGATGAAGCCGAGTAGCTTGCCGGATGGCACGCCGAAGGCGCACTTTTCTGGGTTCAACTTCATCTTGAATCTTCGAAGATTTTGGAAGGTTTCTTCCAGGTCAGCGATGAGGTCTTCTTTGGACTTGGTCTTGATGACCACGTCGTTGACATAGGCTTCCACGTTGTGCCCGATCTGAGTGTGTAGACACCGCTGAATTGCCCGTTGATACGTTGCTCCAGCGTTTTTCAAACCGAACGGCATAGTGATGTAGCAATACGCTCCAAACGGCGTGATAAAAGAGTCTTTAGGTAGTCCTCCTTCAGGCTGATTTGGTGGTATCCCGAGTAGCAGTCGAGAAAATTGAGAAGGTCGCACCCTGCAATTGAATCCACCACCTGGTCTATTCTTGGTAAACCAAATGCGTCCTTGGGGCACGCCTTGTTGAGATCAGTGTAGTCGACGCACATGTGCCATTTACTGTTTTTCTTCCCGACCAGAACTGGGTTTACCAGCCAGTCCAGGTGATAGACCTCTTTGATGAACCCGGCTGCGAGAAGCTTGGTTATCTCCTCCCAAATAGCATCCTTACGGTCTTGAGCAAAACGCCGTAGCCATTGTTTGACTGGCTTGGCGCCTGTCTTAATGTTGAGGGCGTGCTTGATCACCTCCCTTGGTACGCCGGCATGTCAGAGGGTTTCCACGCGAAGATATCCTTGTTGGCTTGGAGGAAGGTGACGAGCACGTCTTCCAATTTGGGGTCGAGTCCAGTCCCAACTAGAGCAGTCTTGAAGGGGTCGGAAGGGTCCAGGGGGATCTTCTTCATGTCAGAGTCCAATGAAATTCTCGACTTCGCTGCTTTCTTGGCCGGAACTTGATCTTCCTCGACTTCAGTTGTGACGGCTTGCCGAATGCTGTTGCGCCCGACTGCCGCCTCTTGGGACTGAGCCAATTCACAACTCTCTTTGTCGTAGGTGAAGGCTTGCTTGACGTCGCTGCAGAGAGAGAGGACTCCTGCTGGCCCTGGCATTTTGAGCACCATGTATGTATAGTGCGGTATCGCCATAAACTTGGCGAGCGCTGGTCGTCCGAGTATCGCGTGGTACGCGGTCTCGAAGTCGGTGACCTCGAAGCAGATGTTCTCTGTGCGGAAGTTATCCCATGTGCCGAAGGTGACTGGCAAGGTGATCTGCCTGAGTGGGGTTGAAGACAGGTCAGGGATTATCCCGTGGAAGGGCGCCGTACTCGGCCGCAGTTCTGAACGAGGAATCTTCATCTCATCCAGGGTCTTGGCGAAGAGGATGTTGAGCGTGCAGCCTCCGTCTATGAGAACCTTCTTCAACTTGATGTTCTTGATGACCGGGTCTAGGACGAGTGGATAGCGTCCCGGGTGTGAAACCCGATCTGGATGATCAGCGTGGGTGAACGTGATGGACGTCTCCGACCAGCGCAAATATTGGGAGGCATCCGTCGTAGAGATGGCGTTGATGTGGCGTGCTGTTAGCTTTTGTTTGCACTTAGACTCATACGTAGATGGCCCTCTAAAGATGTGGTTTAACTCGGCCTGGGGATCTTGGAAATCGTCGGCCGAGTCCTGATCGGGCTTGTCTTTGCTCTTGTTGGCGCCAGTCATTGAAGCCTGCTTGAAAGCAAACTTCTTGAGCATGAAGCAGTCTTTGGCCGCGTGCTTGCCCTTGGGGTGGAAGGGGCATGGCCCGTTCATGACCTTCTGGTAGTCATTATTCCGTTGGGGCCGTGACCGAGTGCGCTCCATGTTGGCCACCTCGTTGTCCGACTTCCACTTGCGGTTGCCGGACTTGTTTTGGGATGGCTCGTTGTCGGCTTTCACCTTTTATTCTTTCTGTCGGGACTCCTTCTTCTCGCCGAGGGCCTCAGCGACTGCTTTAGCCAAGTCGGCATATTTGTTTGCCATGTCGAAGAGAGCTCGGACGGAGGATGGTGGCTTCCGAGTGAACTTCGCGATGAAGGGGCATCCTTTACTCCCTTGCGGAAGGCAGCAATGACGGCCTCGTCCTTGATCATGGGGATCTTGTTACGCTTCTCGGAGAATCTCTTGATAAATTCTCGTAGATACTCATTCTTCTTCTAGTGGAGCTAATATAGATCATGTTCTGAAGATAGCCTCTCATAGGTCCCTTGAAAGTTAGCGATAAACCGCTCCTTGAGTTCTCCCCAGGAACCGATCGACCGCCTTGGGAGCCCTATTAGCCATGTCCCGCTAGTACGACTAGGAGGTAGTTAGCCATGGCTTTGTGGTCACCACTGGCAGCTCGGATTGCCAGGGTGTATACGGTGAGCCAGGACTCGGGGTTGGTTTTGCCGTCGTATTTCTCGATCCCTGTAGGCTTGAAGCCCGACGGCCAGTCGATGTCCTGGAGCTCATGGGTGAAGGCTAGAACGCCTTCGTCTTCGTGAGGGCTCCGACTCCTGTTACGGCGGTTATACCGCTCGTGGTCAAGGCTGAAGCGTTCGTAGTCATCCTCCTGTCGGCGACGCTCGTCTTCTTCGCGTTCATGGCGTCGAGCATTGATGGTGTGGCAGAGATCACGTTGTAGCTGGACTCAGAGATCTTCGTTAGGCCGGCGATTATACTGGTGGCGCCGCCGGTTGTTGTTGTTGGTGTCGCCGAGTGACATTTGGCGCGACTCCTCGAGTTGCCGACTTGAGCCAGCCACCAGGCGCCGAGCTGATGTAGATGAGCCTGCTGCCGGAGAACCTGACCGTTTGGTTGGTACAAGCGTGTCACCTGACTACTATTGCTGCTGGCAGGCCGCAGCTGTAATCATGGCCTTGATCTTGGCGATAGTCGGGGTGGCCTGATGATCAGGCCTGAGCTGGAGCATGTCTAGCAGGGTTGCGGCGGCCACGACGTTCTGTTGTGGCGTGACGAAGACGTCGTGGTCACCGACTTTGGTCTGGAGAATCTGTTGCTGGGCGGCTCACCCAGCCTTGCGTAGCCCGTCGTTGTGAGCCTCGCGGTCAGCTTCCTCCTGTTGTCGTAGTCGACGCGCCTCCTCCTGCTGCTCTTCTTGTAATCGACGTACCTCAGGTAGTGGTGTTGAAGCCATGAAGATCTCACGGGGCAAGAGAAAACTTGCTAGACTGGAGTCCGAACTAGCGTTCGAACCATTGTCCGACTTAGAGTCAGAGTCTGAGTAATTTATCGGAGTAAGAATGACTTCGACCTCCCTAGATCCAATCTGAAACGACTCTAAGCCGTGTCCAAACTGAACTGTGGGGGATCGGGTCCGCCGCATGAAGTGTAGATCTGCGGCGTTGCCAAGCTCATGCGGGAGGTTGACGATCTCCCCCCTTCCTAGCCCGACCCGAGCTGGCTCAAGGCCTAGCGCGAGTCGGACGCCGAAAGAGAGGGCTGTCCCGAGGCTTGGCGAAGTGAAAGATTACCACAGTAGATCGGTGAAGGTGACTGCAGCGTTTTGTGAGCCGACTGGCATGGAGTCGGCTGGTTCCTTGGCCGGTTAGATTGGATCTGCTTCGGCCAAGGTGAGGTTGCTGATCTGGTCGGTGATGAAGTCGAGGCTGCCGAAGGTTATCGTGTCTCCAGGGGAGAACATGTCGCCATCGACTCTGGTTGCTGGCTCCATCGAGCTTGTAGATGTGAAACTAGCCGGAGCCTCTACCTGGCACGCCAACTATCGATGTTTTACACCAGCAATATAACTATAGGGCTACTCAGCAAGGGGAAGCTCGGTGGACTGCAGAGAAACGCAAAGAGATTTTATACTAGTTCAGGCCCTCGATGTGAGGTAATACCCTACGTCTAGTTGTGGTGTTATTCCTCTGAGGATTTGTGTCAATCAATGATCTTCTGCCTTCATGGGGCACCCTGCCTCCCCTTATATACTGGGGTACTGGGGTACAAGATAGGAATCCTAGCCGGATACGGCCAAGGGATTTCCTTCTTAGAGATACATCTTACCCGGTTAAGACTGTATATTCCTTTCTGTACAAGGCAAAATCTACCGGGTGCTATTATATCTCTAATTACAAGTCTTGGCCCATCCTCTATCCGAGTGGCCCATATGCTTGTGATGAGGTATCCTGGGCCCATGGCCTCCACAGAGGGGGAGATATCGTCAATCTCCTGTGTAGACTCGGCAATGCCGTGGATCTACATCCCACACGGCAGACCCGATCTCCTACGCTTCAGTTTGGATATGGCCCAGAGCCACTCCAGATTGGATCTAGGGAGGTCGGAGTCGCCCTTACTCTGATCAACTACTCAGATTTTGACTCCAAGTCGGACAATGGTTCGAACACCAGTTCGAACACCAGTCTGGCCAGTTTCCTTCTGCCCCGAGAGATCTTCATGGCTTCAACCCCTCCATCGGAGGTGCGCCGACTATAAGAGGAGCAACAAGAGGAGGTGTCACAGTCCTAAAGCTAATTTCAGGTAATTAGGGTTATGACCTACTGTCAGTAGAATGCACAATTTAAATTCTTACATTTTTTTCACTTCATGGAAATTTAAGTTGGCAATATTAAACCCTAATCGGCAAAATTAGACCAACTCCTAAAAATGCATCAAATTGAACAGAAGTATATGTGGGAAATAATTTATTCAAATAGTAGCTTATTTATCATGAATCAATATAATTTTTCCAGAATTTATTTCATTAGTTTAGACATCTTAAAAATTCAAACAAATTTCAGCCTAGATCCTTTTTCCTTGACCTATGCATTTGTATAGTCTAAGGATTTTCTAAAGATGTTTGGTTGCACATAAAATCATGGAAAAATTCCTGTAAGTACTTTCCCACATAATTGATCCACTGTAAATTTTACATGATTTTATCACTTCAATAAATGCTTTAATGAAATCCCTCAAATCAGCAAAACTAGGAAGCTAGCTGAAATAAATTGGTTTTCTTCTAAAATTCACCGAATAAAAATGAAGATTAATTAGGTAGTGCAATTCTACCAACAGTTGTGTCAACAAGAAGTCTACCAACAGCAATTTTGGTTCAATTTAATTCCCAAAGAAAACACATAAAATGATAAGATCAAGGCACTGGAGAAATAAGTGAAACTGCAGAAAAACTGGATCAACAACCCTACTTTGCAATTTCCCCAAAGCTGAACCAGACCATTTCAAACCATGAAAATTGGTCAGCAGGTTAAACACATCTCTCTCTACCTCCAATAATTTTTCCCATAATTTATGCTCCTCATTAACCTAGTAAAATAGTAATTTAAAGACTACATGTTTTTGGACAGCTCACAAGACAGTCTCTAGAGAATTCTCCTCTCTCAAGTCACTGACCAGTGGGACCCACAAGACCTGGTCCACTTGTAAGCCATAGCAGAGCATGGGGCAGTGTGTTGCACCAAGAAATTCACCCACACCTCTCTCTCCTTCCTAGGTTTCCCCTTCATGGACCCACAAGTCATAGGCTACGTTTACCCACCCATGCACTGTAGCACCGAAGCAACTCAGCAGTGCATGAGCCAACGTGTCAGCACCCTGTTCTTCCTCTCCCTCACAGCACACAGAGGCATAGATGAGCTCCACCATGGGAAACCTCGGCCATTTTGCCTCAAAACACGCCAGCCATCTCTTCTTCCTTTCCTCTCCACGTTCCCACCGGAGAAACCCACAGAATCCCCAAAGATCACTGCCGGCAAGCTCATTCTTCCCTCTGCCGAAGGTGTTCGTTTGAGCTCGAGCTTGCTTTGGTGAACACCATCCTTTCCCAACCATCGGAACACGATCCACCACTCCTAACCATTCCATTTTTGCACTTGGTTGCCCTAGGGTTGTTGGCCGAAGTCGCCGTGGCGCCACTATGCTCTGTCTCTGCCTTACAGCGCCGCCGCCGGCGTCGCCCCGCCGTTCCGGCCGCCTCAGAGCAAGTCTGACCGAGCCCTTGTGCCAGCACCGTCGCCCTGCCTCCAGAAGACCGCCAACTGAAGGAATCGAACTGCGGTACCCCGAAGCTCGAGATCCACTGTCATCTTCCCCGGCGCCGATCTGAGCCGCCGCCGTCGATTCCTTGCTCCCCGGTGAGAGTTAGACCGATTCCTCGCACTGGTAGCATCCTCATGACCTCCTTAACCTTCTGCATGTGTTGTTTCCACCGTGCAAGCAGCGAGTCGAGCCAACCATGTGAACCCGAAGGTTTTTGCCGCCGCCGGGAGTACTTCCCCGTCGACGGACCTCGTGCGAGCTCGCCCAGCCTATCTCGAAGCACGGTGAGCCTCCTCATGACCCCTAGCGCCTGTGCCATTATTTTACTGGCTCGGTTTGTGGCTGTTTTGGCACATCCATGTGCAACCCAGAAGCAGCCGCCACCGGCGAGATTCCGGCCACCGCCGGTGATGAGAAGACCACCGATGTGTTTTCCTCGTCTTCCTCTACCTTTTCTCTGTTGGCCTTGGCGCCAGCCGCGCCGCCGTTCGCCACCGGCACCGGCGAACAGAACCATCGGCCCAGACTGCTTCGCTCCCCTCTGTTTTCTGCCGCCGACAGATGGGCCCGAGCTGAGGAAAAATAAGAAAAGAAAAGAAAAGACAAACTGAATTATTTTCCAACAGAAAAATATGCAAACTTCAGAAATTCATAACTATTTCATTTTAATTCCTTTTTGAGTGAACCAAATTTTGTTGGATTCAATAAAACATGTACTTTATTTCTGTAAAGTAAAATATGGCCAACACAGTATGGGAAATCTCCTCTAAAAATTTGTATGATGAATGTATATTTTTGCATAAAGAAAATGTAAAAACTTAGTGAATTCACCCTAAATATAAAATACAGTAAACCCAGGTACAGAAGCCTCACCAAGCTGTAACATGAATATGGCATTTTGTCTATGTAAATCATATACTAGATCAAATGATATAAATGAAAAATGGAGTGTGTGTATATATATATATATATATATATATATATATATATATATATATATATATATATATATATATATATTTCCAAAGTGCACAAAAGCTTCATTATTTTTCCAAAAATGAATTGGACCTACGATCAGTAAGCTCCCCTTGGCATGATTTCTCACTTCTGTAAAGTTACCACACTTTTATATACTAAAAAGTATTTCTATAATCATTAAATGTGTAGCGACTTCAAAATAGAAAATAAAATGTCTATAAATCCAAATTGAGTAAACTCAATTTTGCTAGAACCAGTAGGTTAGGCTCTTTTATATAAAAATACTTGCCTTCTTGAAATCTTAATAGAAAATTTCAGTCAAATCTAATAACTTAAAGCTACAATTCAAATAATTACAAAACTGCCATTTTCAGCTTTCCTATCTTGTTGTTTTTGTAACTCATAAACCGTAAAAGAATTTGAGGTGATTCTTTCACTAAAATTCACTTTAGAATGTGGCCTACCTACTGTATTTATCTCAGCATTTATTGATCATTTTTGCATAAGCATATTTAATTGATTCTTATTTGCATATTTGCCTTTTATCAGTAGATTCAGACAATTCGGAGTACGTAGAGCAAGAACCAGAAGTTGAGTGTGAACCATCGCAGCAGCAAGGTAAACATCTAAACAAGCTACTAAGCAAGCATCTAAGCATATTAAACCCATATTTTCAATAAATTGATTTGTTTGTGAAAGCAATATCTATATGCATGTTATGGTCTATTTAAAATGGGAAAAACGGGTAGAGTCAAGATTACCCAATTGTATGCATTTCCATTCCTTGGTTGTTGATTTCATGTTTATACCTTGTCACCCCTGGTTAAGGACTTTAGGATGCTTTTATTTTATCGAATGCTTAGCCATGCTTATTTCTAGACTTAGAAAAATCCGATAGATGGAGCTATCGGTTCAAAACTAGTTTAATCCGAATGGATGGGTTAAAATCTGAAAAGAATAACTTTTGATTTATAATTAAGAATATGTTTGACTTGGACGGATGATAGGGCGATGAAGGGATGGTGTTTCCCCGATGCATGTAGCTCTGTCTGGGTCGTGAAGGACCGAACATGTTGATGTCTATTCAAGCACCCTATGTACTTCCACACGCCGAGAATGGGATGGCTTAACTCAGTAGCACAGGAGGCTGTGGCCATCTACGCCCGTCCGTCAGTCGTGAGGATAGTCTTTCCTTTGGAGGGCCTTGAGCGTGCCTGGTTTTGGCCAGAGGTGCCTCCCGCGACAGTGAGCCCGCCTTAGTCACCTTGTGTGTGGGACTAAGTCGTCGGGGGCCCAGACGTGGTTTAGGTGGTTGGGGCTAAGCGTGGGAAAGGTTCTGTTGTGACCTCTAGTCCGCACTCAATGTATAGAGTGTGGGTACCGATGGGTACGGATCAAACTAGAGTATAGCCGTTTGGCTTCTATCACATCGTGTGGGTAAAGATGTACACCTCTGATCAGAGTAAGAACTATTTGGATAGCCGTGTCCACAGTTACGGATGACCGCTTGATGTGTTCCTCAGTCATGTTAGCATCAAACTTGGGATATGTAGTTATGGGAATTATGTTGTTGTACCATGACTTCGGATAGTCATGGATGGATGGGTTTATATGAAAGGCTTTGATGTTAAATATGACTTGGTTTAGTCATGATAATTGGTATGCTTGTGTAGCATATATAATTGGGCAATGGTGGCCCATGGATGATGGTTAGATCATGGTTTATGCTCATTTTTACTTCTATTTCAGAACTATAAGCTTGCTGTCCTAAATTTTCAGATTGAGCTATTTCACAATTGCTTATGTTTAAATGTATTACTTGCTCAATAAAATCAGTTTTATGCAAAACCAAATCAACATAGCCATACTCCTTGATGTAGAGACTATTACTCATTTGTTCTATTATTATTGTATAAGTCTAGCTGAGTACTTGTGTACTCACGCCTCATCTTTCAGGTGAGGATATCGACGACACTGATGTGGTCTACTATTATCCCGCCGAGGGTGGCGAGGATAATGTGTAGTTGAAGTTATGCTCTATCCTCAGTCGGTTGCCCTGTGGTTTGGTATGGCACTACTGGTTTTATCTTTTATGTTTATATTTTTCAGCTGCTATCTTTTGGGTTACTTTGTGATGAATTAGGGTGTGAGCCCTCTATGTAATATATATAACTCTGGTGCTCGTTTATCCATATTTAGAGTACTTGTGATGTTTATCAATTGCTTGCGATGAAAGTGTGAAGCTAGTCGCTTTCCTGGGGACTAGCTGAACATGAGTATGAATTTAGAAATGATGAGATGCATGGATGTTGGTTCAACCGTAGACCATGTCCCCAGAAGTGTGTATCGTGTTTGGTCGCCACCTTCGTGTGGTTTGACGGGCACACTTCGCCATTTGGGACTGGTGAATCAACTCTCCAAATATCTATTTATTTCTGAATTCGGTGCGTTCGATTTGTATTGTGAGTGGGTAAAGATTATGGTAAGGCTGCGATGAGGATGGATGGTTACCGCATTTATTCAGTTTTTATTCAAGACCCCATCCATCTAGATATTTCGCGTTGTCATAATAATTACTCTCCATAATACACTTCCGGGGTGCCCACAGGAGGCACGCTGACTACGGCAACAAGAGGAGGCCAAACGCGAGGCTCACAACGATGAGCTACGCAGGGCTAGGCGAACCGCCCAGCAACAGATCCTCCAGACTCAAGATGGCGACCATGACGTCTTCATCACTCCTGTTAATGCCAAAATTTGGTGCGGTTCTTTATTAAATTTGGTTAAGGAAATATTACAGTCAATTAACAGGGTTTAATCCAGAGGAAGCCGAGTTTGGCAATGGATCGTGAAGACCACGGGAAGGCAGTTAAATATCTTATCTGTAATTAGACAGAGATAATAATTTTTGAGGAAACCTGATCTCGTGTCCGATCAGGGCTTGTTAATTTTCCTTTTATAGATAGGAAACTCCTGTTTCGTATCTGATCAGGACTGTATCAACTCGGGGTATAAATACGTGTGCCCGGGGATCATGTAAATCATCAAACAGATCAATACAAACTTCGGCGCATCGCCACCCTTTTCAACGGGTTCTTGCTTCTCGAGCTGGGCTGCATCGGTTAAGTTCGACCTCCTGCGAGAGGGTATGTCTCGTTACCCCGACTACCGTATCGGCTAGGACTTCCTTGGTTAGGTCCGATATTCTAGTCGGCCTACGGTAGTCGGCTTACCATGATATATCTGTTCTGTCTACAGCTGCATCAGTTAGGTTTGATCTCATAGGCCGAGTAGATATATCACATCACGCGTGCATAGATTTATCAGCTTACTGGGTGTAACTTATCATAAGTTTGTGCTGCATCGGTTAGGTCCGACCTACTAAACTGCGTGATAAGTTATTCCTGCTAGGTTGATCGGTTTTATGCAAGCGTTTTATCGGGATATATAGCCAATAAGTTATCATATAGTTCATCACGATTGCATTAGATCTATCGGCTCATCGAGGTTCTTTTATCGTTATTAATCTGTGCTGCATCAGTTAAGTTTGCCCTACTAGATTGATAACGATAGATTTATCCGTGTTAAGCCGATGGGTGTTCATGCAATGTTCTATCGGAGTGCCTAGCCAATAGGTTATCTTCTATTAATTAAGGCCGATTGCATTGTTCAACACGTTTTTGGCACGCTACACCGTTATCGGCTTTCCGGCCGATACACATTATATTAGTAATCAGCTAGTTTATTTATTTATATTGTTATTAGTTCCTTAGCCACATGGTTTATTTATTTTATCCATCTATGCCATCATCGGCTTCCAGTCGATGTATAAGTGCTCTAGTCCACATCGGCAATCGGCTGATGAGACGAGTCCAATTCGGCTTTCAGCCGATTGGCTCATTGATCTAATATTTTCTATCTCCTTGTCAATTGCAGGGTCAAATTGACCGGCACGCCTACGAACCTCGAATTTTAGGACCTGCACTGGAGTTAAGCAAATCTCCCAGGCCTTCGCGTGTCTTAACGCGCCGAACCAGATCATCGGCTCATTCCCGATGCTGCCGGTGATTTTCGGCATCAACAACACCACAGCAGAACATCGTGGCCATTGCAACCCTGCTGGACACACTTCAGCTCAGGCCTGATCACCAGGCCACCCCGACTATCACCAAGATCAGAGCCATGATTATAGCTACCGCATGTCAGCAGCACCAGCAGTCGGGCGAAACACTTATACCGACCAACCGGTCGGATTCTCTAGTGGCATTCTCATCTGCATCAGCACGATGCCGGGCGGCTGGCTCTAGTCAGCCGCATGTGGAGTCACGCTAGACATCACTCGGCAACACAAACAACAACAATCGGCGGCACCCTCAAAACGATCGCCGGTTCAACCAAGACCTCCGAGTCCGACTGCAACGTGATCTTCGTCAAGACATCAATGCTCAGCACCGTCAACGCAAAGACGACGAGCGATGCCGACTGGAGGACAAGCATGAGCGTTTTGGTCTTCACCACAAACGGTTTAACTGTCACAGTCGGAGCCGGTGCCCTCATGAAGATGAAGGCGTACCAGCCTTCACCCAGGAGCTGCAAGACATCGACTGGTCGTCAGGCTTCAAGCCTACAGGAATCGAAAAATACGACGGCAACACTAACCCCGAGTCCTGGCTCACCATATATACTCTGGCAATCCGAGCTGCCGGAGGTGACCACAAAGCCATGGCTAACTACCTCCTAGTCACCCTGGCCGACTCAGCGAGGACATGGCTAACAGGGCTCCCGAGGCGATCAATCAGCTCCTGGGGGGAACTCCAGGAACGCTTTATAGCCAACTTCCAGGGGACTTACGAGCGGCCGTCTTCCGAGCACCATCTCTATCAGTTGCACCAGAGGAAGAACGAGTCTCTCTATGAGTTCATCAAAAGGTTCTCCGAGAAGCACAATTCGATCCCAATAATTAAGGACGAGGTCGTCATCGCTGCCTTCCGCAAGGGAGTCAAGGACGCCCCGTTCATCGCAAAATTCACTCGGAAGCCGCCAGCCACTACCTGGGCCCTCTTCGATATGGCAAATAAATACACCGACTTGGCCGAAGCAGTCGTAGAGGCCCTCAACAAGAAGAAAGAGTCCCGATAGAAGGACCAAAAGGCCAAAGCCGATAATAAGACATCACAGAACAAATCCGGTAGCCGCAAGCAGAAGTCGGACAACGAGGTGGCCAACATGGAGCGGACCCGGTCACGACACCCAAGGAACAACGAGTACCAGAAGGTTATGAATGGGCCTTGCCCCTTCCACCCCAAGGGAAAACATGCGGCCAAGGATTGCTTCATGCTCAAGAAGTTTGCTTTTGAGCAGGCTTCATCATCTGGCGCTGACAAGGACAAAGACAAGCCAGATTTGGGCCTGGCTGACAATTTTCAAGATCCCCAGGCCGAGCTCAACCACATCTTTAGAGGGTCGTCTGCGTATGAGTCCAAGAGAAAGCAGAAGCTTACGGCACGCAACGTCAACGCGGTCTCTACAGAAGACGCCCCCCAGTATTTGCGCTGGTCAGAGATGTCCATCACATTCAACCGCGCAGATCATCCATGTCACAGCCCCAAATCTAACTTTAGGTAATTAGTGCCATGACCTACTGTCATTAGAATGCACAATTTAAATCCTTGTATTTTCACTTCATAAAAATTTAAAGTTGGCAATAATAGAACCCTTTTGGCAATAACCAAACATCACCAAAAAGTGTATCAAGTTGAACAGAAACATATATGGGAAAATAATTTATTCCAATACTAGTTTAGTTATCATGAATCAATATAATTTTTCCAGCATTTATTTCATCAGTTAAGACCTCTTAAAAATTCAAACAAGTTTCAGCCTGTGTCCTTTTCTTTGACCTATGCACTTATATAATCTAAGGATTTTCTAAAGATGTTTGGTTGCACATAAAATCAGGGAAAAATTCCTGTAAGCACTATCCCACATAATTAATCCACTGTAAATTTTTCATGATTTTATCACTTCAATAAATACTTCAACCAAGTCCCTCAAATCAGCAAAGCTGGCAAGCTAGCTGAAATAAATTGGCTTAATTCTAAAATTTACCACATGAACATGAGGATTAATTAGACAGAGCCCTTTTGCCAAAGTGTGTGCCAACATGAACCCTATAACCAGGAATTTTTTTTAATTTATCTCCAAAAGAAATCACATAAAATGATAAGATCAAGGCACTGGAGAAACAAATGAGACTGCAGCAAAACTGGATCAGTGTGCCTACTTTGCTTTTTCACCAGAGATGAACCAGACCACTTCTAGCGACGAAATTTGGTCACCATGTTAAACACATCTTCCTCTATCTCCAGTAATTTTCCCATAATTTATCTCCCTTATTTATCTGCTGAAATCACAGATGCAAGACAGCTGTCCATACAGCTCACAACACTTAGTCTCTAGAGATTTCTCCTCTCTCAAGTCACTGACCAGTGGGACCCACAACACCCTGGCCCACCTGTAAGCCTCTGCCAGTCTTGGGACAGTGAGTTTCACCCCATTTCTACCCATGCCTCTCTCCTCTCCATAGGAATTAACTCGAAGGACCCACATGTCATAGGCTAAGCCTAACCACAAATGTGTAGAAAAGTATTCTCTGACGTGTGGGACCCACCAAGGACACTGTGGAGATGGAGCAACTCAGCATTGCATGAACCAACGTGTCAGCACCTTATTTCCCCTTTCTTTCACAGTACACAGAAGCATAGAGGTGAGCACAAACCATGGAGCATCGACCATTTCGACTCAAACTCCGCCAGTAGAACCTCTCACCCTTCCTCTCCACGTTCTCACCGGAGAAACCCACGGAGACCCCAAGGATCCCTGGCGGCAACCCTATCTTATTCTCTACCGAAGGTGTTCGATCGGTCCCGAGCCAACGCCAGTGAGCTCCATCCTTCCCCGACCACAGGAACACGATGAGCACATCCTAATCATTCCATTTTCGTTTTGCAAAACCCTAGGATTGCTGGCCGAAGTCGCCGTGTCGCCGCCGTGCTTTGTCCCGGCTCTGCAGAACCGCCGCTGGTGTCGCGTCGCTGTTCCGGCCGATCTAGTGCATCGCCGGCCGAGCCTTCGCGCCAACACCATCGCCCTGCCCCCAGAAGACCCCTAGCCGAAGGAATCAGGATATAGCGCAATGTACCGGGAGGTCGACGTCGTCTTCTTCCCCTCCGGTCAATCCGCCGCCACCGCCGATTCATCCTCTGTGGTGATCCCCGCTTCGATTCTTTGCACCGTAGCCGTCCTCAGGAAGTTTGTAACCTGGTAGACACCGTGTCCTAGCCGCAGGCCGACTGAAGTGAGCTACCGTCGTGGAGCCGAAGGTTTTCGCCGCCGCCGAGCCATCCTCGACGTCGATGCTGTTGCGCCGACCTGCCAGACCCCGCGCAACCTCTGGTGAGCCTCCTGGAGTCTTTTAGGAACACCTGCATGCACTGGTTTGCCCAGAACCCAGCCATAGCTCAGTTTGCCCCAACGTCCCGAAAGCCTCTGCCGCTAGAACTCGCCGCCGGCGAGATTCCAGTCACCCGAGGTGTCAAGAAGACCACCCTTAGCTCCGCCATGAACTCTTCTATCTTTTCTCTTTGGGGCCCGACTACAACCGACGCCGCCATCGCCGTCACCGCCGCCGAGAAGCCCGAACTGCTTGCACCTCCTCTGTTTCGCCACACCGGACCATCCACTCCTAGTCCGGACGGTCCGTTCCTTTGTCCTGGTCTGCGCCTGCTCTGTTTGTCTCTATGCCACGCTGACCCCACCTGTAAGAGAGAAAGAGAGGAAAAGAAAAGAAGAGAAATGTTAAACTGAATTGTTTCTCCAACAGAAAGATAGCTAAACTTTGAAAATCAATATCTAATTCATTTTAACTCCAAATTTGATGGAACAAAATTTGTGGGGATCACCAAATTATGCACTTTAATTCTGTGGAATAAAATCTGGAGAAACCAAAGCCTAAAATTTCTCAAAAATAATAATTATCATGAAGTGTATGAATTTTATATGAATTTAACCATTTTCTGGTTACTTTAAATTAAGGTTTGGTAAAAACCAGAAATGGTTGACCTTTCATGCAGTAAACTGACATTTAGTTATACTTACATAAATGATACTTTGTCTATATAAATCGTACACTAGGATTTAAATGATATAAAAGAGGAAAAGATTAATATATTCCTAGATTTCCAAGGTGCATAAAAGTTTCATTCCTTTTTCAAAAATAACTTGGACTTAGGATCGGTAAGCTCCTCTTATCATGTTTCTCACTTTTGCAAAGTATCTTATAAAACTTTTGTATATGTCTTGTACACAAAAATGTATTTCTATAACCATTAATATATAGGGACTCCAAAATTCATAATAAAATGTCTATAAATCCAAATTGAGTAAACACAATTTTGTTAGAACCAGTAGGTTATGCTTTTTTATACAAAAATACATGCCTTTATGAAATCTTAATAGAAAATATCAGTTAACTATAATAGCTTGAGGTTACAATATAAATAATTACAAAACTGCCATTTTCAGCCCTTCTACCTTGTCATTTTTGTATCTCCCAATCCAGAGATGCAAATGACTTGGTTCTTTCTCCTAAAATTGTGTTAGGACATGCCCTACCTACTGTATTTATCTCATAATTTTTAGAGCACGATGCATATGCATGTTTATTTCGATCTCTTAATTGCATATTGCTTCTTATCGATAGATTTTGAAGATACGGAGTACGTGGAAGCTCATCCAGAGCCTGAGTGTGACCCCTCGCTGCAGCAAGGCAAGCGTCTAAGCATATTGAACCTATGTTTTTAATAAATTGATTTGTTTGCGAAAACAATATCTATATGCATGCTTCAGTCTATTTAAAATGGGAAAATGGGTAGAGTCAATATTACCCAATTGTATGCATTTCCCTTCCTTGGTTATTGATGCCATGTTTATACATTGTCACCCCTGGTTAAGGACTCTGGGATACTTTTATTTTACCGAATGCTTAGCCATGCTTATTCTAGACTTAGAAAAATCCGATAGATGGAGCTATCGGTTCAAAACTAGTTCTAATGCGAATGGATGGGTTAAAATCTGAAAAGAATCACTTCTGATTAATAATTGAGAATATGATTGACTTGGACGGATGATAGGACAATGAAGGGATGGTGTTTCCCCGATGCACGTAGCTCCGTCTGGGTCGTTAAGGACCGAGCAGGTTGACGTCTATTCAAGCACCCTACGTACTTCCACACGCCGGTAATGGGACGGCTGAACTCAGTAGCACGGGAGGCTGTAGCCATCTACGCCCGTCCGTCAGTCGTGAGGATGGATTTCCGTTGGAGGACCTCGAGCGCGCCTAGCTGTGGCCGGAGGTGCCTCCCACGACGGTGAGCCCGCCTTAGTCACCCTGTGTGTGGGGCTAAGTCGTCGGGGACCTAGACGTGGTTTAGGTGGTTGGGGCTAAGCGTGCAAAAGGTTTTGTTGTGACCTCTAGTCCGCACTCAATGTGTAGAGTGTGGGTACTTGGCCGGTACATATCAAACTAGAGTGTAGCCGTTTGGCTTCTATCACATCGTGTGGGTAAAGATGTACACCTCTGATCAGAGTAAGAACTATTCAAATAGCCGTGTCCACGGTTACGGACGACGCTTGATGTGTTAGTCAATTGTGTTAGCATCCAACTTGGGATTATATGGTTACCATGACTTAGGATAGTCATGGATGGATGGGTTTATATAAGGGATTTTTAATGATTAATGATGAAAGGTTTTATTATTAATATGACTTGGATTAGTCATGAAAAAGAGTATATGCTTGTGTAGCATATATGTTTGGGGCAATGGTGGCCCCTGGATGATGTTTAGAGCATGGCTTAGGCTCATTTATATTTCATTTTCAGAACTATAAGCTTGCTGTCTTAAAAATTCAGATTGCGTTATTTCTCAAAATGCTTATAGTTTCAAGTATTACTTGCTCAATAAAATCAGCTTTATGCAAAATCAGAGTCACATAGCCATATTCCTTGATGTAGAGACTAGCATTACTCCTTTGTACTATTAATACTGTGTAAGTCTTGCGGAGTATCATTCGTACTCACATTGCATCTTTTCAGGTAAGGATAACGATGAAGATGGTGTGATCTACTGTTATCCCGCCGAGGGTGGCGAGGATGATGTGTAGTTGATGTTAAGTTCTATCCCCAGTCGGTTGCCCTGTGGTTGGGTATGGCACCACTGGTCTTATCTTTTATGTTGATATTCCGCTACTATGTTTTGTATAATCTGTGATGAATTATTTAATGTACTTGTGAGGTTTATCAATTGCTTGCGATGAAAGTGTGAGGCTAGTCGCTTTCCTGGGGACTAGCTGAACATGAGTATGAGTTGTGTATAATTGAGATGGTTGGGGGATAGCTATTGTGGTTCGAGTCCTCTGGGGTACGTATCGTGTTTGGTCGCCACCATCGAGTGGTTTGACGGGCGTACGACGGGGAGGACTGGCAAGCTATCCTTATGATTATCTCTTTTGTACACTTCTCGGCATTTTGGATTTGTATTGTGAGTGGGTAAAGATTATGGCAAGTCTGCGATAAGGATGGATGGTTACCGCACTTATTTGGTTTTTATTTGAGACCCCATCCATCTAGATAGATCGCGTTGCCGTAAAAGTTACTCTTCATAATGCACTTCCGGGGTGCCCACAATCCAGATCGGGTTTCACACCCGGGACACTACCCACTTGTCCTGGACCCGGTCGTCAAAAACATCAGGCTGAAGAAGGTCCTCATAGACGGAGGCAGCGCGCTCAATATTCTGTTCACCAAGACTCTGGACGAGATGAAGATTCCTCGTTCAGAATTGCGGCCAAGTATGGCGCCCTTC
Source organism: Oryza meyeriana var. granulata (assembly GCA_003991445.1). Taxonomy (NCBI): domain Eukaryota; kingdom Viridiplantae; phylum Streptophyta; class Magnoliopsida; order Poales; family Poaceae; genus Oryza; species Oryza meyeriana. The sequence continues at coordinate 246,861 of RYFJ01000574.1, forward strand.
CACGGGATAATTCCCGGCCTATCTTCAACTCCCCTCGGACAGATAACCTTACCCGTCACCTTCAGCACGCGGGATAATTTTCGCACAGAAAACATCTGCTTTGAGGTCGACAACTTCGAGACTGTGTACCATGCGATACTCGGACGATCGGTGCTCGCCAAATTCATGGTGATACCGCACTATACCTACATGGTGCTCAAGATGCCCGGGCTAGCCGGAGTCCTCTCCCTCCACAGCGACGTCAAGCAAGCCTTCACCTGCGACAAGGAGAGCTGCGAGTTGGCTCAATCGCAAGAGGCGGTAGTCGGACGCAACAGCATTCGGCAAGCCGTCACACCTGAAGTCGAGGATGACCAAGTTCCAGCGAAAAAAGCAGCAAAGTCGAGAATTTCAGCGGACTCTGACACAAAGAAGATCCCCTGGACCCTTCCGACCCCTCCAAGACTGCCCTAGTCGGGACTGGACTCGACCCCGAATAGGAAGACGCGCTCGTCACCTTCCTTCAAGCCAACAAAGATATCTTCGCATCGAAACCGTTCGACATGCCGAGCGAACTAAGGGAGGTGATCGAGCACGGCCTCAATGTCAAGACAGACGCCAAGCCAGTCAAGCAATGGCTATGGCGCTTCGCACAGGACTGGAAAGATCCTATTCAGGAGGAGATCACCAAGCTCCTTGCAGCTGGGTTCATCAAAGAGGTCTACCACCCGGATTGGCTGGCAAACCCATTTCTGGTCCGAAAGAAAAATGGTAAATGGCGCATGTGCGTCGACTACACCGATCTAAACAAAGCGTGCCCCAAAGATCCATTTGGTCTACCGAGAATAGATCAGGTGGTGGATTCAACTGCAGGGTGCGAACTTCTCGGCTTTCTTGACTATTACTTGGGATACTACCAAATCAGCCTGAAGGAGAAGGACTGCCTAACGACGCGTTTGGTGCATATTGCTACATAACCATGCCATTCGGTTTGAAAAACGCTGGAGCAACGTATCAACGAGCAATTTAGCGGTGTCTACACACTCAGATCGGGCGCAACGTGGAGGCCTACGTCGATGACGTGGTGATCAAGACAAAGTCCAAAGAAGACCTAACAGCTAACCTGGAAGAAACCTTCCAAAATCTTCAAAGATTTAAGATGAATTGAACCCGGAAAAGTGCGCCTTCGGTGCGCCATCCAGCAAGCTACTCGGCTTCGTCGTCTCGCATCGCGGCATCGAGGCCAACCCGGAGAAAGTCAATGAAATCATGAACATGGCACCCCCAACTAGCCAGAAGGACGTCCAGAAGCTGACAGGCTGCATGGCGGCACTCAGCCGGTTTATCTCCCGACTAGGCAAACGGGGCATACGCTTTTTCAAGCTACTGAAGAAAGCAAACAATTTCCAATGGACTCCCGAAGCCCAGCAAGCCTTTGAAGACTTCAAGAAATTTCTCACATCACCACCAGTGTTGGCATCGCCTATGCCCCAAGAACCATTAATGTTGTATCTGGCAGCAACCACTTAGGTAGTCAACACGGTGCTGGTGGTCGAGTGATCCGAACCAGGTCATATACAAAAAGTTCAACGACCAGTCTACTTTGTCAGCGAGGTCCTTGCCGACTCCAAAATAAGATATCCGCAGGTCCAAAAGCTGCTCTATGGCCTACTCATTATTGTCCGAAAGTTGGTGTACTATTTTCAATCGCATCAAGTCACAGTGGTCACATCGTATCCACTCGGGGACGTCCTACATAACCGCGAGGCCACCGGCCGCATCGCTAAATGGGCGCTCGAGTTGATGGCATTCGACATCACCTTTCAGCCACGGACAGCAATCAAATCACAAGCTCTAGCCGATTTCGTGGCCGAGTAGATAGAAGTTCAGATGCCTACATCAACAGCGAAGCTAGAGTACTGGACAATGTACTTTGACGGTTCTCTAAGGATCGGCGGCACTGGGGCCGGCGTCGTACTGACGTCTCCCACTAGCCAAAAACTCAAGTATGTTCTCCAGATCCACTTCCCGGCTTCCCACAACATCGCCGAGTACGAGGAAGCGCCAGGAGGGTTCACACACTTGTTCATTGCAGTGGATAAATTCACAAAGTGGATTGAGGCAAAACCTGTTGCTACCATAACAGTGGCACGAGCAAAGGACTTCATCATGAGTATATTATACCGATTCGGGGTTTCTAACTGCATCATAACGGACAATGGTACTCAATTCACGGGCGGCGTCTTTCAAGATTTCTGTGACGAATTCGGCATCAAGATCTATTATGCTTATGTGGCACATCCGCGGAGCAATGGGCAGGTTGAGCGTGCCAATGGCATGTCTTACAAGGCATCAAGACAAGGATATTCAATCGATTACAACCAAACGCGGGCCGGTGGGTACAAGAACTCCCATCTGTTCTCTAGTCTCTTAGAACCACGGTTAGTTGGGCAACAGGGCAATCCCCTTTCTTTCTAGTCTATGGTGCCGAGGCTGTGCTACCAACCGAGTTAGAATTCGGCTCTCCACGAGTTCGGGCTTACTCAGAAGACACATCCAGCAATACCCGATTGGTCGAGCTAGATCAGTTGGAAGAGGCGAGGGACATCGCAATAATCCAGTCGGCAAGGTATCTTCAAGGCCTACGTCGTTATCACAGTCGCAATGTCCGTGGCTGTGCCTTTTTGGTTGGGGATCTCATCTTGAGAAAAATACAAATCACCAAAGATAGGCATAAACTACCCCTAATATGGGAAGGGCCATTCATTATCGCAGAAGTTACATGGCCAGGCACCTACCGACTAAAGACTGAAGATGGTGTCCTCGTCAACAACTCATGGAATATAGAATAGCTACGTCCTTTCTATACCTGAGTTTTATACTTTCCTATGTGTACAGTTTTCCTCTGACTCACTACACCACTTGTTCCAACCAGGTAGTGAGTCGGGGGCTGCATGTATCAGATGTGCTTCATCAATAATATACGAGCCTGTTTTGCTTAAGTTATGAAGTTTTACAATGACTTTGTTATGCTTACCCGAGTACAGCTTTCCGCGGTGAACGATTTTATCAAGTTCCTATAGACTAACTCGGCGCATACTATATAGTCGGGTAAAGCTAATGATAACTAAATCAGAACTTAAAGCTTGGTGGCATTGCACATATATTTATACATGTCCTTACAAAAATTTATATACACCGACTGCATGATGAATTGTTCTTACATACCTAGGTCTTGGGTGATCACCTCTGTAGTCGGCCTCGCCTGGGTTATCAACTCCAATGCCTCCTCAGGTGTCGTCTTCTCGGCGAATCCCTCTTCGATGGCTTCAATATCTGCCCTTGGGTAGATTGACTTGGTCATCGCCAGGGTTTGGGCCATGCCGACGACGACACGCTCATCCGAGTACCTCTACAGGATACTCAGGGCTTCATTAAGGTGCGTCTGCACCTGGGAGATCGTGTTGGAGCTGGTTCCCACATAGTGAGGATCCATTATGTCAAGGAGCCCTTTCACAGACTCGGCAAGGGTCTCCCGTGACTCCTAGATGACTTTTATCTCCTCTGCAAAAGCTTGAAACTGGATTTGGGCATTGGCTCTAGCAGCTACCCAGGTTCATCGACAAGTAAACTTGTCAGGCAAAATTGCAGATAGAGTACCTAGGGGTTTGTTCAAGATCGTTGTCAGAGTGGAGACTTACTTTCGTAGTCAGCCTCCCATTTGGCTTTGGCCTTCTCCAGTTCAACCTTCTCTCTCTCGAGCTAGGAGTTGGCCTTCTCCAAGTCGGCCTTGTCCTTCTCGAGCTCAGCTTTGGCCTTCTCAGCCTCCTTCAGCATGGATTCCCCCTCTGTTTGGGTCTTCACCTCAGCTTCGAGGGCTGCATATCAAAATGGTCAAGAACCCGAGATTGCAGTTAGGACACAACTGGGCAGTTGGGAAACAACAGAGTTGGAGAAACATGCATGGGATTTAGTCAGGAAGACAAATACGGAAGACTTACTTCCGATCTTCTTGGCCAGACCCCAGTTCTCATCCCTGAGCTAATCAACGGCTCCCCTCAACCAAGTCTCCCTCTCCTGGCTCAACCGCTCCAATTCAACCTTTGAGGTCTGGAGCTAGCCTAATTGCTGGAGTTGGGGGGCAAGCTGGGTCAAGACCTCATTCATCTTCTCCGAACGGTCGACGATCTTCTGCTCGAGGTAAGAGCAGAGCAAAGCAAAGTCAAGCGTTAGCATACTTATACAAGGAAGACTGACAAAGAACTCGACATCGCAAAAATCATACCTGGACCCCCTGGGACGCGGCGATTGCAGCTCGAAGCAAGACTTCACGCTCTCCCTCCACTGCCACTTCATCATGCTCATAACTCTTCGTAGTCCCATCAGGGGCTACCTAGCGAAATATCCTTGGGTATCTGTGGGGAGGGGCTTCAAGCCTGGGGAGGTCCGGCCCTTCTGAAGTTGACGACGGTGACAAGGATGGCGATGGGGTCCTAGCTCCCAACTCGGTGGCTGCTGGGGCTTTAGTGATATGCTTAGGGGCGGGGGTGACAGCCTCAATGTTATCCCCTTGGTCAGCCGGTGTCGGCGGCTCTGCAGTCGGGACAACCTCAGTTTCTGCAACTGAGATGGTCACCGACTCGGCAGATATGCTTGCCGGTGTTGGTTCGGCTGGGACTGGCTTGACAACAGGAGCAGCCGGTGTGGTCTCCTTGAGATCAATGTTGGCCTGTTTCGTGCATGAAGAGCTAAGTATCAACACACCACAATGCTGAACAGGACTTTCGGAAGGCTCAGAGTCACATACCTCTTAGAGAATTTGAACTTCCACCCGGGGGCTCCTGGTGTTGGCATTGGAGGACTGCCAGCTGTCGGGCTGGATGGCTCAGCGGTCGGCAGTGGCGTTTCAGTCCTGGTCGGCCCAGCTCTTGGTGTGGCCGGCTGGGGCGCTAGGGTACTCGGCAGCGCCATCCTTGGGCTCGATGTTGCTAAGCCTGGCGGCACTTGACCCAATCTTGTACTCTGCGGCGCTTTTCTTGGGCTCGATGTTGCTGAGCTTGATTGTGCTGGTCCCGGTCTAGGACTCGGCGGCCTGGGAGCTGTGCTGGCAGTGTCTTTGATTTTCAGACTCCCAGATGCAGCACTCAGCCTGATGATTTTCTTCTTGCCCTGATCTTCAACAGGCTTCTTCCCTGCTCTCTTGGAGTCGGGCTGGGCAGCACAAGGACTTAACGGCCTCTTCTTCTTTGACTTCATGGCCGATAAATTTCGGGAGTCATCATCGAACTCCTCACATGACTGCAAGCAGTTCAACAACACATGTTACACATCACTGGGCAATCCTAGGTATGCATCTACAAACATTCATCTTAGATGGACAACAATATAACATCAGCAAGAGTTACCTTTGGACGTGGCCTCTTTTGGCTATAAGCCGCCACAAACCGCTCTGCGTCTTCAGTTTCGACCACCCCGCTGGCGAAGTAATCCAGCAGGATGTCGGTCACCTTGTGCTTGTCCAACAGGTCGGGATACTCCCGGCTGGGATCACCTCTACCCTTGTAGTCCCAGCCGAAGTGGCACCTCAACTTCAACAGCTTGAGGCACCGAGTTAAGAAATGTCTGGCCACCCATGGACCAGTCAACCTGGTGCTCTTCAGCTTGTCAATCTTGTCAATCAGTATATGAACTTGGCCCATTTCTTCAAAGTTGGGCACCGATGACCAGTTCGACACAACCACCGGGGGCAAACCCATAAAAGGGGGGAGGCTTGGTTCATGATCAGAACAGTAAAACCACCCCCTATGCCAACCTTTGAGGGAAGACTTCAGGGGAATATTGATGTAAATCTTCTTCATCTCACCCCTGAGCTGAATACCGGCCCCCCCAATCACCTGGACCTTGCTCTTGGAGGGCTAGTGTTTGATGTGGAACAGATGTCTAAATAGGTTCAAATGGGGTTCCACACCCAGGAAACACTCACACAGAGTCACAAAGATAGAAATTTGTAAGATTGAGTTGGGATTTAGATTCACCAACTCAAGTTCATAGAAGGCAAGAAGCTAGCGGAGAAAGTCGAAAGATGGAAGAGAAAGACCCCGATCGAAAAAAGAGGTGAAAATGACGGTCTCACCGGCTTGGGGCTCCGGAACCGATTCACCTTCAGCCGGATGCCAACTGATGGCATCATGGCTCTGCAGTTGCAACAATCTCTCTAGATGCTTCAGCTTAGTAAGCCCGCAATCCGAAGTCGGCCAGACCCTGTCCGACGCATCCAAGAAATCTAAAGCCCTCGGCATGGTTAAGGGCGAGAAGATTTGGGGGAAAAGTTACTGGGGGCTTGGAATGGACGAAGAGGAGTGGGATCGCCCAAGTTCCAATGGGGAAGAGCAAGCAATGGCGAACCCTAGCAAAGCGGGAGGCAAAATTTTGGCGTGGAAGCTGGAAGACGAAACGATTGGAGGATTGGAGAAGATGAGGGATTCTTTTCTCTCTCCCCCCGCCTTTTATAGCGCCGGTTCTGATTCATGGGCTTGGGCTTATAAAGTTGGTACTGGGCCACCAAGATATGACTTTCTACAGTAGCATGCTCAATGTGAGCCACTCGCTGGCTGTGTTAAAATCACGGTGCTGGTACTACCAATAGGAACCGATGAGATAAACAGATATGCTTCATGAAGGCCTAATTGCTGAACACATGTGTTTGGGTATCTATATTATCCACTAGGTATTGAGGATGTATCCTTACAAGGGTCACAAGCTGGTCTTCATCAAAATTGGGGATGCAGGTATCTCTCAAGTACACCTGACCACCTAATGGATTAAATTTCATAGAGTGGTACTCGACTTACATGCTTAGCCAACATTTGCCATGAGCGAATATTCTTCTAGCCGACATAACGCTGAAGAGTCTAACTTCCGAGTAGTACACTACTCAGGAAAGACTATAAATATTTCTTCTAGCTGACATGAAGCTGAGGAGTCTAACTTCCGAATGGGATGCCACTCGGGAAAGACTATAAACACCTTTTCCAGCTGACATGAAGCTGAAGAGTCTCATATACGAGTGGCATGCTACTCGGAAAGACTATAAAATATTTCCGGCTGATATGATGCTAAAGAGTCTCATATACCAGTAGTATACTATTCGGGAAAGACTACAAGGTTAAAGATCTTTAACTTTATGTTTAATTGTTTCACAATTAAGCACAAAGTCGGGGGCTACACCTAATAGGTGCGCCTATTCGGTGCACACTATTTATATTTCTACATGGAGCCCTTCATAGCCTCGCTGCCAGCTGACATGAAGCAGGACTCGGGAAGAAGAAGCACTAGTACTCGGGAGCAATGCACTCGGGCAATCTTCACCGTGGAGGATGAGCACTCGGCATCAGCTGTGACTCAACTATGAAGGTCTCAGGGGCTGCTGTGGAGGCTATGGGCCCCGGGTACCTCATCGCAAGAATATGGGCCACTCGGATAGAGGATGGGCCTAGCTTGTAATTAGGGATATGATAGAACCCGGCAGACTTTGCCTTGTACGATAAGGAATATACAGTCCTAGTCGGGTAGATTATATCTCTAAGAGGAGATCCCTTGGCTATTATCCGGCTGGGACTCCTAGCTTGTCCTGTCCCCCAGTATATAAGGGGAGGCAGGGGTCCCCCCTGAGGGCAGAACAACACACATCCTCAAAGGAATACATCACAACTAGACGTAGGGTATTACCTCACATCGAGGGCTTGAACCAGTATAAATCTCCCTGTGTTCCTTTGCAATCCACCGAGTTTCGATCTGCTGGGTAGCCCTATAATCATATTGCCGGTGTAAAACATCGATAATGTACTTCGACGGTTCTCTACGGATCGGCAATGCCGGGGCCGGCGTCGTACTGACATCACCTACCGGCGAAAAACTCAAGTACGTTCTCCAGATTCACTTTCTAGCTTCCCACAATATCGCCGAGTACGAGGCACTCATCCACGGGCTCCGCATTGCTATATCACTCGGCATCCGCCGACTGGTTGTATGCGGGGATTCTCAACTCGTAGTGAACCAAGTCATGAAAGAGTGGACATGTCTCGATGATACTATGGTGGCATACTGTCAGGAGGTTAGAAAGCTAGAAAACAAGTTCGACGGGCTGGAGATAACTCACGTCCTACGACAATACAACGATGTTGCGGACGAATTGGCTAACATGGGATCAAAAAGAGAAGCGGTCCTGACTGGGAATTTCGTCGAACAACAAATGGAGCCATCAGTGAAAAAGAAACTAGTACCAGAGCACTCGGGGGCTGAACCTACCTTAGCAACAGATGAAGTATTGATCATATCTCAAGATTGGCAGACTCTATTCTCAAAATTCCTCTTGGATGATGAAACTCCCGGAAGATCGCAGTGTCGATGTTTTACACCGGCAATAAAACTATAGGGCTACTTGGCAAGGGGAAACTCGATGGATTGCAGAGGAACGCAATGGGATTTTATACTGGTTCAGGCCCTCGATGTGAGGTAATACCCTACGTCCAATTGTGGTGTTATTCCTCTGAGAGGTTATGTCGATCAATGATCTTTTGTGCCCTCATGGAGCGCCCTACCTCCCTTTATATACTAGGGGACAGGGGTACATGATAAGGATCCCAATCGGATACAGCCAAGGGATTTCCTTCTTAGAGATAGAAATTTATCTGACTAAGACTATGCTTTCCTTATCGTACAAAGCAAAGTCGCCGGTGCTATCTTATCTCTAATTACATGATTCGGCCCATCCTCTATCGATACCCATATGCTTGATGAACTGAGGTACCCGGGCCCATGGCCTCACATAGCCCCTGAACCTTCATAGTTGAGTCAACCTAAGCTGATGCCGAGTGCTCATCCTCCACGATGAAGATGGCCCGAGTCCGATGGCTCCCGAGTACTCTTTGTCCGAGTGAGTCTTCTTCCCGAGCCCGGCTTCATGTCAGCTGGCCAACGAGGCTATGAAGGGCTTACCTGTATGGCCGAGTGCAGCACAGATATATAAATAGTGTTGCGCGAATAGGCGCACCTTATAGGTGTAGCATTTCCCGACTTACTGCCTTAATTCGGTGAAGACAAGAAAAGCATAAAGTCAAAGATCTTTAACCTGGGGAAAGTCTTCCAAGTAAGTATTAACTACTACTATATGTATATGAGACTCTTCGGTATCATGTCAACCCGGAAATATGATTATATAGTCTTGCCCGAGTAGGAGTTACACTACTCGTATGTAGGACTCTTTGACTTCATGTCAGTCGAAATGTGTGTTGATAGTCTGCACGAGTAGGATGCTACTCGTATATGGACTCTTCAGCGTCCTGCAGCTGGAAAGGGGTTTATAGTCTTTCCTGAGTGGTCCCACCCAGAAGCTATGACTCCTCCACATCATATCAGCGGGAATGAGCAATTTATTATCTCTTCCCGATAGTCACTACCGAAGTTAGACTCTCAGCGTCATTAGCGGCTGGAATGAGTTGGCTCATGGCAACTGTTGGCCAAGCATGTAGGCCAAGTACCACTTTATGAAAAAAATCACGAGTTTAGTTGTACTCGAGAAAGTACCTGATCTCCAATTTAATGAGACAGCTTGTTTCCTTGAAGGATATATCCTCGAGACCTGGTGGATTAAAACAGATACCCAAAATATATGTTTAGCAATAAGGCTCTCATGAAGTAGACTGTTTACCATCATCGGCTCCTGTTAGTAGCACCAGCCGCTATAATTTCAACTCAGCCCGGGCGCCCACATGAAGCATGCACTGTAGGAAACTCATATCTTGGGTGGCCAACACCGACTGTGTAGGCCCAAGCCCATTTAGTCAGCACAGGCTCTTAATAACGGGGAGAGAAAAAAGATTCCTTTGGCTTCCCCAAATCAGCCAATCGTTTCTTCTTCATCTCCGCGCCCAAATTTCACCTTTTGCTCGGTTAGGGTAGCTTGTTGTTGCTGTTCCTGCTCGAACTCGGTGATTCCAGTCCGCTTCGTCTGTTCCAAGCCCCCCAATTCGCTTTTCCCCCAAATCTTTTTTCTGCCTCCAACCATGCCGAAAGCTTCGGATCTTGCGCTTCCCCAAGGTGCACCGGAGAATGCTTGGCCGACTTGGCCGACCTGGATTGCGGCTCGGTGAAACGAGGCTGCTGGAGAGTCAATTGAAGTTGCCTAGCCAGGAGGTGATCCCTAGCGGCCGCTGATAGGGTGAGTCGTCAAATCCCCAATCTGGCGAAACAGTAGTTTTTGCCTCTTTTTTCGACCGGGGTTTGTGCCTTCCCTCTTCTTATTTCTTCTGCTGCATCCTTGACTTCTATGGGTTGGAGTTGGTGAATTTGAATCCCAACTCGATTCTTCAAATCTCCATATTTGTCACTCTTTGTGAGTGCTTTTTGGGTGTGGAACCCCATTTTAATTTCTTCAGGCATCTGTTCCACATCAAACCCCAGCCCTCCAAGAATAATGTCAATGTGATTGGAGGGGCTGGTCTCCAGTTGAGGAGTGATAGGAAGAAAGCATATCTTGATCTCCCCTTGAAATCTTCCTTGAAAGGCTGGCACAAGGAGTGGTTCTATTGCGCAAATCTGGCTCCCTCCTTGCGTCCATTCACCGGCTTGCTGCCGGTAGTTTTACCAAGTTGGTCGGCAGATCCAACCTTTGAGGAGATGGGGCAAGTGCACCAATTGTTGGAGAAATTAGATGACCTTAAGAAAGCTAGCCTGACTGGACCTTAGGTGGCCCGCCGTTTCCTGACTCGGCGCATCCAGCCGCTGAAGCTGAGGAGCGCGTTCGGTTGGGCCTTTAAGGGCAAAAATGACCCTGACCGAGTAAGCAATGAGTCGGCCGACAAACGCACGATGACCGAGACCCTGTTTGGTTACTTCTCTGAAGGGGTGATCGTGACCGAAGATGATAATCGCCGGATTGCGGCCTATAGCTTCCTTCGGCCCCGTTCCAAGGTAATCTGTGTCCTTCTTCTGTGATGAATGCCTGTGGACTTGTATGTATGATTGCCTAGCATAGTGTCATGTGTTTTGTTGATTCATCTGTAGTGGTGTGAGGAGTTCGATGAGGACTCCCGCCCGTCGTTGGCCGTCAAATCGAAGAAAAGGCCGAGGAGCCCTCCTGCTGCCCAACCTGACTCCAAGAGAGCCGGGAAAAAACCTGTTCTTTATCAGGGAGAGGGGGCCTTGACACCGCGTGTCGTGGTAGGAGGTCTGAAGATAAAGGACACCGCTGCCGCGGCACTTAGGCGATCAAGTCCCAGGTTGGGACCGGTACAGCCGAGCTCAACATTACCGAGCCCGACAAAAGCGCCGCCGAGTACCCAGTCCGAGCAGGCACCGCCAAGCACACGGGTGCCTGAGTTGGCCACGCCACCGGCGGGGTCGCCTCCAGTTGCCATGCCGCCATTGACTGCTTCGCCGACCAGGCCAACAACCGAGCACAGCGCTCCACAGGGACCCGGATCGCCCAGCAGGAGACTGAAGTTCTCCAAGAGGTATGATGCTCCGGATCTTCTGAGAGTCTTGTGTGTCGCAGTAGTATGTTGATGTGCATTTTGCCATGCAGGAAGCGTGCCGATATTGATCTCAAGAAGACTGCTCCGACCGCTCCCCTCGAAGAGCCTGCCCCAGCCGAGCCAGCGCCCGCGAGCACACCCGCTGAGCCGGTGGCCACTCTAGTCATGGAGACTGAGGTGGTCCTGACTGCGGGGCTGCTGATGCCGCCCGACCAAGGGGCGGTTACTGAGGTGCCCCAGCCCCTGAGTTGACGGCCGCTGCCGAGGCCATTGCTGGAGCCCCCGAGTCGACCCCGGAGGTCGTAGAGGACGCCGATGTGGGGGCCGGGACCCCGTCTCCATCATGGTCATCGTCGTCGTCGTCGCTGCCCGCCGGAGATCCTGAACCTTCCTCGGATTGAAGCTCCTCCGCGTAGGCTCCCTCGGACGTTCACCTAGACGGCGGCTAACGGAACCGTGAAGAGTTCAAGCTTGATGAGCCACGGCGAGAAGGGAACGCGAAAGCTTGCTTCGCACCGCCATCACCGGGTCCCAGGGTGTTGGAGTATAATTCTTGTGGCAGAGTCGCGGTGGTCTTCTTGTTTTGACGTCTGTTAACGCCAAAATTTGGCACGGTTCACATTGGATTTGGTTAAGGAAAGAAGATATATCAGCCGTTGGAAGCTAATCAGGAGAAGCCAGATTCAGGAAGGAATCGTGAGGACCACGACATGGCAGTAAATGACCTTATCTACTAATTAGGTAGTTTTGATAATTTTTAGGAAACCTGATCTCGTATCTGATCGGGGTTTGTTAGTTTTTCCTTTTATAATTAGGAAACTTCTGTTTCGTGTCCTATTAGGACTGTACCAACTCGGGTATATATACGTTATGCCCGGGTCCTTGTAAATTATCTCTCGATCAATCAAATTCGGCGCATCGCCACCTTTACCAACGGGTTTTGCTTCTCGAGCGGGGCTGCATCGGTTGGTCCGAACTCCTGCGAGCAGGGTAGTCTCGTTACCCCGACTACCAATAGGCTAGGACTTCCTCGGTTAGGTCCGATATTCTAGTCGGTCTATGGTAGTCGGCTTACCATGGTGTATCGGATCTGTCTACGGCTGCATCGGTTCGGTCCGACCTCTTAGGCTGGTCAGGTATATCACATCACGCGTGCATAATTTTTATCAGTTTATCGGGGGTAGTTTATCATCAGTTTGTGCTGCATCGGTTGGGTCCGACCTACTAAACTGCTAGCGATAAATTATTCCTGTTAGGCTGATATCCTTTGTGCAAGCGTCTTATCGGAATGTATAGCCGGTAAGTTATTTTCATCACAGTTGCATTAGGTCTATCGGCTCGTTGAGGTTCCTTTACTATTATCGATCTGTGCTGCATCAGTTAGGTTTGAACTACTAGATCGATAATAATAGATTTATCCTTGTCGGGCTGATCGGTATATATGCGACGTTCTATCAGAGTGCTTAGCCGATAGGTTATCTTTTTATAAAGCCGACTGTATTATCCTTACTGTTTTGGTCATCTATATTATCATCGGTTTTCTAGCCGATGCATATGTGTTTCCTCGGCAGTCGGCTGGCTTACTATCCTGCATATCAATTGATAATCGGCTCCTAGCCGATGCACGTGTTATACTGACATCTTGTCTATTTGCTCATAGCGCTATCGGTTTCCCAGCCGATACACAGGTGCCATCGGCTATCGGCTACGAGGAGTCTACAATCAGCCCGTATCGGCCGATAGCCGATTGCGCAGTTGCTGCCGATCCGGGCACGAGGACCAACAAGGACCCGGACGCGAGCACAGGCAGAGGCCCGGGCACGAGCATAGCGGCATCGGCTGGAAGGAATCCATATCGGCTTGCTGGCCGATTGGATCAGTAATCTAATTTCTTCATCTCCTTGTCAATTGCTGGGTCAAATTGACTGGCACGCCCGCGAACCTCAAATATTTTAGGACCTGCACTGGAGTTAAGCAGATCTCCCAGGCCTTCGCGTGTCACCAGACGCCGGACCAGATCGTCAGCAAGCTTTTCGGCACACCCGGTGGTTTTCGGCGTCAACAACGTCTGACTCCACTCTTGACTTATTCTTTCCCTGAGTAGAAACTTGTCGATCGCAATGAGGAGATGACCAAGATCCTGGTCGAAATGGCCCCCCACCTCGCGGAATTAGAGCAGCTCCGACGCGTTGAAGGCCGATATGGAGGAGCGCCACGCGGGGAGGGAAGCTTGGCTGAAGGATGCCGCCACCCAGCTCAAGGATGAAAATTGGGCCCAAGCCACGAAGATCAGAGGTAAATCCCCCGAATGCATCTTCCTGACTGAACTCTTGATGTATTTCTCCAGCTGTGTTGTTCCCGACTGCCCAGTTGCGTCTTGGCCGCAAGGTTGAGTCCATGACTAATCTGTCGTGCAGCCCTCGAAGCCGAGTTAAAGATCTGAACAGAGGGGGAAGCCCAGCTGAAGGAGGCCGAAGAAGCCAAGGCCGAGCTTGAGAAGGTCAAGGCCGACCTGACAGAGGCCAACGCCGAGCTCGAACGGGAAAAGGCTGAGTTAAAAGAGGCCACCATCAAGCTCGGCGAAGAAAAAGCTGAACTGGAGAAAACCATAGCCAAGTGGGAGGCCGACTACGAAAGTAAGTCCCCAACCTGACCGTGATCTTAACCAATCCGTTAGTCATTCCATCTGCAACTGAGCCTGACAAGTTTACTTGCCGGTAGGCTCGGACAGACATGAGAGCCAATGTCCAGGCCCAATATCGGTTTTACACAGAGGAGATAAGAGTTATCAGGGAGTCACGGGAAGCCCTCGTCGGGTCTATGAAAGGGCTCCTTGACCTCATAGATCCCAGCCCTGTGGGAACCAGTTGCAGCAGGATCCCCCAAGTAGAGACGCATCTTGAGGATGCACCGAGTGCCTTGAAGAATTACTCGGATGAGCATGTCATTGCCGGCATGGCCCAAACCCTGGTGATGACCAAATCAATCTACCCGAGGGCAGACATTGAAGCCATCGGGGAGGGGTTTGCCGAAGAGACGACGCCCAAGGAGGCGCTGGAGCTGATAGCCCGGGCGAGGCCGACTGCTGAGATAATCACCCAAGACCTGGGTCTGTAAGACTAATATATCATGTAGTTGGTATATATAAACTTTTGTGGAAAACATGTGTAAATATATGTGTAGTGCCGCCAAGCCTTGAATTACTACTCAGTTGTCATTAGCTTTACTTGAATGTGTAGTCTGCGCCGAGTTAGTCTGTTGGAACTTAATAAAATCGTTCACTATAGGAAAGTGCACTCGGGCAAACGTGACAGTCGTAGTAAGGCTTCATAACTGGAGTAAGACAGGCTCGTATATTATTGACAAAACACATATAATACATGCAGCCCCCGACTCACTACTCGGTTGATACAAGCGGCGTAGTGAGTCAGAGAAAACTGTACACATGATAAAGTATAAAGCTCAGGTATAGAAAGGACGTAGCTGTTCTATATTCCATGAGTTGCTGATGAGGACACCGTCTTCGGTCTTTAGTCAGTAGGCGCCTGGCCGCGTGACCTCGGCTATAATGAACGGCCCTTCCCAAAGTGGGGATAATTTGTGCCTATCTTTGGTGGTTTGTATTTTTCTCAAGACGAGATCCCCGACCAAAAAGGCGCAGCCATAGACATTGCG
Source organism: Oryza meyeriana var. granulata (assembly GCA_003991445.1). Classification (NCBI taxonomy): domain Eukaryota; kingdom Viridiplantae; phylum Streptophyta; class Magnoliopsida; order Poales; family Poaceae; genus Oryza; species Oryza meyeriana. The sequence continues at coordinate 262,049 of RYFJ01000574.1, forward strand.
ATTGTGGTAGTGATGTAGGCCTTGAAGATACCTTGCTGACTAGATTGTTGCGATGTCCCTTGCTTCTTCCAACTGATCTAGCTCGACCAGTCGGGTATTGTTTGAGACGTCTTCTGAGTAAGCCCGGACTCGCGGAGAGCCGAACTGTAACTCTGTCGGTAGCATAGCCTCAGCACCGTAGACCAGGAAGAAAGGGGATTGCCCTATTGCCCGACTAACCGTGGTTCTGAGAGACCAGAGAATAGATGGGAGTTCTAGTACCCACCGGCCCGCGTATGGTTGTAGTCAGTCGAAAATCATGGCCTTGTGTTGACACCGAAAACCCGCCGGGGTCGTTTGGCGTCTTGGTGACACGCGAAGGCCTGGGAGATTTGCTTTACTCCAGTGCAGGTCCTAAAGATTTGAGGTTCATAGGCGTGCCAGTCAATTTGACCCTGCAATTGACAAGGAGGAAGGATGTTAAATTCATGAGCCAATCGGCTGAAAGCCGGCTTGGACTCATCTCATCAGCCGATGGCCGATACGCACTGTAGCACTTATACATCGACCGGAAGCCGATGATGGCATGAACAATAGTATAACAATAAATATGTATTAAACTAGCCGATCATCAAAGGGATGCTCAAAAACCGGCTGTAAACTTGGTAGAATAAGCAAGCAGAATGCATGAGTAAAATAAACTAAAGGAACTCTAGCTGATCGCGGTTTAAAGTTACTGATATCGCTGTGAAGATCCTGTCCGCGCTCGTGCCCGAGCCCTTATTCGCATCTGTGCCCGGGATCTTCCTCCGCTGTCCATATCCATGCCTGGGTTCTTACCTAAGCTCGTGCCCGGGTCCTTCCCTGAGGTTGTGCCCGGGAACTTGGTTGAGGTCGTTCCCAGGAACTTGGTTGAGGTCGTGCCCGGGAACTTGGATCGGCAGGATAAACCAATCGGCTAGCCCTTAGCCGATCGCAACAGTAATGCAGGCAAGAATATATAACAAGGCAAGCAATAACATAAATGATAAACCATTGATGAGTCTGTCGACTACCGAACAGGACACGTGGGCATCGGCTGGAAGCCGATGATAAAATAGATAACAGAATAATAAAGCTATTAAGATAAATAAATGCAGTCGGCTTCAACAGATAACTTATCGGCTAAGCACTCCGATAACAACATCGCATAACACCCATCGGCTTATCAAGAGTAAAGCTATTATCATCGGTCTAGTAGATCGGACCCAACCGTTGCAGCACAGACTGATGATGATAACAATACCTCGATAGGCCGATAGATCTAATGCGATCGTGATGTAAAACATGATAACTTACCGGCTATACACCCCGATAAGACACCTGCGCATAAAGCATCGACTTAGCAGAAACAGTTTATCGCTAGTAGTTTAGTAGGTCGAACCTAACCGATGCAGCACAAACTGATGATAAACTGCTCCTAGTAAGCCGATACGATTTACGCACGCGTGATGTGATATACCTAGTCAATCTATGAGATCTGTCGATGTTTTACACCGGCAATAAATATATGGGGCTACTCGGCGGATGGAAACTCGGTGGATTGCAAAGGAACACAAGGAAATTTTATACTGGTTCAGGCCCTCGATGTGAGGTAATACCCTACGTCCAGTTTGTATGTATTCCTTTGAGGATATACGGTGGTAGTTCTGATGAACTGTATGGCCGTGTGCTTCTATGAGCTTATGAGTGCTCTTGCCCTCATGGGGCGCCCTGCCTCCCCTTATATACTGGGGGACAGGGTTACAATGTAGGAGTCCCCATCGGATTACGACTAGGAGATCTCCCCTTAGAGATATAACGCACCCGACTAGGACTGTTCATTCCTTTCTATACAAGGCGAAGTCTGCCGAATCTAGCTATATCTCTAATTACAAGGCTAGGCCCATCCTCTATCCGAGTGGCCCATATGCTTGTCATGAGGTACCCGGGGCCCATGGCACCCACAGTAGCCCCCGAGACCTTCATAGTTGAGTCACAGCTGATGCCAAGTGCTCATCCTCCACGGTGAAGTCTTCCCGAGTGCATTGCTCCCGAGTGCTCTTTGTCTGAGTGCTGCTTCTCCCGAGTCCTGCTTCATGTCAGCTGGCAGCGAGGCTATGAAGGGCTCGATGTAGATGTTGGAATAGTGTGCGCCGAATAGGCGCACCTATTAGGTGTAGCCCCAGACTTTGTGCTTAATTGTGAAAACAATTAAACATGAAGTCAAAGATCTTTAACCTTGTAGTCTTTCCCGAGTAGATTACTACTGGTATATGAGACTTCGGTATCATGTCAACCGGAATATGATTTATAGTCTTGCCGAGTAGGGAACTACTCGTATATAGGACTCTTCGACTTCATGTCAGTCGGAATGTGTGTTTATAGTCTTGCCGAGTAGGATGCTACTCGTATATGGGACTCTTCAGCGTCATGTCAGCTGGAAAGGGGGTGTTTATAGTCTTTCCCGAGTAATATACTACTCGAAAATTAGACTCGTCAGCTTCATGTCAGCTGGAAAAGGTGTTTATAGTCTTTCCCGAGTGGCGTCCCATTCGGAAGTTAGACTCTTCAGCTCGTCAGCTGGAAGAATGTTTATAGTCTTTCCCGAGTAGTGTACTACTCGAAAATTCGACTCGTCGGCATCATGTCAGCCGGGAATGAGAATTTTATAGTCTCTCCCGAGTAGTGTACTACTCGAAAGTTAGACTCATCCGCGTCATGTCAGCGGGAATGAGAATTTTATAGTCTCCCCGAGTAGTGTACTACTCGAAAGTTAGACTCATCCGCGTCATGTCAGCGGAATAATGCTGCTCATGGCAACTGGTGGCCACGCATGTAGGCCGAGTACCACTGTATGAAAAATAAATCCATTACGTGGTTAGGTGTACTCGAGAGAGATACCTGCATCTCCAATTTTAATGAAGACCAGCTTGTGATCCTTGTAAGGATGTATCCTCGAGACCTGGTGGATAAGACAGATACCCAAACATATATGTTTAGCAATAAGGCTCTCATGAAGCATATCTGTTTACCTCATCGGTTCCTGTGGGTAGCACCAGCGCTATAATTTCAACTCAGCCTGCGGGCGGCCCACATGGAGCATGCTACTGTAGGAACTCATGTCTTGGTGGCTATTACCAAGTAAGCCGGCCTGAACCAACCTACCCAGCCTAGCTCTATAGAAGTAGCATCCATCGCATGTCAGGATGACTATGGTGGCGTTGGTAACCGCAATCAGCCAGAGGAATCCTCGTCTGCAAGTCCTTCCGACTTATGCTCCGGATGCATCCTGGTTGCCACAGACGCCTGAGTAGGTATATTGCAGAATCTGCTCGCTCTCCCCAGGTGTGACGCGGTGCATGGGAACTCCGGATGTGCTTTGACGACATAGGTCTTCTCTGACTTCGGTAAAGCCGGATAAGGTACCCGAACCTAGCATTAGCGTAGATTCGGCTGGCGACCTCATGGGGCGTACCCTACTTAGCCGAGTAGTACACAGCCCCGACTAGCGCCGGAGGCCGGTTATTAGCTCGCATGGAGCGTAGCCGAGGAAGATGACGTCCCGACTGGCGCAAGTACTCGTAAGTAGCCCTCATGGAGCATCCGAGTGTATTTTGGCAGACTTGTCCAGCCCCCGAGCGTAGGAGATAGGCTCGCAGCCTTGAGTTCCTGTCACGCATATCGAAGCTAGCCTGCAATATAAAAATATCGATGAGTAGCATCTGATGATGGAAATAATCACCCGAATAAAATGTATTTTACAATGTATGTAAATACGTGTTCTTCCTCTTTTTGATATTAATTTCCTCGAGTAGTTGACCCCTTACGTTTAAGCACTCTGCCCGACTAGTCATAGCCCCCTAGCGTCGGGAGTTGGCTCATGGCTCTTTCCCAGGCACGCGTTTTGGGTGACTTGAGTTCGTCTTACATGGAGCAGAGTTTCACGGATCGAGATTTATGCTACTCGAGTACTTTTGTAATCATTTAAGAGCAAAAACGGAAAAAAGTGAATGCGCAGCTTGTACACCTATTAGGTGTAAGCGGCTGTGGCACTAGCAAGGCCGACTGAGGAGATGTTTATCAGAAAGCGACTTAGCTGTTCGGTATTTGGGAGTGGGGATGCCATCCTCGTGTTTGAGCTTGTGAGCCCCGAGCATGTCACTTGTTGTTCTGATAATCCTCAGTTGTTGAAGGTCGAAGGCGGTTGTGACCGACTGCCACAATGGAGCCGTCTGACTTGCGTTTGCGATTCCAGCTTTAGTCGGGATCGCGTCGTCGGTGTCGTCCCGCTTCTTCTGTCAGGTGACTTGTTGTCATCGAGGGCCTCGGCAACAGCGTGGGCCGAGTCGGCGTACTTGTTTGCCATGTCGAATAGGGCCTTGACAGAGTTGGGAGGCTTCCGCGTGAATTTGTCGTCGATGAACGAGGTGTCTTTGACTCCTTTTCGAAAGGCGGTGATGACGACCTCATCCTTGACGTTAGGGATTGAATTTTTCTTCTCAGAGAACTCTTGATGAAGTCACGAAGAGACTCGTTCTTCCTTTGATGCAACTGATATAAGTCGTACTCGGAAGATGGGCCTCTCGTATGTTCCCTGGAAGTTGGTGATGAATCGTTCCCGGAGTTCTCCCCAGGAGCCGATTGATTGCTTGGGAAGTCCTGTTAGCCATGTCCTCGCTGAGTCGGCTAGAGCGACTGGGAGGTAGTTAGCCATGACTTTGTGATTTCCTCCAGCTGCTCGGATCGCCAGAGTGTAGACCGTGAGCCAGGACTCGGGATTGGTCTTGCCATCGTATTTGTTGATGCCTGTAGGCTTCAAACTCGACGGCCAGTCGACCTGTTGTAGCTCCTGGGTGAAGGCCGGTATGCCTTCGTCTTCATGAGGACTCCAACCCCGACTACGGCGGCGAAACCGCTCGTAGTGGAGGCCGAAATGCTCGTTCTCGTCTTCCAGTTGGCGTTGCTCGTCTTCTTCTCGTTTGCGGCGCCGAGTATTAACGTCTTGCTGAAGGTCGCGCCGCAGTCGGTCTCGGAGGTCCTGGTTGTCCCGACGGTCGCTTCGACGTTGCCGGTTGTTGTGGTTGCCGAGTGACGTCTGGCTTGACTCCGCGTGCTGGCGACTAGAGCCGGCCGCTCGACGTCGCTTTGAGGTGGATGAGACTGCCGCTGGGGAAGTTGACCGACTGGTCAGTACGAGTGTGTTGCCCGACTGTTGGTGCTGCTGACATGCGGCAGCAGTAAGCATGGCTTTTATCCTTGCGATCGTCGGGGTGGCCTGGTGATCAGGCCCAACCTGGATCGTGTCCAGTAGGGTTACGGCGGCCACGATGTTCTGCTGTGGTGTGACGAAGACGTTGTGGTCGCCGACTTTTGTTTGGAGGGTTTGTTGCTGAGCGGTTCGCCCAGCCCTGCGTAGGCCGTCGTTGCGGGCGTGCAGGCGTCTTGCTTCTTCCTCCTGTTGTTCTCGCAGTCGGCAGGCCTCCTCCTCTTGCTGTTCGCATAGTCGGCGTGATTCCTGAGTAGGAGTAGAGCCTTTGGATGCCATGAAGATTTCTCGTGGCGGAGAGAAGCGTGCCGAGCTGCTATCCGACTTAGAGTCGTAGTCCGACTGGAAGTCGGAGTCCGACTTCGAGTCGAAGTCGGGATGGTTGATGGGGATGAGTGTAACTCCGACCTCCCTAGATCCGATCTCGAGCGGCTCGGGGCCGTATCCGAGTCGAACTCCAGGGGATCGGGTTTGCCGCGTCGGATGTAGACTGTAGATATCCGCGGCGTCTCCGAGTCCGAACGGGAAATTGACGATCTCTTCCCTTCTTGGCCCGATCTCGGCCGGCTCAAAACCGAGTCCGAGTCGAACACCGAAAGAAAGAGTTGTCCCTGGACTTGGGCGTATTGGAGATCGCCGCAGCATGTCGTGAGAGATTGCTGCAGCATCGTGTAGGCCGACTGGCGCGGAGTCGGCTGGTTCCTCGGCCGGTTGGATCGGGTCCGTGTCGGCCAAGGTGAGATTGCCGATCTGGTCGGCGGCGAAGTCGAGGCTTCTGAATGCAATTGTATCTCCGGGGGAGAGTTTGCCGCCGTCGACTCCGGTTGCTGGATCCATCGAGCTTGTAGATGTAGATCGCGCCGAAGCCCCTACCTGGCGCGCCAACTGTCGATGTTTTACACCGGCAATAAATATATGGGGCTACTCGGCGGATGGAAACTTGGTGGATTGCAAAGGAACACAAGGAAATTTTATACTGGTTCAGGCCCTCGATGTGAGGTAATACCCTACGTCCAGTTTGTATGTATTCCTTTGAGGATATACGGTGGTAGTTCTGATGAACTGTATGGCCGTGTGCTTCTATGAGCTTATGAGTGCTCTTGCCCTCATGGGGCGCCCTGCCTCCCCTTATATACTGGGGGACAGGGTTACAATGTAGGAGTCCCCATCGGATTACGACTAGGAGATCTCCCCTTAGAGATATAACGCACCCGACTAGGACTGTTCATTCCTTTCTATACAAGGCGAAGTCTGCCAAATCTAGCTATATCTCTAATTACAAGGCTAGGCCCATCCTCTATCCGAGTGGCCCATATGCTTGTCATGAGGTACCCAGGGCCCATGGCACCCACAAGATCAAACTGAACTGATGCAGCCATAGATAAAATAAATATATCGTGGTAAGCCAACTACCATAAACCGACTAGAATGTCGGACCTAACCGAGGAAGTCCTAGCCGATAGGTAGCCGGGGTGACGAGACTTACCCTCTCGCAGGAGTTCGGACCTAACCGATGTAGCCCGGCTCGAGAAGCAAGAACCCGTTGGTAAAGGGTGGCGATGCGCCGAATTTGATTGATCGAGAGATATCTTTACAAGGTACCCGGGCATACGTATATATACCTCGAGTTAATACAGTCCTGATAGGACACGGCACAAGACTTCCTAATTACAAAAGGAAACACTACCAGGACCTGATCGGACACGAGATCAAGTCTGCTAAAGATAAAAACTAATACTGCCTAAAATATAGACACAATAAATAACTGCCATATTGCGGTCTTCACGGCTCCTCTCCGGATTTGGTCCCTTCTGGATGAATCTCCGTTAGATGACTGTGACGCTCTCCTTTGACCGAGTCTGACACAGGGCCTTACCAAATTTCGGCGTTAACACCTTGATGCCTTGTAAGACCATACCGTTGGCTTGTTTGACCTGCCTATTGCTCCGCGGGTGTGCCACGGATGCATAGCAGATCTTGATGCCAAAATCTTCACAGAAGTCTTGGAATACGCCGCCCGTGAACTGAGTACCGTTGTCGGTGATGATGCGGTTAGGAACCCCAAATCTGTATAGTATATTCATGTGAAGTCCTTTGCTCGTGCCGCTGTTATAGTTGCAACGGGTTTTGCCTCAATCCACTTGGTGAATTTATCCACCATGATGAATAGATGTGTGAACCCTCCTGGCGCTTTCTTGAAAGGCCCGACAATGTCGAGCCCCCATACTGCGAATGGCCAAGAGATAGGGATAGTTTGGAGTTCTTGGGCTGGGAGATTTGTTTGTCTTGCGTAGAACTGGCAACCTTCGCACTTGCGAACAATTTCTTTTGCGTCTGTTACTACTGTGGGCCAGAAAAATCCCTATCGGTAAGCCTTTCCGACTAACGTCCTGGATGCGGCATGGTTGCCACATATACCCGAGTGGATCGACTGCAAGATCTGCTTGCCTTCCTCGGTGGTGATGCAACGCATGAGGACACCGGATGTGTTCCTTCGGTACAGGTCTTCTCCGACTAGTAGAAAGCTTTTGCTTCGACGCTTGATTTGTTTGGCTTGACTACGATCGTCTAGGAGTTCATCGTCCAGGAGAAATTTGACAACAGGGGCTCGCCAGTCTTGACATATGTGCAGCACCTCATCTGTAGCCGGGGTAGGTTTGCCTCCCGACTGCTCCGGTGCCGGTTTCTTCTTGACTGATGGCTCCATGAGTTGCTCGACAAAGATTCCAGTCGGAACCGCTTCTCGCTTGGATCCCATATTTGCCAGCTCGTCTGCCGCGTCATTGTATTGGCGCAGGACGTGTGTTATTTCTAGCCCATCGAACTTGTTTTCCAGCTTGCGGACCTCCTGACAGTATGCCGCCATGGTATCATCGAGACAAGTCCAGTCTTTCATGACTTGGTTTACCACGAGTTGAGAATCCCCGCGCACAACCAGTCGACGAATGCCGAGTGATATAGCAATCCGAAGCCCGTGGATAAGTGCCTCGTACTCGGCGACGTTGTGGGAAGCCAGGAAGTGGATTTGTAGGACGTACTTGAGTTTTTCACCGGTGGGGGATGTTAATATGACTCCAGCCCCAGTGCCGTCAATCCGTAGAGAACCGTCGAAGTACATTGTCCAATACTCTAGCTTCGCTATTGATGTAGGCAGTTGAACTTCTGTCCACTCGGCTACGAAGTCGGCTAGAGCTTGTGATTTAATTGTTGTCCATGGCTGAAAGGTGATATCGAACGCCATCAGCTCAAGTGCCCATTTAGTGATTCGGCCGGTGGCCTCGCGATTACGAAGGACATCCCCGAGTGGGAACGATGTAACCACCGTGACTTGATTTGCTTGGAAGTAGTGCACCAGCTTCCGGACTGTGATGAGTAGGCCATATAATAGCTTCTAGACCTGCGGATATCTTGTCTTCGAGTCGGCAAGAACCTCGCTGACAAAGTAAACTGGCCATTGTATTTTCTGGATGTGACCCTGTTCAGATCGCTCTACCACCAGCACCATGCTGACTACCTGAGTGGTTGCCGCCAGATACAGCATTAACGGTTCTTGGGGCATAGGTGACGCCAACACGGGAGGTGATGTGAGAAATTGTTTGATGTCTTTGAAGGCTTGTTGGGCGTCCAGAGTCCATTGGAAATTGTCCGCCTTTTTGAGTAGCTTGAAGAAGGGCATACCCCATTCTCCCAGTCGGGAAATAAATTGGCTGAGTGTCGCCATGCAGCCTATCAACTTCTGGACATCCTTCTAGTTAGCCGAGGGAGCCATGTTCATTATGGCGTTGACTTTCTCCAGGTTTGCCTCGATGCCACGATGTGAGACGATGAAGCCGAGTAACTTGCCGGATGGCACTCTGAAGGCGCATTTTTCCGGGTTCAACTTCATCTTGAATCATAGAAGATTTTGGAAGGTTTCTTCCAGGTCAGCGATGTGGTCTTCTTTGGACTTGGTCTTGATCACCACATCGTCGACGTAGGCTTCCACATTGCACCCGATCTAAGTGTGCAGACACCGCTGAATTGCCTGTTGATAGGTTGCTCCAGCATTTTTCAGACCGAACGGCATTGTGATGTAATAGTACGCTCCAAACAGCATGATGAAAGATGTCTTTAAGCAGTCTTCCTCCCTCAGGCAGATTTGATGGTATCCCGAGTAGCAGTCGAGAAAGCTGAGTAGGTCGCACCCGGCCGTGGAATCTACCACCTGATCTATCTTGGGAAGACCAAATGGGTCCTTGGGGCACGCCTTGTTAAGATTGGTGTAGTCGACGCACATGCGCCATTTACCGTTTTTCTTCCGGACCAGAACTAGGTTTTCTAGCCAATCCGAGTGATAGACATCCTTGATGAACCCGGCTGCAAGGAGCTTGGTGATCTCCTCCCGAATAGCATCCTTGCGGTCTTGAGCGAAGCGCCGCAGCCGTTGCTTGACTGGCTTGGCGTCTGTCTTCACATTCAGGGCGTGCTCGATCACCTCCCTTGGTACGCCTGGCATGTCAGACGGTTTCCACGCGAATATATCCTTGTTGGCTTGGAGGAAGGTGACGAGCGCGTCTTCCTATTTGGGGTCGAGTCCGGTCCTGACTAGGGCAGTCTTGGAGGGGTCGGAAGGGTCCAGGGGGATCTTCTTCGTGTCAGAGTCTGCTGAAATTCTTGATTTCGCCGCCTTTTTTGCCGAAACTTGATCTTGCTCGACTTCTGCTGTGACGGCCTGCCGAATGCTATTGCGCCTGACTGCCGCCTCTTGTGATTGAGCCAATTCGCAGCTCTCCTTGTCGCAGGTGAAGGCTTGCTTGACATCGCTGCGTAGGGAGAGGACTCTTGCTGGCCCTGGCATCTTGAGCACCATATATGTGTAGTGCGGTATCACCATGAATTTGGCGAGTGCCGGTCGTCCAAGTATCGCGTGGTACGCGGTCTCGAAGTCGGCGACCTCGAAGCAGACGTTTTCTGTGTGGAAGTTATCCCGCGTGCCAAAGGTTACTGGCAATGTGATCTGCCCGAGTGGAGTTGATGACAGGATAGGAATTATCCCGTGGAAGGGCGCCGTGCTCGGCCGTAATTCTGAACAAGGAATCATCATCTCGTCCAAAGTCTTGGCGAATAAGATGTTAAGCACACTGCCCCCGTGTTGACGCCGAAAACCCGCCGGGGGCCGTTCGGCGCCTTGGAGACACGCGAAGGCCTGGGAGATTTGCTTCACTCTAGTGCAGGTCCTAAATTCTTGAGGTTTGTAGGCGTGCCAGTCAATTTGACCCTGCAATTGACAAGGAGAGAAAATGTTAGATTCGTGAGCCAATCGGCTGGAAGCCGATCTGGACTCATCTCATCGGCCGATGGCCGTTATGAACTGTAGCACTTATACACCGGCTGGAAGCCGATGATGGCATGAGAAATAGCAAAATAATAAACAAATATTATACTAGCCGATCATCGAAGGGATGCAAAAAATCGGCTATAAACTTGATAAAATAAGTAAGCAAGATGCGTAGATAAATAGATTAAATAAACTCTAGCCGATCGTGGTTAAAATTACTAATGTCACTGCGAAGATACTGCCCGCACCCGTGCCCGGGCCCTTGCTCGTGCCCGCGCCCGGATCTTCGTTTGCTGTCCGTGCCCGTGCCCGAGTTCTTACCTGTGCTCGCGCCCGGGTCCTTACCTGAGGTCGTGCCCGTGCCCGGCTCCTCGCTCGTACCCGTGCTCGCGCCCTTGCACACTGATCGTGCCCGAGAACTTGACTGAGCTCGTGCCCGGGGTCAATAGAGTAAACCAATCGGCTGGCCCTTAGCCGATCGTAATAGTAATGCAAGCAGGAATGTATAGCAAAGCAAGCAATATAATCGGCTATATTTAATAAAAGATAACTTATCGGCTAGGCACTCCGATAAAAACACTGCATAAAACCTATCGGCTTATTAAGAGTGAAGTTATTATCGTCAGTCTAGTAGATCGGACCCAACCGTTGCAGCACAGACTGATGATGATAACAAGATCTCGATAGGCCGATAGATCTGATGCGATCGTGATGTAAAATATGATTACTTATCGGCTATGCACTCCGATAAGACGCTTGCGCACAAGGTATCAACCTAGCAGGAACGATTTATCACTTGCAGTTTAATAGGTCGGACCTAACCGATGCAGCACAAACTGATGATAAACCGCTCCCAATAAGCCGATGCGATCTACGCACGCATGATGTGATATACCTAATCAATCTATGAGATCAAACTGAACTGATGCAGCCATAGACAAAATAAATATATCGTGGTAAGCCGACTACCATAAACCAACTAGAATATTGGACCTAACTGAGGAAGTCCTAGCCGATAGGTAGCCGGGGTGACGAGACTTACCCTCTTGCAGGAGGTCGAACTTAACCGATGCAGCCCGGCTCAAGAAGCAAGAACCCGTCGAAAGGGTGGCGATACGCCGAATTTGTATTGATCGAGAGATATTTACAAGGTCCCCGGGCGTACGTATTTATACCTCGAGTTACATGAGTCCTTATTGGACACGGTACATGATTTCCTAATTATAACAGAAAACATTAACAAGACCCAACCGGACACGAGGTCAGGTTTTCCTAAAGATAAGCACTTGCCTAATTAATATGTACAGTAAATAACTGCCATACAGCGGTCTTCACGGCCCCCTCCCGGAATCGGTCTCTTCTGGATCAATTTCCGCCAGTTGACTGCAAGTTTCCCCTTGACCGAATCTGATACAGGGCCTTACCAAATTTTGGCGTTAACACATGCCCCCCAATTTCGGAGTTCTTCTATAGGACTTCGAAATTCTTTCGTTTTGGGCCTCCAGATTTCTTCCGTTCCGAGGCGGCCCAAGGTAGCCCACTTGCCATAATTGTTTGAAACAGTGCCAACGGCCTCGATTCCCGCCCGGTCATCATATCTCTATAAAACGCTTCGTCTCCCTAGCCTTTTTTACGCTTTCACATCACCAGAGCACCACCGCTTCATCTCCCAAAACTTCGACAAGCTCTAGCGAACCCAGACGAACCGACGCAACCCTTTTCTTCGGCCGTTGATTCCTGCATCTTCTTCCTCTCTCGCGATGGCATCAGCATCCACAGTCCCTGAGGTAATGTTCCTGCTCGATTATTTTTCCCGATTTTGTAGCCTAGATGCACCCAATCCGCCATGTTCTTCGCCTGTTCTTCATCGTGTTCTTGTTTACTGTAGCATCTTAGAGACCAGATCTTGATCCCGACCGCTGATTACCCGAACTTTTTCTACCATGGCCCCATGGGTAGCGAAGATCCCACAGACTTCATAAGCACCGAGGCCCAACGTATCCCTTTCAAGAACTCGGCCATGCTAGTCAGTGACTGGACCAATAGCTTCAGGTCATGGCCGAGCAAGCTGCCTGGGTGGAGAGATTGGTATGTCAGAGTATCGGCTGCGAAGAGAACCCTCTGGGAAGAATCACATATCGGCCACTGCATCAATCTCTCTCTGGCCGATATGGAAAGGAATGAACCTCTGCTCGCATCGGCCTCATACTTCTGGTCTGATGCCCTCAATGCCTTCATGTTCGGGCATGGGCTGATGACCCCCACCTTGCTGGATGTGACTATGCTCACCTGCCTTGACACGACGAGCTACATCGACCCCTTCAAGCTCCGATTCAAACCTGCTCAGCGGCTCCAAGCAAAGAACATCGGCGGCTGGTCCAGGTACATATCCATTCATAATAAGGGAACTGGATCAGTCGATGACCGGGAACATGTTGCTTTTCTGAACTTATGGCTGGAACGGTTTGTTTTTGGTGGCGCAACCCTCAGTCCAACGATCAACATGCAATGTTTGGCAGAGTGCCTAGTTGATCAGAAACAGATCCCCTTGGGGCAATTCCTCCTTGGCGCTACCTATCAGCTGCTTCACCAAGTAGCAACCAAGCTATCGGCCGGCCAGCCCATCGGCCATATCGGGGGTCCTTGGTGGTTTGTGCAACTCTGGCTCAATATCTACACCTCCAAGGCCTTCTTTGGGACTTCTCTTCTCAACCAATCCTTTCTAGCCGATTACACAGAAGACCAGGATCCCACTTACCGCCGATGCGTTTCCATGGGCGAAGCTGCATCGGCTCTTTCTAGCGGCAAGATAACCCCCGCTGGACTTAGTCAATGGTTCAAGGGATTTTATTATGGTTTCACCAAGGAGGCCACTCTCTGGTTTGCATACAATGATGCATCATCATTCGAGATGCCTTCCAACTTCGACCCACTTAACGCTTTGGACAATGATGAGTCCAAGGCCATATTCCTATCAGCCATCACCCCTTGTCGGCTGCCAACTGGCTTTTCTCTGGGCTGATCGTAACCATCATATGAGTTTTACCATCCATCGGTCGGCTCTCGTCAGCTTGGCCTTGGTCAACTTCCGATCGGCCTATTCTTCATCGACAAACTTCAGGCTCGGGGCAACGTCAGCAACGCCCTAGAGTATGATCGGATGCGGACTTTAACAGAACCCCTTCTTCTAGGCGCCGCCACCAAGGTGTATGTCTGCACTGCCAACACCAAGCTTTTCGTCCGATGGTGGTCAGAATGGAAGAAACATCTATTCAGCTTAGCGGCCACCTGCTACTGTTCCCGCCTCGACGCGACTACATCGAATCGATGAAGAGGTAACACCCGCAAGCCTTAATCATCCTCTCCGATCATCTCTCATTCTTAATTTGTAGGCTGCCAACGTCGAGCCCCCAACGACAAGCAACAGTGGTCGGCCGATTCTGTATCAACCCCCATCGGCCACTCCAAACTTAGGGCGCGATGCTCCATCTCCATCGGCTCTCCTCAAGGCGCCTCGGCCGATAGGACAAAAACGCAAGAAGTTAGAGCACCGCCCCTCCCTCAAGAAGCAGAAAACCGGTGCCGATGTCATTGCCATGACGCCATCTTCTCCCCAGACAACATCGGCTCCCTTATCTCCTCAGGTATGCGCCAAGTCTTGATATCATTACCCGCTTTCTCATTCATCTGATCAGTTTCATTTTCAGCTCGAGTCATCGGCTCCAGAACCTCAACATTCTTCCGACATCCCTCCAAGCACTGAGCCGATGACTTCTCCAGCTGCCCCACTCTCAGCACCAAGTCCTCCAGCCGTCGACGAGACTGTTCCTATTCCATCGCCTGACATCGGCTACCCCGAAGAACAACCTATTCATCTCCCTGAAGCCGATGCCACTCGAGCTGCCGATGTCCTTCCTCAGGTAACCTCTTTACGCCCATACTTCACTTTTAACTTTTTACTGATTCTTTTACCGATGTCAATTTTGCAGTCCTTAGCCGATTTGTTTTCTTTTAACATCGGTAAGTACTTGGAGGCAGAAGATGAAACAGCCACCAGCGTAGCAACCAAACCGTCCTTCCCAGCCGATGTGCGCGATTACTTAACGAGCATCATCAGTCGGCTGGAAAACCCAATTGATGAGCTAGTGGAAGATTGCGGGCCAATGCGGGCAAGACTTGAAGAAATTGAACACCATCTGCCCGAAGAACTCATCGACGCACTAACTCCCGCGGCATATCTGGAGTCTCAGAGATTTAAACTCATCAAGCTTAGACAGCGCATAACCTATCGTGCTGATCAACAGAAGATTACCCAAGATATCCAAGCCGATCAGCTGTCAGCCCAAATAGAGAAGAAAAAGCTTGATGACATGGCAGCTGCCCCCGAAGAGCTCCAATCCAAGCTAGACCAACTGAAGAAGAAGGAGGCCAATTTGCTGGCAGAACTTGAAAAAGTTCGCAAGGATCTTGAAGCAACAGAATCCCAGCTTATCGGCCTGCCGCAAGCTATTCAAGACCAAGAGGCTAAGGTTGCAACGATGGTGCATCAAGTCATTCATCGGCGCAAGAATTTGAAGACCATCCCGGGCTCCGATGAAGACGACATCCGTGCTATTAATGAGATTGACCAAATCCGCCTGCGTGCAATCGAAACGATCCAAAAATTCATGTAAATTAATGACCGCTGGCCTCCTGAAACTTGTTGGTTGTGCTGTAATATACTCTGATCGGCTTTGTTGCCCACTTCTTTCACCCCTGATAATATTTTTGTTTTTTTGAACTAAAGGCGATATCGATTGATATCAGCTGTCTTTAGGCGATGCAAAAACATCGCTTTCTGAACTTTTTTAGAAATTGTCTACACTCAACCGATTTAAGAGTTGATCCAAATGCTAGGATAGTATTTCTTGAGATATTTCCCGTTAAGCGCTTTATCAAACTCCGTCCCGTCAAGATCCTCTAATACATAGGCATTACCAGGCACACAACGATTAATCCGATAGGGCCCTTCCCAATTAGGCGACCACTTTCCGAATTTACTATCTCTAGACCCGATCGGCAAAATCAATTTCCACACAAGATCTCCCTCGGCAAACGATTTATTCACCACCTTTTTATTGTAATGCCGAGCTGCCCTAGCCTTGTTTTCCTTGATCCTCTCTAACGCCCTCAACCAATTCTGAGCCAAATCTTCAAGTTCATCTGTCATTAAGTTATAATAATCATCGGCTATCAACTGATTCTGCAAAGAAATTCTCCTAGAGCCGATGTTAGTCTCCCAAGGTAGAACTGCCTCATGTCCATATACCAACTGATACGGTGGCACCCGAGTAGACCCATGACATGCCATCCGATAGGCCCACAATGAATCGGCTAATGTAGTATGCCATCACCACGGCTGCTCATCAATCTTCCGCTTAATCAACTTGATCAAACTCTTATTAGAGGCTTCCGCCTGTCCATTGGCTTGAGCATAATAAGGCGACGAATTTAATAACTTGATTCCCATACTGGCAGCAAACTATTGAAACTCATCGGACACGAAGACAGATCCCTGATCAGTAGTTATTGTCTGAGGAATTCCAAACCGATAAATTATATGCTCCTTTACAAACTCGATCGCTTCCTTGGACGTAACTTTCTTCAAAGGAATCGCCTCTACCCACTTGGTAAAATAATCTGTCGCCGCCAATATGAACTTATATCCTTTACTTGATGGAGGAAAAACCTGGCCGATCATGTCAATTCCCCAACCTCTGAACAGCCACGGTTTGATGATAGGATTCATAGCCGCTGCTGGTGCTCGTTGTACATTTCCAAATTTCTGACAATCTTGACATCCTTTATAGTACCTGAAGCAATCTTCCAGCATTGTCGGCCAAAAATATCCTACTCTTCTCAGTAACCACTTCATCTTATGAGCCGATTGATGAGTCCCACAGACACCCTCATGCACCTCGCACATAACCACTTTGGCTTCCTCCAAATTCAGGCACCTAAGCAGAACCCCCTCAAAAGTCCGATAATACAGCTCCCCATCAAGCAGCACATACTTAGTAGCTTTATACCTAATTTTCCTGGAAACCGATTGCAACGGATTTTGCAAATAATCAATTATCTCCTGTCTCCAGTCATCGGCTTTGTCTTGAATGTCGTTATCGGCTATCTCAACCTCAACCTGCCTATTCAGCCAATAACCAGAAGCAACCTGTGCAAGATCATTGGCCTCTAAGTTCTGCTTCCTAGGAATATGATCTATTGACACCATCTTGAAATCCTTTAACAAATCTATACATTCCTCATAATATGACCTCAAAACATCATCCCTGCACTCATATTCCCCAGATAACTGCTTGATCACCAATAAAGAATCGCCAACAATCTCTATAATATCGGCTCCGATCTCCTTTAAAAGTTGAAGTCCTTTTAATACCGCCTCGTATTCCGCTTGATTATTAGTCCGATAAGGTTTAATCGTAAAAGCAAACTCAAAACTTGCCCCCCGAGCCGATATAATAACCAAGCCGATACCAGATCCGTGCTTGCAAACCGATCCATCAAAAAACAAAGTCCATGGGATCGGCTCCACATAATCTTCGTGAGACCCTCTGTGTTGTACAATAAAATCGGCCACTACCTGTCCCTTGATTGCTTTAGCCGATTCATATCTCAAGTCGAACTCTGTCAAAGCAAAAATCCATTTACCAACTCGCCCTTTCAAGACTGGAGCCGACAACATATATTTGACCACATCGGCCTTGCAAACTACTGTACACTCAGTCGATAGGATATAATGCCTTAACTTTGTACATGAGAAATATAAACACAGGCATAACTTCTCCACCGCAGGATATCTTGTTTCAGCATCCAAAAGCCTTCTGCTCAGATAAAACACAACTCGCTCCTTTCCCTCAAATTCCTGTATCAAAACGGACCCAACGGATTTCTCATCGGCTGACAAGTACAACCTGAACGGCACTCCTTTCTGTGGTGGAATTAAAATAGGTGGGGAACTCAGATAATTCTTGATCTCGTCAAATGCCTTCTGCTGTGCCGCCCCCCACACAAACTCTTGATCGGCTTTCAACTTTAATAACGGAGTAAAAAACTCAATTCTTCCTGACAAATTTGATATAAATCTCCTCACAAAGTTAATCTTGCCGATCAATGATTGCAACTCTGTCTTATTGCTTGGTGGCTCTGTAGTTTTAATGGCTTTGATGCTTCGCTGACTGACTTCAATCCCTCGCTCATGAACCATAAAACCCAAAAACTGCCCAGCCGATACACCAAAAGCGCATTTATTGGGATTCATCCTTAGTCCGTATTTCTTGGCCCTCTCCAGCACTTTTCGCAAATTGGCTATATGACTTTCCTCACTTTTAGACTTAACCACCACATCATCAATGTAAATTTCTATCAACAAGTCGATGAGATCATGAAATATATAGTTCATCGCTCTCTGATAAGTCGCACCGGCACTTTTCAATCCAAAAGTCATCACTACCCACTCATATAAGCCAATAGCTCCAGGACATCAAAATGCAATCTTATGTATATCTTCTTCAGCCATAAAAATCTGATTGTATCATGCATTGCCGTCCATGAAGCTGATAATTTTGTGACCTGATGCTGCATCCACCAATAAATCCGCTATCGGCATTGGGTACTCATCCTTGGGGGTAGCTTTATTCGGATCCCGGAAATCAATACATATCCTCAATTTTCCGTTTTTCTTCTCCACCGGGACGATATTAGAAACCCACTCAGCATATCAGCATGGCCTTATAAACTTGGCATCATACAACCTTGTGATTTCCGCTTTGATTGGCTCATATAATTCTGCATTGAATCTCCTTGGAGCCTGTTTGAATGGCCGATATCCTGGTTTAATGGGCAGCCAATGTTCAACAATTGATCAGCTTAATCCTGGCATCTCATGGTACTCCCAAGCAAAACACTCCCGATACTCCTTCAACAGTGTTATCAATTCTTCTCGAAGTTCAGGACATAACTTTTTGCTTATGTACGTCGGCCTTGGCTTATCCCCTGGTCCTATGTCGATCTCCTCCAAATCATCGGCCGACGTAAATCCTTGTCCCTGCTTCCCCTCGAAGTCTTCAATGGAGCCCATCAGAGTAATAATTCAGAGCCGACTTGCTGAATCGGCTGTATCCCTTGGCTAGTGACCTTAAGGTAGTCTCCTTCCCATATTTTCCCGAACAGGCAATCAACACCATTGGCTTCCCAGACTGGTAGATCGGTCATTGCAATGTTGGTTGACCGATCTGCTAGGACCACCTCGACTTGATCTCCTTGCCACTGTATCAAACATTGATGCATCGTCGAGGGCACGCAACAGTTCACGTGAATCCAGTCCCTGCCGAGAAGCAAACTATATGACCCTTTCTGTCGATGATGAAAAACGTGGTAGGTAATGTCTTATTTCCCACTGTCAACTCCACGTTTAATACGCCTTTCGCTTCCGATGAATTCCCACCGAAGTCCTTTAGCACCATATTTGTCTTGATTAAATCTTCGGCAGTCTTCCCTAATTTCTGGAATGTAGCATGAGGCATGAGATTAACTGCTGCTCCCCCATCAACCAGCATCTTTGTCATCGGCTTCCCATTCACATAGCCCTTGATATATAATGGCTTTAGGTGCCGATGCTCTGACTCTTCAGGTTTATCAAATATGGCCTGATCAGGTTGCAACGTTAGTTGAGCGAAAACTTCCTCATTGCCTTCTTCATCTGATGAAAGTGCTCTATACTCCCGAGGCAAAAAGAACACCATATTTACTGGAGCCGATTGATCAGCTTCATCGTCCTTTCTCTTCACGCGCCATACTTGTTTAGTTCTCTTGTGACGATGATCGGCCTCTTCCTTATCCTGCCTCTGTTCTTCCTGCTGCTCTCGTGTCGTAGCCGTTGTGCCCTTCTCTTCTGATTCTTTGTGAATATCCCACTAGGGCACCATTGAGGATTCTGGACTTGTTTTTCATGCACTTCCTCTTCATCCTCTTCAAAGAACTCTTCATGGATCGGCCCTAATCGGCTATGAACCGATGCTCTTTTTCCAAGCGGCCGATCCCGAGAAAACCTCTCCTGCTGATCATGCCGATTCCCCATATTACTGCACTGGGGGCAATCTTCTACTGATGGCAATCTCATCCCTTGATCCCAGCAGAATCGGAAGAATGGGCAGTTCCAATGCGGATTATATCTTTCTAGCTCATCCCTCTGTTCCTCATACCTTGAATATTTTTCTATCATATCCGATGAAGTAATCCTTGATTTATACCCTCGATGTCTTCCTCCATCGGCCTGATCCCTTGATGATGATCCTGCATTAGACCATGTTCACGGGAACGGGTGTCCATCAATCTTCATCGGCTTCTTGTCTTCGAATTTGATTCTTCCCTGCTCGACAGCCGATTGAATTTGTTGCCGAAAAACATTGCACTCGTTAGTGTGATGCGATATAGTATTGTGCCACTTGCAATATCTTTTCTTCTTTAATTCTTCGGCTGATGGAATCACGTGGTTTGGCGGAAGTTGTATCTGTTTCTCTTATAGCAGCAAGTCAAAGATTTTATCGGCTTTATTAATGTCAAAATCATACCGCTCCTCCTTGCCGATATCCTTGACCCATGGACATGATATTGATTTCTTGTTCCTGGCCCACTCTGCCAATCCAACCTCAGCATCGAATCCCTCATCGTCTTAGTCCGAGGAATAAACCTGTACCTGAGCAACCCTTCTCTGATATTTATCCTTTTTCGCCTCTTGAAATCGGCTTTCATGAGCCGATACCTTCTGCACCAGGTGCGCCAGGGACTCGTACTCTTGTGATGAAAACCTCTCCTTAATTGGCGCAAGAGACCCTGGAAAGCTAGATCGGCCAGATGCCCATCGCTCAGGTTCAAACTGTAACATCGATTTCTGACGTCCCGAAATCGCTGAACGTATTCCGGTACTGTTTCATCTGGTCGTTGCCTAACCGATGTCAAATCTATCAGTCTCATCTCATGAATTCCAGCAAAGAAGTATTTATGAAACTGTTTTTCTAGATCGGCCCACCCCCGAACGGAATTCGGTGGTAATGAAGAGAACCATGTAAAACCCGATCCAGATAGTGATAATGGGAAAAACCTAACCCTTAGAGCCTCTTCAGCCGATGCCTCCCTACACTGTGCCAGGAATCGGCTGACGTGTTCCACTGTAGATGTGATGTCTTGCCCTGAGAACTTAGAGAAATCCGGGACCCTGTATCGGTGTGGTAATGGAACCCTGTCGAACCACTCAGGATATGGACGCCGATACATAAATGTTTGTTCCTTGGGCTTGATCCCGAACTGCTCTCTTACTATTTCAGCAACCCTAGTTGATAGATCCTCTTCCCTCAGGTTGTCTTGTTGATACTGCACAGGTGGAGTTTGTTGT
The DNA here is from genome assembly GCA_003991445.1 of Oryza meyeriana var. granulata. Lineage (NCBI taxonomy): Eukaryota > Viridiplantae > Streptophyta > Magnoliopsida > Poales > Poaceae > Oryza > Oryza meyeriana. Next base: position 283,079 of record RYFJ01000574.1, read on the forward strand.
CGATTCTGTCTATGATACTCCCTCTGGTAAGTACCTGGATTGGCCCCGCCTCCTAGATAATTTTGCTGATATCCCCCATAATAAGCAGACCGATGATATCCAGCAGGAATGTCCTGTTGCCCCCCAGCTTGGTTCTGTGTAAACAGGTTTTCTAGTATATCTCTGCTGACGTTGTAAGCAACTTGATTTGGTTCAACCTTCGGTGGGAGGTAAACAGGACCCCGAGTAGGCTCTTGAATAATTGATCCATCCACCGTCTTCTTTATGAGATTATGAAGTGTGTTCACCAAAATCTCGGATTGATTGATGAGCGCGTGATGAAACTGCTTCATTCCACCATCTCTTGCAAGGGTTTTTACCGGTGGACTCTCAGGTGGCGTACGGCTCGATTCTCCAACCAGTACTGGCTTCGAAAATTGGGATTTTTGAATCGGCCCTTGCCTTGTCATGCTGAAGGACTCTAAGCACTGCTTCTGAAAATTAGCTATAGTTTGCTCAACTTGCTGTTTTTGTTCGTCTGTTAAGTCTTCCATGCTGACCGGAATTATGTTGTCTGTTTTGACTTCCTTTCTAGCCATGTTGCAAATCTGTTTGTTGAAACTTCGCGTCCCACTGGGCGTGCCAAAAACGTGTTGACGCCGAAAACCGCCGGGGGCCGTTCGGCGCCTTAGGACACGCGAAGGCCTGGGAGATTTACTTCACTCCAGTGCAGGTCCTAAAGTCTTGAGGTTCGTAGGCGTGCCAGTCAATTTAACCCTGCAATTGACAAGGAGAGAAAATGTTAGATTCGTGAGCCAAACGGCTGGAAGCCGATCTAGACTCATCTCATCGGCCGATGGCCGATATGAACTGTAGCACTTATACACCGGCTGGAAGCCGATGATGGCATGAGCAATAGCATAATAATAAACAAATATTATACTAGCCGATCATCGAAGGGATGCTCAAAAATCGGCTGTAAATTGATGAAATAAACAAGCAGAACGCATAAATAATTAGATTAAATAAACTCCAGCCGATCGTGGTTAAAATTACTAATGTCGCCGCGAAGATACTGCCCGCACCCGTGCCCGGGCCCTTGCTCGTGCCCGCGCCCGGATCTTCGTCCTCTGTCCGTGCCCGTGCCCGGGATCTTACCTGTGCTCGTCCCCGGGTCCTTACTTGAGGTCGTGCCCGTGCCCGGGTCCTCACTTGTACCCGTGCCCGGGTCCTTGCGCACTGATTGTGCCCGGGAACTTGACTGAGCTCGTGCCTGGGGTCAGTAGAGTAAACCAATCGGCTAGCCCTTAGCCGATCGTAATAGTAATGCAAGCAGAAATGTATAGCGAAGCAAGCAATATAATCGGCTATATTTAATAAAAGATAACTTATCGGCTAGGCACTCCGATAAAAACACCGCATGAAACGCATCGGCTCATCAAGAGTAAAGTTATTATCGTCAGTCTAGTAGATCGGACCCAACCGTTGCAGCACAGACTGATGATGATAACAAGATCTCGATAGGCCGATAGATCTGATGCGATCGTGATGTAGCTATGCACTCCGATAAGACGCTTGCGCACAAGGTATCAACCTAGCAAGAACGATTTATCACTGGCAGTTTAATAGGTCGAACCTAACCGATGCAGCACAAACTGATGATAAACCGCTCCTAGTAAGCCGATGCGATCTACGCACGCGTGATGTGATATACCTAATCAATCTATGAGATCAAACTGAACTAATGCAGCCATAGATAAAATAAATATATCGTGGTAAGCCGACTACCATAAACCGACTAGAATATCGGACCTAACCGAGAAAGTCCTAGCCGATAGGTAGCCGGGGTGACGAGACTTACCCTCTCGCAGGAGGTCGAACTTAACCGATGCAGCCCGGCTCGAGAAGCAAGAACCCGTCGAAAGGGTGGCGATGCGCCGAATTTGTATTGATCGAGAGATAATTTACAAGGTCCCCGGGCGCACGTATTTATACCCCGAGTTACATGAGTCCTCATTGGACACGGTACATGATTTCCTAATTATAACAGAAAACACTAATAAGACCCAACCGGACACGAGGTCAGGTTTCCTAAAGATAAGTGCTTGCCTAATTAATATATACAATAAATAACTGCCATACAGCGGTCTTCACGGCCCCTTCCCGGAATCGGTCTCTTCTGGATCAATTTCCGCCAGTTGACTGCAATTTTCCCCTTGACTGAATCTGATGCAGGGCCTTACCAAATTTTGGCGTTAACATAGCCAAAGCCCCTTTGGGCAACCCAGGACTGAAGACATGCAAGCGAAGTGTCTAGTCCGGGAGAAGGACGCAGCATGTCAGGCGAGGACGAAGGGCGCGAAGGCGAAGGGCGCCGCATGCGAGACAAAGCCGCCGTGGAGCGGGCAGAGCCCTGACAAGGAGACGGGAAGGCTGAAGCTATGGGCGAAAGGCCTGGGTGGCCGAAGACATGCCCTAGCAGGCGAGGCCCCGGCGTGCCTGTCCCGGCTAGGGGCATAACAGCCAAGAGGGCTGAAAGGCCCATTAAGGACACGGCCCACATAACAGCCCAGTGGCCCGCGTAGTGGCCCAATAGCCCGCAAGGAGCCTGTGGACAGGAAAAGACGGAAATGCCCCTATAGATGTCCCTATCAAGGGGCTATAGATGGCCAAACATGTCGCCCGGCCCGGCCAGGCACGGCACGGTTGTACTGTCGTGCCGTGTCGTGCCCGCCTGTGGGCTGTGCCATCGGCCCATTGACAGCACACTGGGCCTGTTTTCGTGCCTTGTCGGCCCGTACAGCACAACTAAATTAGCGGGTCGTGCTAGCCCGTGGCCCATAAACATAGCATAATTTTAAATTCTCATTTTGAGATAAACATACAAACAAATCCATCTCAATTCAAATACTCAAATCACAACAGACCACAGTTCACAGTTCACATTAATACATTATTGAGCTAGATGTTACATAGTTGATGGATGGCTGCCTCATTAAAAACCTTCTTAGGTAAAAACTCACACCTCGTGAGAAAACCCTAAGAAGGAAAAAGAGTGCAGCCCAGCTAGCTAAAGGAGTTCAATAGTTCAAGTTCAACATTACATCACATGATCACAACACTTAGCAACACATTACACATCATTGCCAGCATCATCAAGGTACATGATGTTGAAGGCTTCTTCAAGTTCATTGTTCTCCACACTATGTTGTGCCCTTGCCTCTCCTAGCTCCCAGTCCTTGATGCAGGTGAGCATCTCCACCATCTCAGGGGCCAAGCGTCATCGCCGCTCCTCGATCACCTTGCCAGTAAGACTAAAGTAAGACTCTGAAGAAATAGTTGAAACAGGAACTGAAATAACATCTTTAGCTAATATAGATAGAATTGGATAGGACAGTTTGTGCTCATGTCACCAATTAAGGATGTTGAAGTCATCATCATAGATAGTGACAACATCACTATCAAGATAAGCTAACAACTCAAAAACAGATGGCATAGCAGTAGATGATGCAGGTGCAGGTGAAGGAACAGGCATAGATGCAGCTACAGGAGCAGCAAAAATTTTTCCCCATGCAATTTTTTCTTACCGGTACCAATTGTTGGTTGTGCAGTTCTCTACAATCTAACTTCACCAAACTTGTTTTCATACTTATTAAAGAGCCTAGACAACTCATTTCTTACCTCACCAAAGTATGAAGAGTAATCAGTACCAGTATACTGAGACAGGAGCATAAGAACATTCCCAAAACCCTGCATCTTAGCTCTAGGATCCAAAATAAAAGCAAAGGAATATAACAGTGGTATATTCTACTAGTACTTGAGGAATTTAAGCTTCATAGGAAGAACAACATTTCTCAAATTTGCATCACTCTCATAGTTATGCAAATGCCCAGCTATCTCAATAATCTGATGGAACATAAGTGAACTTGTTGGATAGTAAACACCAGAAAGAGCAACAGTCGAATCATAAAACAGTTCCAAAAATTCCAAGACTTCCTCACCAATGTACCAGTGGGTATCAGATAGCAATGGCTAGCCTTCATGCAAACCATAATGAGTTGCAATAAAGACAGAACAGGTGCTTCTATATGGTGTGACATGCTTGAGCATGAGGTAAGTTGAATTCCACCGCACATCCATGTCCAAAAGGGCGTACCCCCTTTGCAATGCAAAAGTTTTTGAATGCAGCAATGCGTTGGTTAGAAGAATTCAAGAAAGATATTGCAATTCTGAAAGCCTCGGTGTAAGGCTTTAGCCTCTTCAATCCTCACTTGACAATAAGGTTAATGATGTGGCAAGCACATCTCTGATGCATGAGCACAGGATCAGGGCCAAGGTAACCAAAAAACTTAGGTTTAAGATTTGCAATTGCAGAAGAGTTAGAAGAAGCATTGTCAAGTGTCACAGAGAAAACCTTGTCCTTCAAACCATATTCAACAACCACAGATTCAATACGTTCAGCAATGTTTATACCAGAATGAGAGACATCAATGAGCCTAAGCCCAATGACTCTCTTCTCCAATTCCCAATCAGGAGAAATAAAATGAGCAACCACACTAAGATAATCTTCCTTAGCATTGCTAGACCATATATCAGAAGTAAGACAAACAGAAGAAATAGACTGAAAGCATTCAATAAGTTTAGCACGATGATCAGAGAAATATTTAGCAAGATCTCGAGTTGTGGTTTGCCTAGAGACTTTAGAAAAACGAGGATTATGAGCACGCTGAATGTACTCCTCAAAAGCAGAAGTCTCACCAAAACATAGAGGAAGATCAAGTCTAGCAATCAAGCGGCACAACTCAGTACGAGCAATTTCAGGGTTGTAATCCCAATTACGGACAGAGCCGTCGGGATTTAACTATAGCCGGGATTGAACTAGGGTAGCATGGTTTTCTTTAGCTTTGCATATCTTTTGATGCCAGAGCAAATGCCCAGTACCAAAACAAGAACGAGCAGTAAGAACATGCTTACAGTGGATGCATGTAGCATGAGACCGAACCTTTTTGCCGTTGGCCCCGTCCTCGAACACCTCCGCAAAGTCCTCCCAGACAGCGGATCTAGTTTGCTTGGAGGAGTTCAAGCAGCCAATGCTTGTGGTGCGGGAGATCATCGGCGTCCTAGCCGTAGACTCGCCGCCGGCATCGCCATCCACATTGATCAGAGCAGCACTGCTACCGAACAAGGCCTCTGCATTCCCAGCCAGGTCATCATCGCCGTCCTGAGCCAGGCCTTGCAGCACGAGGTCATGGTTGATGGAGGTTGGATCATGCTCCTCCATCACGGCCTCGTCCTAACGCCCTCGACCCTCGTCGTCCCTCATCGTTTCCTCGTCAGCTCCGTCCCTCAACGGTGTGCGCCGCCTCCGCACCCTGCACATGGCAACGGCCAATGATCTGCAATAATCAAAGTCAAAGATCAGATCTGCAACAAGAATCAAAGAGAGAAGAGAGAGAAGCATTAGATCTACCCATCTAGGGTTAGGGTTAGGGTTTGCGTATTGCGTTACCTGCGTAGCCAGAGCCTGAAGCTGGAGAGGACAAGCGGGTGAGACCATGACCGCTAGGTGGCGAGAGGCGACCGTCGGCGAGATCCGGAGAGTAGAGACCTCACCGTGAAGGTGTGAACTCATCGGAGATGGGGTCGATGAGTGGTGGGCTGGAGAGAGGGGGGCGGGCGGGCGGCGAGAGAGCAAGAGAGAGGCAGGCAGAGAGCCACAGAGAGGAGAGCGAGCAGCAAGGCGACGACGATGAGAGCGAGGCGACAGCCGAGGGAATGGGAAAAATAAGGTAGGGTTAGGCTTTGCAGGGGGGTGCGGCGGCCGGAGAGGGGCTGGCTTATACCCCCCCCCCCCTCCCCGCTTGGCTGCTCCTGGCCTTCTGGGCCTTATTACCATTGAACCGCCGCTCGCCGGGGTGGGGAAGGGGACATGGGCCAGCACCGGGCCTACCATTGTAGGCTGAGCCATGCCGTGCCGCCTGGCGTGCCTGGCTGGTGGCCCAAGCACGACATGTGGTGCTGGGCCATGCCGTTTAAAGGTGGGCTTCATGACGGGTTTTCGGGCCTTGGGCTTTCTAGACAACTATACAAGGGGCCATAATGTAATACCACCTGTAAATGAAACCCTAGAGCCTATAACTATACCCCTAGACCTATAAATACGTACCCAGGTCACTGTAATGGCAAGGTTTTTGAGATTAATACAAAAGATTTACCACTCTAGTCCACACTCAAAATCCACTATTGTTCTTCAACAACACATTTATTTTTAAATAGATAAGGACATATGTCTAAAAGTTTTTACCTATAAATTACTTTTTAGACGTTGACGACTTATAATTAATTAGCATAAGCGAAGCTATGCATCTGTATATGTGTTGTGTAAAGGCTTACATGGCCTACACGGGTAAAACAAAGGCCATTAGCTTGGAGTTTTTAGCCCAATTACACTGGGGAATTAGGCTCTATTTTTTTAGGGAATTTTCTTGCCACTTGTTGCAACCATAGTTATTAGGACCGGACTGACCATTAGACCGGGGAAGCCCTTGGTTTATGGTTTAATGGGTTCAACCGGTTGAACCGCCGGTCCAAAATGGTTTTAAAAAGTAAGGATTTCAAAACTTTCGTAGCACACCATATGGTGCAGTGGTAAGCCATCACCCTCCCAATCCTCTGGTCGCGTGTTCTTGAGCCCCCATGCGGAGTACGGTCATGTTGGACCGCCGGTTAACATCCGGTCTTTTTAGCGGTTTTTCATTAAAAACTAGCGGTTCGAATGGGTTTTCCTAGTTCAATTACATAGCTAATCTTTTAAGTGAACCGACAGACCGAGGCCTTGGTTCTAGTTTTTTCGGTCAGACCGCAGGTCCAGTCCAGTCCTAATAACTATAACTATGGTTGCAACCATATTCTCTCTTTTGCCATTGAAACTTTGCACCTCTCTCTTTTACCACTATTCTGTTAGTGTGCATTTTTGTTCTGCCATCACCGTCTAGTTAACGACAGTGGACCGTTAAGTTTCTCCCTAAAAGACCATTATGCACTTTAGATGTTCCAAAACAAAATGATACTTAATAATTCAGCTAATACTTTAAAATATCAAGAAAAATAAATTTTGGATACTTCAAAATATAATAATATTTGGTACTTAAATGCTTGGGAGATCTTAAGATTCTAATAAACAGCTGGTGAGAATCTAGAGAAGCTTCTGGTTTCTAGTTCATTTTCTTAATTTTACAATTACAAAAATTTAGGTAAAAATCTAGACTATTTGGAAGAGTTTCTGCGAGCTAGAGATTCTAAAAGAAGCTGTAGATGAGAGAAGCTCCCCAAGTCAGGGCCTCAATTGAAATTCAGTTGCTCACGAGGAAGGCTAAACATGTCTTTGTCTCTCTGCTCAGCGGCAGACACTAACGTATGGGCCCGTAGGAGGGTGGGACCCACATGTCAGTGGTTGTAATGGCATAGAGAATCCTCAGCCAAGGTGGACACAGTCATAGTCGCAGACTATATATGTCCAAACGTGCCGATCGGGCCGGCATGGCCCGCTACGGCACAGCCCCTTTAGGCACATGTGCTGTAGCGGGCCGTACCGTGCCGGCCCACATGCCGCCCTGTGGCCTAGGCACGGCACGCCGAGGCCGTGGGCCATGCCGTGCCGGCACGGGCCAGTCGGCGGCACGTGGGCCGGAGGCGGCCCACAGCACGGCCGGCCCGGTTCGCTGCCCTCACATCTCGCCCCCCGGATCGGACCGTCCCCTCCTCCCCAGCCTGCCTCCTAGCTCTCGCTCGCCGCGTTCAAATTTGAACGAGCGGGCACGTGGTGCAGAGTGGTTGGTGGTGGGCCCCACTGGCGGACGGCGCCCGATGTAAAAAAAGAAAAATTGAAAAAAAAAGGAAAAAGTGAGTTAAAGTGACTTTAAAAAGAAAAAGTGACTTAAAAATTTTGTAAAAATTAGAGGACTGGTAAAAATATGAAAAAAAAGGCATAAAATTATTTGAGATAAGTAAAAAAATATGAGTGTATTTTTTTAATGATATTGGGAGAGGAAATTTTTATATTTTTTAAACAACCAAAATAGCAACACATGTATAATTATGTAATTTAATTTCTGCATAGATATAGGGGAAAATGAGCGATGACTTTTATTGAATTTGTTATTACACAGCTGTCTCATTAAAAACTCTGTCTGTGAGAGCTAAAGAGAGCACAAGATGAGATATTGTAAGGTTTGGATGAGCCAAAATATTGCTGCTGGCTGTCCTATTTATAGAAAAAAATTTCACATTTTTTGGATTTTTTTAGTATTTTTTTGGATTTTTTTCTCTCCAACGGCTAGATTTAAAATCTAGTTGTTATTATAACCGTTGGGATACGTTGCGGGTTCTGATTAGGCCATCTCACCCCATCCAACCCTCGCCCCTCGTCCCCTGGATTGGACCGTCCGCCCCTAGATCGGACCGTCCGACTCTCCCCTGATCGGACCGTTGCCCCCTACCTTCCCCGCCTGTGCCTGTAGCAGGCCGGCAATGCAGAGCTGTATCCGTGCCGCACTCTTGACCCAAGCACGACATGGACATATAGGTCATGCCAGCACGACCCATAGCTACCTGTAGTGTGCCGACTCAAACGTGGTTACTGTAGCACAGCGTCCGAACCGGCCCGCCAGGCCCGGCCCACTTGCACATCTATAGTCGCAGACACTCGCGTCGTCACTCGTCACTCCTCCCCTCCCTCCTCCCCCTCGATGCCGCGATGGCGGCGGGACCGCTCGCTCCTCTGGCGATCCCTCCTCGTGGCCGCCGTCTCCGCCCCCGCGCTACTCCTCCTCCACCTCCACGGCCCTGAGCTCCCGTCATCTTCGACCACCCGAGCCTCCCCCTTGTGGGGCGAGCTCTCCGCTGCAGCTGGTGCGGAGGCGGCGGACGGAGGGGGCACCTCCTCCTCCGGGGCCACGTGCGCGACGGTGGAGTGGATGGGGGAGGAGGCCGCAGGGCGGGGCTCGCCCGAAGCGGCCAGCCTCCGTGTCCGCGAGCTCATCCGCCGCCACTTCCTGCTCCACGGTGCGTACTCTCGCTGTTCCTCAAGCTGTGATCCGCGCGCCTCAACGGGGATCCCTCTTTGATCCTTCTGCCACCCCTTTGTGTCGATGACATGTGGGCCCGGGCCCACCTGTCACGGACTCAGGGGTGGCCGATGGTCTCTTCCTCGGTGGTGAAATGTTGCGTTATCGCGTAGTGTGTAGCTCCATCGATCCATGGTACTGGCCGGATTTGATTTTTTTAATTGTGATATTCATTTCTAAGTTGTTCGGTACAAGGCCTATGAACTTGGTTTTACTGCCCAAGTCGAGACATTGCGCTCAAGCTATGCAGCAATAGCACCAAGAACGCCGGACAAATGGTTTACTTCTAACCCACAGTTACTGAAGATTCTGATGACTAGCACAATGATAGCAACACACTCTGTTATGTTGTCTCACCTTGAACACGGAGCTTGTTTCACCTTTGACCAAGGCTGTTTCTAAATGATCTCTGTTGTTCCCTGTTGTAATTTCTCTGCGACCATCATAAACAACAAGACTCAAAACTGTGATCTTGTCTCGAGTTTGCGACTAGCCAGACTAGTTTTGCGTTCCTTGGTCGATTCAGGAACCCATTGTTTACTTGTTCAATTAATTTGTCAGGGGCTGCGCGAGTAAGAGAGCTTCCTGCATATGAGTTCTGCAAACAAGGTTTTGTGTTGGGAAAAGCATCTGAAGCTGGGTTTGGTAATGAAATGTACAAGATATTAACAGCAGCAGCGCTGAGTATCATGTTAAACCGGTCCCTCATCATTGGGCAAACCAGGCATATGCATTTACTCTCAGTTACTTTTCTTCCTTATCTGTGAGATTTACTACTAATGTTATAGGTTTGGCTGCCATTAGTTCCATGATCCTTTTTTTCTTTGTTCCATCTTGCTATGGCCTAAGGAATACGTTGGAGCTACGTTTGACTTTCCTATGATGATTATATGTGAGATATAAATATAACGAATTTAACGTTATGGTTGGTCGCTCCTTATTTAGATACAATAATGTAGGTTATGTGCAATATTCATTGTGAACCTGTAAGGTATTGTTTTGCTAATCATTTAGAAATTTAGTACTGGTGGTTGGTGTTCAGTACCCTCTTACCATTATGTTTGTTCCTTTTTTCTAACAGGGGATTATATCCTTTTGGAGAGTACATTTCTTATACCAATCATTCATTTACTATTGGAGAAGTAAAGCATTTATGGAGGAAAAATCACTGTGCTAGAACATATGGTAGAGATCTGAATTTGAGAGTCGATAATTTTGAACATCCAACAGAGACAAATGTACTTTGTAGTGACTGGAATAGCTGGAAAGATCCAATTATCTGGTTAGTACTATAGTCTAAAGCTAGGGCAGTCAAATTTTCAACAGTTATTTTTCTTGACATGTATGTGATGTCTGTGCATTTCCCCCCTTTCAGATATGACTAAATGGCATGTCCTTTCAAAACTTTTAAATAAAATATTTAGCTATATGTTTTAAAGATGTTTATTACCCGCAATATTAATGTTTTGTTTTACTTTTATGCATGAGTTCACCATGTGCTTATATGCCCTTGCTGTCAGTGAACTGAAAAGGCTAACTGATATTGCATTTCATGTAGTAGATACACATCAAATTTCTTTGTACGAACAAAATGGAGAAAGAGGGAGGAAAATGAATATTCTGTACAACCTCTCAATATGCTGAATTCCTAGATGCTCATTTCCAACCAAGTTGTTGAAGCTGATTTTCTTTTTGTCCTTTTGTATTTGGTCACCAGAGCATACTAGATACTTAGCCTAAAGTATAGCAAGAAAGTCTGTATTGGAAATTTTGCTGCAGACCAATCTTGTCTCTATTCATTTAGACAGATCATTTTGCAGTCCTTCTGGACATATGAGCCATTGTTTGCAATTCTTTTTGTTAACGTGCTTTCATGTAAAACCAAAGGTAGTGAGACCCTCATTTTGAATTATCTTCTAAATCATCCCTGTTTCTAGAAGGGATAGAAAAGCCAAGCACTTAATTTGAAGAAACAAATGATGCTTGCCCATTACTACTACCTCTGACATAAACAGCCTCCTAAACTTGTGAAATATTTTGGTATCTGGTTACATTAAGTGTCATTGTTGTCATCTTTTGCCTAACTGTTAATTTCCTTACCAAAGCTATATGTCAAATGAAGCATTCTGAGTTCTGACATAGTTTTACTTGTTCATGATACTAGGTTTGATGGTGTGACAGATGCAGTTGGGATCCAGTTTTTTCTTAAGAACGTTCATCCTAAAATGAAAACAGCTGCTACATCACTTTTTGGATCTCCAGGCTCATTACATGCAAGGCCTAATACATTTGGTGAACTTATGCAAGTTATCATATCTCCTTCACGCACAGTTGAAAAGGCAGTTCAGTGGGCTTTAAAGGGCTCCAGTCCTGATATTGTATTGCACATGCGCATGATGACAAATAGGTATGGAACACTATCTGTGCCATCAATGGAAGAAAATAACTGAAACTGTTCCACGTTCACTTTTGATGAAAGTAACAACATAATAGGATACTGACATTGTAAAGTTCACATGCCAAACATAACTGGATTCATCAGTTAGCCTTGAAATATGCTTCTTACATCTGAAGTTGTGAATAGAAACTCTTTTCTTAATGAAGTTGTCAACAGAAACATAGGGCTCTGTTTAGCATGGCATTTTGTTTTAAAAGCAATTAGTTTCCTCTGGGTACAGTGGTTACTAGTTATCTGAAAGCATATTTTTGGATCATAATTGATTCATATGATTAATTGATTGTGTGGCTCTTTACAGTCTGCAAACTGGCCCATCAACATCTTTTTCTTTTCTCCTTTTATTCATGTTGTATAATTCTTAAAAATTTAATCTTTTCTCTTTTTTATTAGCAAACAGGAAAAATTATAAATGTTTCAGAAGTTTCAATAAACTAATTCAAATGGCAATATTCCATCTGAAGTTTTTTGCACCTTGTCTACTTGTCAATCAACTTAAGAATCTCCACTCCGTATAATTACACATCATCTTTATTAGCGTCCTTCCATATCATATGATTTCAACTGCTGAACATAACTCATTTTGTGACTAGGCCAGTTCGAGCAAGAAAAGCTGCAGTTAGTTGTATTAAGAGAGCTATAGAGATTTGTCATTTGAAGGGTATACCTCGGGTGGCATTGATTTCAGATACACCAGGCTTTGTTAAGGACATAAAGCAAGACATCAGTGAGTTTGCTGAGGTTAGGTTTTTTGTCCAAATATAGTGCATTAATTTTGGTTACATATTGGTTTTGAATTTCTGAAAAAGAAGGATAATTGATGAGTATGATCTACTTTTTAAGCAGGTAATTTATTTTGATCACAAAGGGTTCTCCAAGAATTTTGGTCTAGACACAACTGGAAATGATAAGGTACACTATACTCTCTTACCTGAAAATTTTATCACTGTCATGCACAAAAGGGTAATGATATGCACAAAATGGTAATGACAAATATTTTGATACTAAAAGTGCAATAGGCTTAGGCTACACAACTGCTGTATGTGCATTGCTTTGCAAATAGAGCATGGAAATATCTTAATATGTGAATTTCATGGTAAAATTTTCATTAGGCTATTTTCACCTACCCACTGTTATTATATAATAAAGTAACAGAGATCGTTCCACAATTTTGTTAACTTTGTATAGCTTATATTATTTTAAATATATTTTAGTGGAGACTTTTGCTATTTGCTAGCAAATCCTAAGAAGCAACTTCCCCAAAATTAAGTCCTTTCCGGTGCAGCCTATGGATTTTCGATCAAGAGATTGGGGTTCAGCTCCAAGGTGGGCAGCATTTGTTGATTTCTTTCTGGCTTCACAAGCCAGATATGCAGTCGTCACTGGAGCACACCGCCGTGTAGGGACAACCTATGCACAACTCATTGCAGCATTGGCTGCAGCTAATAGATTTGGTGCATATCCCTTCGCTCATACCGTTTCTATTTTGTATGGAAGAATTCTGTATGAAGACCGAATCTAAATTACTGTGCAATTGTCATGTATCAGGTCGTGAGTCTTCAGGTGCAAACTTCACATTCTTAAGCAGTGTCCACAGTAACTTACTGGTTGATGGGCTCTCATCACAGGTTGGCTGGGGCCATATCTGGAACAGATATGCTGGGCCTTTGAGCTGCCAACATCAACAGCACCAATGTGCCTTGACCCCACTCCTGGCACCTGCTTGGTGGGACGGCCAATGGCAAAGCCCCATTCCTAGGGATGTGAGGAGATTGCTAGAATATGGAGTCAGGTTATCAAACACAGGGGAGGTGGATGAGAGACGCCTCATGTCATATTGTAGGTCAAGGAAAGATCATGTGAAAAGGTACCGTGTTCTTCCATCATACAGTAGTTCAATGCAATTCTAGAAGGTGAATGAGACTCGTTAAGTTATGTTCTTTTGGAGAACGCAGTTTTGCACTAGGCACTTACCCAAGGAGCTAGTATAGTTTAGGATGGTCAGGCCTTTTGAAATGGCCATGACACTAATTTTGTGAGGTGCATCTAATGGTTCCAGTTTGGTAAGCTGTTGGGCAGGTATTAGTGGAACTGTCAGTCAGTCATGTAGGGAAGTTATAGAAAAGAGGCGAGACGTTGTTTCAAGCCTTATACACCATGTTGTTGCTATACACTGGCCAGAATGGAGATAGTAAAACCAAGAGTCATGAACTGATGCTATGCGTAAATGCCATATGTGATTATTTCTTCAGTGTTGTAGTCAACTGGAAAATGGTATATGCAAGTGAACGGTGTTGTCTATTGTAGGAAGTCGAGGCTTCTTCTGTTACCCCAGTTCATGATTTTTGCAGAGGATACATGTAACATTAGTCAACTAGCTGATGTGCTGCATCCCAAACTGTAGCTCCCAGCTTAAGCTCTTTCAAATTAGCAGATACACTGTTCCCATTTTGTCTTTTCATTCGCAGCTCATTTGTTTCCGCTTTCTAGTTTCCACCATGTTTATGTTTTTTCCTTCTTGGAGATGGGACTGTGTTCATCCTGTTAATATATAATGGTAGTAGAAGGGCAAAATCCCAACATTTTATCCCTTGATGAAATACAAATTGCATGAGTCCGTCCTTCCTGGAGTCTTTGCCTGGGTGGATTTTCCTGCCATGTGTCCTCATTTGGTCCTCGTCACCGGCGATAATTAGTTGATTGTCACGGCCATTTTTTACAGCAAGTAATTAAGATAGTGTTGGCACTTTCAGATTTGCTGCTGCTGATTCTCAATAGAGATTAATTTAAGATTCTTATGTGCTAGTGGTAGACTGTAGACCTGCAGCATGCAGACATGTAGGTAATTGCACATATCTCTAAGCTTCCACAAGATAAGTTTTGTCGGAGGTGTTATATACGTAACCGCGGTGAGTATAGTGCTGGTTCTAAAATATCTTGATTGTCACCGGTGTAAAATTTGGAGCAGTAACTATATATGTACCTGTAAGTCAAGCATTGTGTCACTAAAGTATATAGCAATCAACATGTAGGGGACAATCATGCAGTCCAAAACTCAATAATTCAGCATTTATACAAATTGGGTACAGAGTAGTAGATATGGTTTGTTCAAGATCTGACTGTCCATGTGTATATGCTTGATATTCTGGAGTATCACCATTGACTTTTATACTCCTCACTCGCACGCACGCACTCTCACTTGAGGTGTACTCCTGTACCAACATTTGATTTGCAGTTAATGCTTGCTTCATAGCTAACATGCTCTTAGTTTGTGTCTTACATTAGCAAGAATCTCATATTACATTGGAGACCATTTCAAAAAATTCAGAAGTGACACAAAAAAGGATACTTTCAAAGAGACTAAACATCGAATAGATGATCGACTTAACTTCATGATCAAATCAAATTACCAAATTAAATCTATCGTTAAATGAACCATTGAAAATTGACATGTTACTGATGATTAAGAAATTAATCAAACTCACTAATGAGCCTTAAATCTGATCCTCCTTAAATTTGATCCTTTGCTGGCCATAACATTACATTGTCGAAACACTCGTTTGCTGGCTTCGAATTTAATTGTACACAAACAGAAGAATGGTAGCTGTCAATCTGTCATAGCTAGAACTTAACTTACAATATCCTTGTAGCTGTCCATAATATACCCAAGCCTTGTTGTTGTTTTTAATCCAACCGTCTTGTAACAGCAATAGGAGTTATGTCTCTTGGAGGGTACAATTAATTTAAAGAAGTTGTCATCAAGAAGTTAATTACCATCTCATTAGAGCAAACCAGAAAGACACCTAATGGCAGCCTAATAAGCCAATCAAGAAACCCTCCAAACCAAAGATATGAAGCTGTACTGTTTTGGCTCACGTGTGTCTCCATCTTGTATCATACAATTGGACCCCTCATCATGGGTCCCACTTGAAAGAGACTTGCTCATTTTGTTCCCTCCTGCCATAATATAATGAAAAGAACTCTTCATGTTGCATATGCACATTAATTATATTGCAATTAAAATTGATCTGTTTTGTAGACAGTACAAATACATTTTGTCCTGTGTGCTCCAATCTCCACTCTCCACAGAGATATATATACATATATATATATATATGAGATATATAATGCACATATGTAATATTCCATGGTATGTTGTGGAAAGGGGACATAGTACAAAAGCACAAAAGAATTAAGCATGTTAGGATGCTTCCCAAGAGAACACAACTATGGGGACAGCTCCAACCGCTCTGGGCCTTTGGGAAATCCAAAGCCTAGGCGGACGACATTGTCAATGCCCGTACTTGCATGGACGAGTACTCCTTGCTCCAAAATATTTTTATTCATAGATCGACAAAAGACTACAAATTAAAATAACATATTAGGAGATTTTTCTCTGCCCTGCTAGTTTATTTTTAATAATAAAAATAATTTACATCCCCGATCTCTGCCAAAAGGAACGCAACTAAATCAGTAATTCCTGATAGTTTAGTTCTACGTATACAGAAATAATGCATTTTAAATTTTGTTTACCTTTTGTAGCAAAAATAAAATGGAGTGCTACATCTAACTACTGAAAAATACGTGTCATTTTAGGCTTTTAACATTTTTCTAGGGGAGGGGGTGTTACACGGTGCCATGACTTTGGAGGTTTGCAATCATTTGATTTGCAATGAATGGTTGAGATCAACTTGCTACCGTACACCACGTAGCATTTATTCTTTTGCTGCAGTACACTGTGGGGCGCTAGGCTCATTTTACTGTGCTTCTCCGCCTTTACGGGCCCAAAGTTAGAGGATCCAGTTCCGAGGGGGAGGTGTTTTGTTGCTCATGTTCCTAACTCCTGCTCCCTCCGTTCCAAGAAAAAAGTGATTCCTAGAATCTTAATATAAAATTAATATGTAAAAAAAAAATCAAAATACCTTTTATCAATAGAAAAGTAGTATTTATGAGTGGGTAGTTGAGCGATATTAAAGGGATAAAATTTCTCGACTTACGGACTGAGGATAGGTAAGAGAATAGAAGTTGATTTATTTTAGAATAAAGTTGATTTATTTTATTCCTTTAATATCCCTTATCTATCCACTTACAAATACTACTTTTCTATTTATAAGAGGTATTTTAGTTTTTTTTTACATATTAATTTTATATTGAGATTCTAGAAATCTCTTTTTTTTTTTGGGACGGAGGGAGCAGAGGCTAAAGGAAATGAAAAAACCACAACTTTTTATAGAGAATCTCCTATGGGGATGGATTCTAATTCCGGGAGATTTTCCCCTATATATGCTTTTACTACTCAAATGCAATGCGAAGCATTTCCTGTCTTCTATGCCTATCTCCTGCTTCAACACGTAACTTCCACTTATATGGTATCAGCTGTCATAGTTCCTTAAGGCGTTGTTGGGCTACATCTAAGAGGTGAAAGCTCTCATATATATATATATATATATATGGGCTACTTGCTTCGCAAAGCACGAATTGTCCCGTGCTTCACGACCGTTGCTACAAATTAGAAGTTTAAATAAACGATCCAAATCGTTCATCATGATCTCCATATTAAAACAATGTTGGAGACCAAATTTTACATTTTTTAAAAAAATTTTATTATTTTTTAGATAGGTATGAAATCTTGTTAATCTAAAGACTTTAAAACCTATAAATTTGTACCCCTCTTAAAAATAGTAAAAAATTTTCAAAAAATATAAAATTTGGTCTCCAACGTTGTTTCAATATAGAGATCATGATGAACGGTTTGGATCGCTCATTTAAACTTTTAGTTTGTAGCAACGGTCGTGAAGCACGGGGCAATCTGTGCTTCGCGAAGCACAGTAGCCCATCTCTCTCTCTATATATATATATACGTATATATATGTATATATAATTCTAAAACAATTATTATTTATTCAAATTCTCAATCTATTATTTAAAATAGTATTTATTCGTGCAGGCACTATATTTACAGCACTCAGGGTACTGTTTAACTTTACTATTTAGAATTACTGTTTACTATGCTTTTAAATTCTTAGGATCTTTTATGTCTGGCGAAACCACTGGTACTGTCGGGTGAAAACGATTAGTTGTTTTATCCTATTTGGTACTCATTATATTTATCACTTATTTGTTTTTAAAAACAGTTTCCGTTATATTTTTTTTGACAAAAAGTTTCTCTCATATATATATATTTCTATTTCTATTTCTTTATCAATGGCATCCCAGGGTTTCCTCCCAAGCGAGTCTCTTGTCTCTTCTACTTTGGAAGGCCTCCGGTTTTCTTGTGAGACCTAGTTCACCGATTAATTTGTCGGAACTCGGAAATTAAGCGTGCTCCACCAATAGGCCACATCCAGCACCCAAAACGGCACAAGAGGAATTTGGCAAAGAATGTACACCAGCAACCGACCAAAACACTCTTTTGACATGGTGTCCAGACGCCAACAATAACGAGGCCATTTATCCTCCTCTCTTCACAAGTCACAAACTTCTCCAGGCTCCAACCAAGCACATATATATTATATTAGCTGCAAATTAAAGCTTCATTTTACTCTCGTTTGATCAGATAGAATTCAGAGAAAATTTTAGCTAGATTTCTCATTGACAGCCCGATCGATCACTAGATAGAGAAGAGCTAACTGTGTTGCTTAAATTAGTTGCTTAATCCCAAAGGAGAAGAGAGGTTATTGCATGTATTAGTAGTAGTTGCATACTTGTTTAGTAGCTAGCTAGCTAGGGAGAAGTAGTGATCATTGTACTCGGATGTGTTCAAGCATGGGGACGACGATGCTCAACTGCACCGACATGGCCGGTGGCGGCGCGAAGCTCCAGCAGCAGGGGCCGACGTCGCCGACCGCGTCAGTGTCAGAGTCGAACATCGTGGCATCGACGGCGTCGGCCGACCCGGAGGCCAACGACGCACTGGCCGGACTTCAGGCGCTCCGTTTCGACGGCGGAGACATCGACGACGTGGAGATCCAGTCGCCGGACATCGCCCTGTGGGAATCCCTCTTCGCCGACCAGATCGGCGCCTCCAGCGGCGCCGACTTCCTCATGTCGATGTCCTCTCCAAGGAGGGACTTCATGGCGTGCAGCCCTAGGAGGGAATTCATGGCGTCCTCTCCCAAAAGAGACTACATGGTGACCTCGTCGCCGAAGAGAGACTACATGGTGTCTTCTCCGAAGAGAGACTACATGGTGTCCTCTCCCAAGAGGGAGTACATGGTGACCTCGCCGAGGAGGGAGATGGTGTCTTCCCCGAGGAGAACGACCTTCTCCAACCTCTACACCGCTAGCCATGGCGGCGGCGGAGGTGGTCACCACCACCAGAGCTACGTGCATGGCGGCGGAATGGAGGGAGGCGGCCATGGAGCACAAGTGCAGTACAGTGGCCTCGCCGGCCATGGCAAGGGGAAGTCCCAGAGCCCGCTGCACAGGGTGTACATCAACAACGGCGGCGGCGCCCACAGCAGCAGCAGCAGCCATGGCGGCGGCAAGAGCAACACGCCGTCCACGCTCTCCTGCTCCTCCTCCTACGTCCATGGCGGCGAGAGCGACCTCCCCTCCCTGCCGTCCATGGACCCCTTCCTGGAGGAAAGTTACCTAGGGTCGTACCAGCTGGCGGAGAAGGCGAGAGGCGGCGGAGGGGACATCAACGGCCCCTCCGCCTCCGTCGTCACCGCGCCCTCGTCGTCGCAGCAGCTGCCGACGCTGTCGGAGTGCCTGGCGATGCCGGAGCCGGCGTACAGAGGCGGCGGCGAGGAGGCAGTCGCGGCGGCGATGGCGGCCGGCGGGCTTCCCGTCGGAGCGCTGGTGCAGCCTGAGCTGTACTACGGCAGCGGCGGCGGCCAGTTTGGAGGAGAAGGCATGGCGCCGCTGCAGGATCAGATGGCGAAGGCTGACCGGTGGGCAGCTGACTCTTCCCTACACAGTATGCTGGGTTCAGTGATCCAATCAGAGGCTGAGCAGGTAATTAATTAAGCAGTATATATTTTTCTATCAAAAAATAATTATGAAGAAAATTAGTTAACCATTCATCAAAGTGAATTGATCTTTATATTTAACAAAGTGAATTAACCAAACATGAAGTCATATTTTTTTTAATGCTGGGGCTACTACTTTCTCCAAAAATATTTCCCAGAGCTGTGTTGAAAACTATTTTCATAATATTGAAATTTTATTACCAAGTTTTTAGCAGTACATTACAATATAAATTGCCATTCTAATATATATTTTGAAGACAAAAACACATGACTTATTCAGTTATTTGTAACTCTTAATGTGAATTTCGTCCA
The DNA here is from genome assembly GCA_003991445.1 of Oryza meyeriana var. granulata. Classification (NCBI taxonomy): domain Eukaryota; kingdom Viridiplantae; phylum Streptophyta; class Magnoliopsida; order Poales; family Poaceae; genus Oryza; species Oryza meyeriana. Next base: position 302,923 of record RYFJ01000574.1, read on the forward strand.
ATATACTTGGGTAAAAGATTGTGAATCTGGTAGGCAACCTCGATTGGCCAAATGGTCGTAGTCCATGCATGCAAGCGTGCTGCTAACAGCACACGTCCGCGCATGTGATTAGTATATATAATCCTTGATCACCAACTAAGCATGCTGTTTTGTCTTAGTGGTTAACCAACTTGCCAAAAGTAGCCTTGATGCTTTCTGATTGACATTATTAGTGTAGAAACAGGACAAGGATATATGTTAATTTTGAACAGCAACTATATATGTGGATTCTGGAAGATCATTAGGGTCTTTAGCAGGTTAGATTTCATCAGAATCAGTATGCAAGTACGTGACAATGATGAGTCCAAAATTAACGTATTGATGACTTATATTAGGCTTGAGCTATTAGTTGTCAGAGCTCTCTGTTGGGTGGTTGGAGTTGTACTTTTTATGATATTTCTCTCTCTCTCTCTCTCTAAATTGTTTTGTCCTCTAAAAACATGTTGTCATGTTGCATTTTGTTGACAGAAGTTGTGCTAAATATAGTTATTAGAAAAGGATCTTCATAATTACCTGAGTACAATTTAAGATGGATTTCAGATAAGAAAAGTAAAATGGAAAGAATCATGAACTCAGGTGCATAAGAATTTAAGCTTTAGAGGTCGACCTAGATTATGTATATGCGCCATGCACTAATTTGTGTCGGTATTATAGAAAATTGGGTTAGTCAAAATATTGTACTCCCTCCAGTCAAATTTATTTAATGTTAACGAGACCTGAATTTAGTTCAGCTGGCGTAAAATATATTTGAGAGACTTACTACGATGTATGGAAATTATATGGGCCGTTCATTAACTTTAATCTAACGATTTAGAATACAAGGTATTAAGTGAAGGTATTTAAGTGTGGGCTAGGGACCAACTTAAAAATTTGGTGAAAGGTTAAATAGGTACACCTTCCATTTAAAAATATAATGCATGTTAGGTTTATACACGGTTTTTAATATTATAGTTTAACCATTAGTTTCTTTTATAATATATCATCAATAACCACACAATTAACATCATATAAAAATATTATCAAATATGAATCTAATGATACTACATTTATAACATTAAACACATGTATTTTTAGTTTAATTATTAGTCAAAATTTTTTGATGTTGACTTTGTAAAAATCAATAGCGCCTTATATTTTTAAACGAATGGAGTAATTTGGCAGGAAACCATTATCACGTTAGGTGAAAGATATAAGTAAAGAGACCTTGTTATTCTCGATATTATAGGGAGTTCATGCCGGTGCTTAGTTTGAGAGACTCGCCGGCACCGTCAATTACACTTACAGAAAGTCTACGATTGACGCATGATAGAGGCAGATCGTGTAATAAACCTAAGTAGTTGATCAAAAATTAAGAAATTGATGATAAAACTAAGTAATTGATTATTTTTGGAAAAATATGTAACTAAGGATTAAAATAAATAATTGATCAATAGCTATGCATGCATCGTTCAATAAATCTATGGAGAGCAGAAAGACGAGAATTAGGGAAAGTTGTTGATCGCAATGGGAGCGAGAGTTAGTTTGAGCGGTGAGCAGTAGACGTGTGACAGAAATGGAGAAATCATGACTAAGAACAAATTACTTAGCCAGCCGTGTTTATATTATTTTCTATTCCTTAATTACTCTTCAATTGATTAACGGTTGGTGTTTAAGTAGTTTGGGAGGTAATTTCCTGTTTCAGACTATAAGTCGTTTTGACTTTAGTCAAAGTCAAACTCTTTCAAATTTGATCAAGTCTATAGAAAAATATAGTAATATTTTCAACACAAGGAAAATATGCTATAAAAATATACTTAGTTTTGGATTTAATCAAACTATTTGTTGTTGTAAATGTTAGTATACTTTTTTATAAATTTAGTCAAATTTAGAGTAATTTGACTTTGGCCAACTTATAATCAGAAATAGAGTAAGTACCTCGGAAGATTTCAAGCACCTTAAAAGCTCTCTATATTTAAATAAAGTAGAAAATTGATGACTATATATGCAAACGGGTGTAGGTGGGCTAATCCATGAACCCATCTTTTTAGGATAGGGCATTTCCAACAATAGTTTCATATTTAAATCCCTAAAGATTAAATGGGGTCTGTCTTTGCTAGTGAAATGAAGGTTCTTATATTGTATAACATAGATAAAAATTAATCTTGCATCCAACAAGTACTTTATTTTGTTTGGTGACTATGTGCTTTATGTGCACGTGCAAAGGACACGAGGGCTTCGATCCCTGAAAAAAGAAAAAGAGCACAATTGCAAATCTGAATTACTGAAAAATATTGTTCAACATGTATGTGGAGTTGTGGATAACTGGAGGTCTAGAGCATGAACTTTGCTAGTGCAAAAAGATGTCAATGAATAAATTCCCAATCTACATATTTTTATTTGTGCTTCATAGATCTTCTAATTTGTGTTGTGGCTAATCAGCTAGGTGAAAACGTCCACGTGATTGTACTTTGTAAATAATCGCTAATCATGTTCTCTAACCAACTTTGTAGCTAAACTCAATCATGCATAATCACTGCAATTACCACCTTAACACTGCTAATTAATTGTTGTTTGAATGCATTAATTTGCAGGAGCAGGACAGTGGGCTTCAGCTGGTGCACCTCCTGCTGGCGTGCGCCGACTTCGTCTCCAAGGGCGACCAGCCGGCGGCGCTGCGCCACCTCCACCTCCTCCGCCGCGTCGCCACCCCTCTCGGCGATTCCATGCAGCGCGTCGCCTCCTACTTCGCCGACGCCCTCGCTGCCCGCCTCTCTCTATCCCCCGCCTCCGCATCCCCCTCCCCCCGCGCCAGCGGCGCCGCCGCCGCCACCGCGCCCTACCCGTTCCCGCCGTCGCCGGAGACGCTCAAGATCTACCAGATCCTCTACCAGGCCTGCCCCTACATCAAGTTCGCCCACTTCACCGCCAACCAGGCCATCTTCGAGGCGTTCCACGGCGAGGACCGCGTCCACGTCGTCGACCTCGATATCCTCCAGGGCTACCAGTGGCCGGCGTTCCTCCAGGCGCTCGCCGCGCGCCCCGGTGGCCCCCCGACGCTGCGCCTCACCGGCGTCGGCCACCCCGCCGCCGCCGTCAGGGAGACCGGCAGGCACCTCGCCTCCCTCGCCGCGTCGCTCCGCGTGCCGTTCGAGTTCCACGCCGCCGTCGCCGACAGGCTCGAGCGCCTCCGCCCCGCCGCGCTGCAGCGCCGCGTCGGCGAGGCCCTTGCCGTCAACGCCGTCAACCGCCTCCACCGCGTCCCTGGCGCCCACCTCCCCCCGCTGCTCTCCATGATCCGTGACCAGGCTCCCAAGATCATGACGCTCGTCGAGCAGGAGGCCGGCCACAATGGCCCCTACTTCTTGGGCAGGTAATTAACAAAATCTCATCAAATTTGGACAAAATTCGTCGGAAATGTTTAAACATTTGTATGTTATTTGACAAATTTGAACAAAATTCATCGAAAATGTCTGAACATTTGTACTGTGTTTGAAGGTTTTTGGAGGCGTTGCATTACTACTCGGCGATCTTCGACTCGCTGGACGCGACGTTCCCGGCGGACTCGGCGGCGAGGATGAAGGTGGAGCAGTGCCTGCTGGCGCCGGAGATCCGGAACGTGGTAGCGTGCGAGGGGGCGGAGCGGGTGGCGCGGCACGAGAGGCTGGACCGGTGGCGCCGCCTCATGGAGGGGCGCGGCTTCGAGGCCGTGCCGCTCAGCCCGGCCGCCGTCGGCCAGAGCCAGGTGCTGCTCGGCCTCTACGGCGCCGGCGACGGGTACCGGCTCACGGAGGACAACGGCTGCCTCCTCCTCGGGTGGCAGGACCGAGCCATCATCGCCGCCTCCGCGTGGCGGTGCTGAGTTGCCGATCCATGGATGATAATGGCCGGCCGTGCGACGGCCGGAGACGAGGGAGAAGAGGCGCTACAAGGTGGGCTCCTCCCTCCGTATGTGCATTAGTTTTCGTTTGTTGCAGGTGTGGTTTACTATTTTGGCAATTTCTTCGTATAATACTCCTACTAGTATATGGCAATGCCATTGGTTAATTAATGAAAAAACTGTAAGAAAATAGATACATTATCTAATATATGTATGTTAAGATGCTAATGAGATTAGATTGTATTAATGTGTACTTTCGTTTAACATCAAACATATTGATTCACGCATAGAGAAAGTGGATACATAATGCGTTGTTAGTTTATTGAACGGAATATATCATTTGTACTCCTATATAAAAGTACATTTTCAAATAGTGCCAAAAAACTATTCATTGTAGATTACCTTACTATGTCCTGTTTATCTATGTACGTATGGTTGTGTGTATTATAGGTAGGGCGCAACTAGCGGTGGAAGTTCGATCCAAAACGTCAGACGGTATTTTATCACTTATCAAATATTGTTTCTGATGTTTACAAGATACAACATTTAAAAATACTGATTGCAACAGTAAGTAACTAATACGTGAAACATGAAGAAAAACCAGCTGCAACATGAAGAAACAAAATCGTTGCTGAGCACCTCTAAAACAACGGAGGGCGTAGTGCACGCCTTCAACGAGGGAGGGTGTGACGCACACCTTCAATGAGACAGTACAGTACACATCATGTCCAAGTGCAACATCCGGTTGAGCAAGGTAAACATTTAAAGACAATAAAATGGAACGAAGCTTAACAACAAGTTGCAACAAAATTCGTCAAAAATCTCCAACAAGAACCTACCGATTTAGATCGGTCCTCGGTGCCGGAGGCTTGCTGGGTCATCAGCGCAAGAAAGGCCAAGGGGCAGAGTCAAGTGGCCCCTTTACTTACACGATGCAGCTGACGCTAGCGTCGATGTGCAAGCAACGCTTGAGCACGCGTAGAGAGCGGTCCGTCGAGTCTAGGCCTGCTGCCAATGGAAAGGGAGGAGCGAGCCATCGGGAACGAGGTTGTGGGCTTGCAAGTCCACCCTCGCCGCAATGCTTTGTAGGCTACGGCTAGTCGGTCGTTCATGCACATCTCCTCGAAATCCTCTGCCGGCTTTGTCCGATTGTCACGCCTAGAAATTTAGCCAATTTCTAGACTATTTTGTGTATTAAAATCCCTGTCCAGGAATCAAGCCAAGGTATACAAAATAACAAATCAATAAACAGTTCCAAACGTAAATAAAGCGTAAATACTTATAGAAAAGGCACTTAGTCCTCACACGGAAGAAAACAGCAGCGGAAAAGCGAAACTAGCATGACTTCAACTCCACACCACAAGCAAGCTCAATTGGGGTATAAGCCAAGATCTTCTAAACTCAACTTCGAGACGAACGGTCTTCACTTCTAAAAAGGGGGACATAGCAAGACTGAGTACCACCCACCGTACTCAGTAAGCCATACCAATGATGCATTTGTGCACGAGATTTCAAAGGGAGGCTGGTGGCTCATTTGCGTAAAAGCAGTTGTAAACAGTGGTAGTTCGCAAATGATAAAAGGGTTGGTTAATTATCAATATTAAATCTCCACTGATCAACGTTATACCACATTAATCAGGCCCCATTGATCAATGTTACACCACGTTAACCAGGTCCAACCACCCATCTGAACTATCACAGTTCCATTAGGTCAAATTAATTAAGTAAGGGTGAGACTAATCACAGTGAGTCTTGACCAGTCACCCATAGCCGTGGGCACGGCTATTCGAATAGATTTACTCTGACCAGAGATGTACATCTTTACCCACAAGACATAGCCCCGCACGTGTTCCATGTGCCCGTAACCCATGGTAAAGGGGCCGTGATAAGACCATTCACACAACCTCTTCCTAACCATCCATACTACGCTGAGGTTGCACCTGCCGCCAGGATATCCCATATCGGCCAGGCTACCCCCGTTGCGCCACAATGGATCCAGAAGCCAATCAACCCTACCTCGGGCCGACCCAACTCCATCACGCCCACCCTCATCTTCGGTGCCTCAGAGAGGGAGAAGAGACGCTACAAGCCCAGCCGTTGCCCACGCTGGCTTGTGGTTGTACAGAAATCTGCTCAAGTGGTTCCTGCGAACCGGTCCTTAACTGCCATAGGTGCGACCAGTAAAACCATGCACCCACGGCCCACCATTAAATCACATTTTAGTTGATTAGTTACGACCAATCACCATGGTCAAACATCTCGAGCACGCGGCTCATCAGGTTACCAAATATAGAAATAATGTGATTATCTCTTCAATGATCTAGTGATACTAAGCATGGCTAAGTAGGTCCTATCTCTAGCCAAGTCATCCAATGAGACATAAGCTACTCAGATTATCACCCAAAGCTATCAATGAACGAATAACAGATAAACAGGGTCTCAAGCAAACGGATAGGTTGTTCCATATTTCATGTAATTAGCAAAACATGTAATTTATTTATAAATCGTAAAATGATTCACAAAGTAGGTTCAACATGCTCAAGGATGAATATGTGACTTGCCTTGCTTCTTCAAATAACCTTCTGAGCGAAATCCGCAAAGTCGCGATCCTTCGAAACATCAGATTCCTAAGCGCTGGCACGCAAAACAAGAAAAAACTCTAATAACTCCAAATAAATAGTACATAAAAAGTATATAAACAAGTAGATTATAATTTTAGATGAGTTTAGGAAGATGAACAGGTCGATTCGGAGTTCGGATAGAAAATTTACGGCTTCCGAAAGTTTAATTCAGAGAAAAGCCAAAAAGAAATTGAAAAAGGAATATTCTCGGGAATATTCCCACAGAATTAAGCTAAAAAGATTATTTTTGGCACCGGAAAAGAGAGTAAGGCCTACTATCATAGACATGGCTCATAGATTTGAGGAGTAGCTGGAGTGGTGGATTAGGCTAGGACTAACAAGACACTGGCGGATTAGGTTTATGGACTAGAGGGACGTGGTGGCTGATGAACCGATGAGGTGGATGCACACAAGGATAAAATGCTGAGGTGGAAGACAAGGGATGACATGGTGACACGGGCCACTAGGGCTGAGGTGGCGGAGTAACTGAATGAAGAGGATCCTACGGTTGAGTTTAAACCGACATTTTATGTGGATCTAGTAGCTCAAACGGATTGGAACAGGATGATCCAACGGGTAGGGTGAATCTCGGAGAAATCCTTCGGATAGGATCGGACCAAGATTTTATGTGTCTTGGATGGCTACGATTGAGTTTTTGAGAATTCTACGAACGGGATCGGATTAGATCGTAGTTTATGGGCCCACTTGCTATAGAGAGAATTCATACATCGGTCGTGGAGGAAGGAGACACAGGAGGTGGCCCGCACGACGGTGACACACGTCCAACTCCTGTCATGGCAGCACACAGAGAGGCTCGGCCACGGCGTTCGGCAGACGACGGCGCTAAGCAGCAGAGGACGGTGGCCCTGGGGACGTGGCAGCACGACATCGGGGACCGTCGGCCACAAGCGGCAACACGGGGAAAAACGACTAGGTGACGGCGACGACCAATCAGTGGGGTGACAACGACGGTGATCGACCGCGACGTGGCAGGGCGGCCTAGATGGGAAGAAGAGGGCGTCACCGATAGGAACACGGGGCTCACCGGCAGCACTGGATCACGGAGACGGTGATGACGGCTTATCGGCCAGGACGACGGTGCAACGACAACGACAGACAGGATCGAACAAAGCGGCGACGACCAGCGGCGCAGGCGAAAGTGACGATGACGGCGATGACTATGACAAGCCGGCGACAGGGAAGAGGAGCTAGGCGCCGGGACAGGTTGGAAGAGACGGAGGCGAGGCCGACGGCTGGGCGATGGGCGGCGTCGACTACCAAGACACAGGGGTACCGGAGTGGAGAAGATGGGGACGGCGAGCAGGCTCGGCTTGCGGGCTCACCGGTGGCAGACGAGGACGACGACCGGCGATGAAGCGACGAGGACGACAGCGACTCTGCTGGGAGGACGGAGGGCGGCATCAGGCAGGCAGGACGGCCATCGGCACGGCGGACGCGGCTACAGCACGGAGACCCGTCGAGGTCGGTGAGGGGCGGCGACGTCCGGTGGTGGGGTCGCGGCGAGGAACGGCGAACCCGGGCAACGTGGTGAGGGAAAAACGACGGCGGGCCGAGGATGGGAAACCGAGGTGGCGACCGACGGTCGACGGACCGGGGAAAAGAAGACAGAGGACTGGCGACAGCGTGATGACGATGATGCCGACGAGCAGGGAGGGGGACAAGGGGAAGATGGAGATGTTGGCGAGCTCACCAGTGGCGGCGGAGGACACCAAGGCGAGGGCGATAGCTTCCGATAGCCTGGAATGCGGCGGCGACTGGAGGCGCAGAGGACGACGACAACATTGACGAAACAGCGTCCGGCGGTTGGGGGGCAGGCGACGGCAACGGCGATCCATGGCGTGTAGGGGCAGGAGGCGGCGCGGCAGAGGGTCGGCGGCACTGCGCGTGGCAAGGAGGCGCACGGGACGGCGGCTTTGGGGGAAAAACAGGAGAGGGAGTGGGGAAGTGGATGGCGACCTCGGCTCGCGCGGTTAGACGCGGGCACGGGAGGAAGAGGGCGCAGGAATGGCGGCGTTGTGGGGGCGTGTGGCGCGACGTGCCGAGAAACGCGGCGGCAAGCGGTTGCGCGACGGAGGCCGGGGCGGCGCGGGCCGTGGGGGCGCGGGCGACGCAGGCCGGGGCCGGGGCGGCATAGGCTGGGCCCGGAGAGGAGCGCAGCCGAGGGGCTCGGCTAGCTGGCTCCATCGGGAGAAACAGAGAGAGAAAATGAGCCTGAAGAAGATGAACAGGAGAGGGAAATAAAGGAGAAAAGAAAAAGGAGAAAGGAAGGGAAAAGAAAAAAGAGAGAGAGAAAGAAAGAAATGGAGGGGGTTTCCAAAAAATCTAAAATTTGGAAATTGGAAGTTAGGAATTTAGGGAATATTTCTGAATTGAAAATTTGTAGACATGTATCGGAATTTTGGAGGGTCGCAAACGTCGGTGTGTATATATATATATATATATATATGGAAAATCGGAAACGTCGAAACACTTTTGGAAATCAAAATATTTCTTTGGAATCGAGGAGATTCACCGGAATTTTTGGAACCCTCCAAGTATAAGAATATTTTGGGAATTTCAAGAATACTGGAAGGAGTTAGCAGGAATATTCCGAATTTAGGAAAAATTAGGAATATTTGCGGAATCAGGAACTTTAGGAAAAATAGAGGGTATTTTGCGTCAACCGATAAATTAGGATATTCAAGGAATATATTTCACGAAGTTCGGAAAACGGAATAAATAAATTTCTAAAATATGGGGAATATTTTGGAAGTCGAGAATGGAGAAAATGGTTTAGGAAACATTCGATCGCTTGAATTATCGGTATATTTTGAGAATCGGAACGTCGAGGAGGTTTTAGTGTTCTGGGAGCGACACAAAACCCTAGAAAAAAAGAAAGTTAGAGTTTACGATCAAAGGATTGAACCGGGACAACCCGAACAGGGAAAAAGACAGGGATTTTATTATAGATTTATCTAATTATAGAAATAATCTTTGTCCCATAAAATTAATTCTGGAGCTCTAAAAATTTCGAGAAAATTTCAGAGAGTTTATTAAATCGTGTGGAATTTATCAGAAATAAATGCCACCATAAAACATATAGAGTTTATTATTATAAATACTTAAATGCTTAAAATATTCTGACAAAACCCCAGAAATATAAAAGCGTCCAAGCATTTATTTAAAAATTTAAACTTGGGATTTTTAATATTGGAAATTTCAAAATTTTATTCAAACACGTTTCTCAAACAAAAACTTTCTAGCATATTCTTATATTTCTATTTATCTAAAAATAATTTTTAATTAAAGTAATTTTCAGAGCGTGACACCGGTCAATAGTGGCTGGCTCATTGCCACTCCCTCCCTCCCTCATGCTCTGTGCTGGTGGATCCAGTGGCTGGTCAGTGCTCGCTTCGTTTTTAGCCGTGGCTAGATGGAAGGGCGGGGGCGAGGGTCTAGACAAGAAATCTGTGGTGGGGAGCGGCATCCATTTTTTGCTCGTGTCGGACGCCCGTAGCGAAGCTTTTTCATTATAGGTATCAAGACCAGCTCGTCTACTTTGTCTCCTTTAGGGCATTCGCAACGCTTCAATGCTGACGAATGGCCTCGTCAGTCCACATAGGAGACATGCTGCTATAGAGGAGAGAGAGGAGGTGGTAGGACTGGTATCAGAGGACCTTCGCAGTGGAACGGGTGTTCACGGTGGATCAGGTTGTACAAATCAAATGTGCCAAGCATTCAACTACAAATCTGTGCATTAACAAAGTATTTAAAAATTTACTTACAATTAAAGTTTAAAAATTTAACTAAATCTTATCCTAAACATCAAGTATTTATAACCCAAAGGAGTATAATTATAGCATGTTCATTTTCTCCAAATAGAATAGAATGGAATGGTGGCATACTTCTAAGCTCATTAACGCTGTGATTTTTGCAAGGCTTTCTATATATAAATATTTTATAATACTATTTTAAATCTATTTTTAATTTCATAATAGTTAATTCATTCGTTTGTACCATTAAATAGTCATCACAAATTATTCATCTATTCAAAATTCTATTCCATTCAGAAAAAAAACATTTATTATAATAGTGATTTATAGGAGTCGAGAGGGAAAAAAAACCGTCGTATAGTGCACATAACTAAAAGCTGAACTATTGTGTGTTTATTAGAAAAGGACACGCTTGCCTGTGTACGTGTGTCATTTGTATAACTCAAAAGGCTAGGAAAAATGAAAAAAATTCAGTGGCGCCAGGTGCTACCCAAAAAACTATGGCACCCTTCTCAGATAGAAACACGTGTCAGACACAAATCTCAAAGCAGCAGCATCTTGATACTGCCCTTGCTAATTTGCAGGTGTTGCCGCTCTTGATCCCATTATGTTGCTGTTCAGATTACGGCGTGGATATAGTTCTCGATTTATGGTGTCGTACATATGTATAGACCATGGACAACCATGCCGGCCCAGGAGCCCAACGTTATCACTTGGTTGAGGGGTCCATCACGATGAGGAAGAATGAATCAACTAAATAATCCGATGCTCAAGTTGGGGGGGTGGTAGAAGACGATGCTTTTGAGATTTGTGTCTGCCACGTGTTTCTATATGAGAAGGGACGCCATAGATTTTTCATATCATCTTGTGCTATAGATTTTTTTTTAAAAAAGGTCATTCGTATAAGAAGAAAAGCTAGGAAAAATAACAAAATGGATTGTGTAGCGGACATGGTTCTTAGCTATCTTAATAGGAGACGAATACGGTCACCCGGATAGAAAGTGAACCGGCTTATGTAATTAAAGATATAAGTAAAACTCAGTTTCGTATTATGACAAAAAAAGAGATAAAGTCCTAGTTGAGTACTATGTAGAATCACTAGGTCGTATCTGACTAGCTTCCTATCTTATAACCCTCACACCTCATCATATCTTAAGGGAATAACTCAACTAGAACTTATACACTGTAAAAGCAATATATCACAATAGAATAGGGTTACCTTACGTGTTTGAAGCTATATAAATCATCTTGTCTTTCGAACATATCTAGTTCTAATGCATAGCTCTATATTTATTATTACCGATATAAAATATAATGTGTGTGCATGTTTGAAAAATTATTTGTGGGCTCGTTAGATCCTCTAGCTGCCGCCTCTGCATTTCGCTTCCCTCCTCACTCTTTTTCCCCTGTTTCACCCACTGCTTCTCTGTTTTTTTCCCTTCTTGGGACTTTACATGAAAATAATACCAGTTTCTATGTTGATAGGTATATATAGTCATAGCCCATGTGTCATATGTGCAAGGTAGATAACAAATCCAACCAACTAATTAAACAAATAACAAATGCTTCTCATTATCATTAAACCATTTTACAACCATTTTGCCAAATACTGCCTCATATCAAACACCGATATAGAGCAGCTGATTAACAATTAACACATGCTCAGCACAATTAAGCATAAGTAACGCCACACTACAAAGTATAAACCCATGCAAATTTACCATAATAAAAAAGAAAACACCATCCATGCATGCACCATATCATGTAGCCATGTATGCATAGCACCCATCCATCATCTTCCGATTGTGTCGTGACCATGGATCATGATCATATCTCGTCCATGAGTTCTTGGAAGGCGTCCATGGCGGAGGCCGGGAGGCCGAGGAGGACGTTGATGCTCTTCCTCTCCTTGCCGTGGGCGAGGAAGAGGATGACCTCCTTCTCCGGCAGCGTGACGGGGCCGGACATGGCCGGCTCACCCCACCCGAAGTCGGCGTCGTGGAAGGCGAGCCTGGACCACGTCGTGATCAGCAGCGTAGACGCCAGCGACGGCCGCGCCCGCGTCGCCTCGAAGTAGTCCACCGCCGACCGCATGTACTCGTCGGTCACCATCCGCACGGCCTCCTGCACCAGCCCCGCTGCGCGCGACGGCGGCGACGAGAGGAGCTCGCCGGCGGTGGCCACGGCATTCGTCAGCACGATGCCGTTGCCGAAGTAGCCCCTGGGCAGCGGCGGCTCGAAGCGGCGGCGGCCGTCCACGGCGAACAGCAGCTTCGTGCGCTGCTCCGGCACGAGGCCCAGGGCGCGGGTGCGCGCGCGCCACACGAGGCCTGACAGCGCCTCGAAGGTGGTGCACCGCCCGCCGAGCTCGCCGCCGGCGAGGGCGAGGCCCCGGACGCGCTCCAGGCGGTCGGGGTCGAAGCAGAAGGAGCAGTACATGAGCTCCTGATCGCCGTAGAGCGCCGCCGTGTCGGAGACGTCGGGGATCTCCTCGAACTCGTGGTGGTCGAAGGAGATCACCGGCGGGTCGCGCGCGCGGAGCACGGTGCGGTCGAGGAACGGCGGCACGGTGAGTTCGGCGGCGCCGCGCGCCGTCTCCGCCCACGAGTTGACGAACTCCATGGCGCCCAGCCCGTCGAACATGCAGTGGTTCATGGCGAGCCCCAGCGCGAAGCCGCCGCACTTGAACCGCGTCACCTGTAAGACACAATTGATTTTTTTAACCAAACCGATTAATTAATGGCAAACAAAGACAATCTTTTCAACTTCACATCTTACTCCAAGTGAGTGTTTATTGGTTAATTAATCGTGAACTAGTTTGATTAGAGTTAGTTAAAATTGCAACAATAGTTGATAGACAATCTTTTCAATTTCACACATCACTAGTTACTCCAAGTGATTGTTTATTTCTTAAAAAGATCATAAATTGCACTAGTTAAGCGCATGATTTGACACATAAGCTGGTGTACGATTAATTAATCCTGTGGGAATTTGCTTCTTGATGTGGACGAATCAAATTGAAAGGCAGGATTTGTTTGTGACAATTAATTAAATGTTGATGTGTACAATTAATTAAAAATAGCAGGAGTTAGCTTAGCTACAAAACAAAATGTTTGATATGGTTAGTTGATTTATAGGTTGAGGTGGGTAAGCTAACTTTGTGAAAAAACAAACATATTCAAAATTTCTCTAATTTAGAACATACAACAATAAATTTTTTAGAGTTTCTATTAATGGCAGCATCATTAAATTCATTTTTGCAACCCCCATCCCCTCACCAGTAACCTAATCGACTCGTGACATGCCACGTCATCACTCAGACACGCAGCTGCATGGCTTTACGTGCACCGAAACTTTTATCTTTTTTTTTAAAATCCTTTCACCAAAAGGGTAAGAGAGGGCGAGGCCGCCATTAACGCCAAGCTCAGGGCAACCATGCCCGGCTGCGGCAATGGCGCCAGAAAGGTGCAAGGCGGGGAGCATGCGTGCAGTTAATGGCGTCACGGCCTTACCTGCGCCGTCATGGGAGGCATCTCGAGGATGTTCTTGGCGCCGGGGATGGAGTAGACAAGCAGGCCGAGCGCGGCAGGGTCGGGCTTGGTGAGGTCGCCGATGTCGGCGAGGTTGCAGCCGGCGTCGGCCGCCACGAACACGGCGCCCTCGCCGGTGAGCTCCACTGCGAGCTTCATCTCCTGGCTGATGGTCAAGCGGCCGGCCAGCGGGTGGTAGTGGACCAGCACCTTCGCCAGCGCGTCGCGGAGCACGGTCACCGCGTCGTCGCCGGCGTTGCCGCCGTCCGCCGCTGGCTTGTAGCAGTACACCGTCTGCACGATCACCGCGATGTTCTGGTCCAGGTTTGACAGGTAGTACTTATCCCCCGTCGGCGTCGCCTCCGCCGGCGCCACCAGCTCCGGCTCCCCACGCTTCACCGTCAGCTTCGACGCCGCCTTGCCGCCGCCGTCGGCCACCGCCACGCCGGCGCCGTTCTCCCTGGCCTCAACAACCTACACACCAACACCCCACAACATGTCAACACAAACTATCACACAATATTAGTTTGCAAGCTTGCAAGACATGATTAGCAAAGCAAAAGATCGCAATTAGCATCGAAGTTAGTGTTGCATGTTAGCTTACCATGGTTGATGATCTTGGTGTGATGAGAGAGAAAGAAGAGGGAGAGAGATGGATTGATAGATTTTAGAGAGAGAAAGTGGGGTTTGTGTGTTTTGAGTAGAGGGGGTTCAGGGGAAGTGTTTATATAGGAGCTGGAGGGCTTGCTGGTGCAGGAGAGTGATCAGTGTCAACAGAAAAAAAGAAGTCAAGGAAGGACAGAGTGATGCAAAGAACAGTTGGGGTTGGAGGGGTTGCATAACTACCAATGCTGCCCTGTCCTAGTCTTTTAGCACACACCAGAGAATCTGGAGAATGACAGCACCTAATTAATTTGATAATCCATTAATTATTCTGTAAACCATTTGAGAATTGCAAGCTAGATTACTCATGGAGAAAAATATATATATGGTTTTGTTTAGTGGAAATTAACTTCAGCTTGGTAAGAATTCAGCAGTTTATTTTTTTCGGATTCTAGTGGATATGTTCGATCAGGTTGTGGTTGAAAGGTGACACTGAACTAGTATATTTTTCAAGTTGGCAAAGGACATGCCTTTTGCACACAACCTGAGTGATTTTATTGTATGGCTTTTGCCTGTTTGCTTGATCATTTGGGCAAATCAATTTTGGGGTATTTCGTTGTCAGGCAGTGACCATGCGTGCAAGGGTTGAAAAAATACTGCCATATTGCAATTGCTTGTCTCTCTAGGAAATCCAGTGGAGCTACAAGTACAAGATATGGTTCGACCTAAGCAAGCTACTTCAACGACTGCACTTGTTACTTGTAAAGTCAAATTAAGAGCTTTGATATGCACGTTACAGCCGTCAACCTGCAAATTAATTGCGGAGTTAAATACAAGATTGTTTATTAAAAATCTAAGGAGTATATGTATATATAGAATTCGTCGGGATAGACTTGATGCAAAAGCAGTGCTATACGTACTAAGAACTTTTACAGTACTCTTACTAACAAACATCTCAGTACTTTGATTCAATCAGTTGGTGGTTATAAAAAAAATCAAGATACTAATTTGTTTGTATGTTTATTATTTTCCGTTTAGAAAAAATTCCTTATTTTTTTCCTAAAAGTTGACCATATGTTGTTTACACATCTCTCCCTTATTTCTTCTCATATTTGACCATTTACTCACCCTTTACGCCCTTTCCCTCTCTAAAAACTCTCTGTTTCCTCATGTCAATCTCCTTCTCTTTCCATCTCTCCACTTCACATACGTGGACAAACGCATGCATGCACACAGAATTATCCCGCTGTATTAAAATGCGAGATACAATAATTATTAGTAAGTTAGACACAATTAATACAGCTTACGAATTGTAGAGTGGAATCTTAACTTGAAACTCTCCAAGAGAGCTAGCTGTTCATACGAAAATCTCACAAAAATCATGTGTTCCTGAACATATTCCACCAAAAACCTGCCATAGATACCCTCTTATTGAAGTAAGCACGCTTATGTCTTTATTTTTCGTAAGTATGTTTTCTGAACTATTGAACGGTATATTTTTTATAAAAATTTTCTATATAAAAATATCTTAAAAAATCAAATAGATTTATTTTATAAATTTTTAATAATTAATACTTAATTAATCACATATTAGTAATCGTTTTTATTTTACGTGCCATTTATAACCTTAACATAAATTGGCCGGTGTACGGGGCTGCTACTATACTAGACCGGTTCATGTGGACTCATGGACTGACCACCAAGTGGGCCACACCTGTCTGGCTGCGTACCACTGTGGGGTCCACCGTAGATGAAGTCTACCGAGTCCCATGCTGACGAGTGATCCAGAGAGGGACGTTCTGTTGGGGTTGGCCACGGACAGGAGCTGGGTTTGTTGGGGGATCGTTGGCCAAACCCCATCTAACTGACAAGATAGACACGGCTGGTTCTTTGCTTGCGTGTGTCGTGTGTAAGTGATTTATCCATCGACTGCATGCCAGCGTTTACCGTAACGTTTGGAAAGATTATAGTGCTCTACGGTACGATAGTTATCGTACGGTTATTATGATGACCGTTTAAAACTATATGAGTTTTATCTTTAAAATTATTTTTAAATCTCATGATAAAGTCATAGTTATCCATAACAACTACAGTATATTGAAGCTGAAAAGAAAAAATTATAAAATATAGTAAAAATTCTAAAAAAAATTTAGAAAATTTAGGAAAAAGTTGTGGATATCTCTAGAAAACAATGTAATATTGCATAATTTTTTTTGCATAACCCGTACTATCATTTTTACACTTAGAATAGAGTAGAAATTATATCCGAACCCATCTCTTTATTTTTTAATTTCGATGGAGTTCTAAAATATAAAGTAAACTTTATTATTTTTATAAACTTTCTTCATTATAGTAATGCATAATTCAAGTACTAACTACTAAAATTTTTTTGGATTTTTTATATTTTTTTTAAAAAATTTGAATTCGGTTGACATTTGCTTAAACCAAATCATTGATTACCTTAACTGTACCCCGACGGTTTGAGTGGTTATCACAATAACCGTGCGATAATAGATGGTTCAGCAGACCCTACTGTATGGTTGCATTCGATTCGATAAGAGCATCTCCAGCAGGGACCTTAAACTCAGCCCCTAAACAATTTTTGGGCGGTGAGACAAAAATTTTAGGTCCAGCAGGGACCCTAATAGAGCCCCTAAAATGGGGAGGCCCCTAATCCAGCCCCTAAGCCCCCAGTCCTGGGGGCTCTATACCACAGCCCATATCGACGTTTTTTTGGCGCCTATGACAATTTCTCAAGCCCACCGTGCCCGTCGACATCTAGAGGAAGAGGAAGAAGATAGGATTTTTTCTCAGGTGAAAACCCTACCTGCCTCGCCACGCTGCCCTGCCCGTCGGCCTTCTGCGCCGCGCCGCCCGGCCCGCCGCCCTCCTGCCTCGCCGCCCGGCTCATCGGCCTCCTGCGCCACGCCGCCGCCCTGCCCGCCGACCTCCTGCGCCGCCCTCCTGCCTCCCCGCCCTACCTCGCCGCCCTCCTGCCGTGCCGCCCGGCCCGCCGGTCTCCTGCGCCGTGCCGCCGCCTAGCCCGCCGGCCTCCCGCGCCGCCACCCTGCCTCGCCGACCTCCTGCGCCGCCCTCCTGCCTCGCCGCCCTCCTGTCGCGCCGCCCGGCCCGCCGGCCTCCTATGCCCTGCTGCTCGCTCCCCGGCCTCCTGTTGTTGCTGTGTCTCCTGCATATTTCTTATATATATATATAGGAGTACTAGCTGTTGCAATATATATAAGTACACTTCTTTTATATACGTGTGTTATAAATATTTATATTTTAATTATAGTGTCAAACTAGACATATACATATAGTCTACGGTAAAAAATAATAGAAAAAGAAATATGGGCTGAGAAATGAGAGCTGTTGCTGGAGTTTGGAACATTTTTAGGATCCAAAAGAAATAGGGGCAGCCCCCATTTAACATTTGAGAGCTCTAAAATAGGGGCTATTACTAGAGATGCTCATAGGGGCTCATATTACTTAAAAATGATTTTTCGCAGCCGTCCTTCTATACAGGTCAGGCTATTTGGCGCGCGCGCTCCAAGGGGGCAAGAGGATAAAATTGGTGCTCCGGCTTCGGGCTGAGCATGTCACATTGTTTTCATGGTGGGATCCATAAGAAGAAAATCAAATAATCAATCCCTGCCGGTGTGTCTATGCACTTCTTTGTCTTTGTTAACTTTTCTACTGCATGCATGCAAGGTGGGCCCATATTATTTTTAGTTTGCATGTGGTTTAGATTATTTTATTAGGAATACTAGTATTTTACTTTTTTTCTTCCATGCTCGTAAATTTTTTGAAATTGAACGTGTTAGTTTCCGAAAAAAGCTAATTCGCATTTGGTCGTGTATTTTCATTTTTTTAAAAAATAACCATGCAAATGATTTAGATAAAAATCTGATGGCATGAGTATAAATTTTTTAAATATTTGACTTGTAAGTTAGAGGTACAAGTAGAAAGTTTTGAATTTTTTAGTTGAAATTGAAATATTTTGAACCAAAATTTCAATTGAAAATTTTAAAATTTGAGTTGAAAGTTTTGAATTTAATGTTGAAAGTTTTGAGTCTTAAGTTGAAAGTTTCAAAATTTGAGTTGATAGTTTTGAATCTTGAGTTGAAAGTTTCAAATTTAGAGTTAAAAGTTTTAAAATTTTAGTTGAAACTTTCAAATTTTAAGTTGATTTTTTAAAATTTTGAGTTCAAATCATCATAGTCGCCTACGTCCATGAATTCCACGGCGACTTGGAGCGGCCGCTAACCCCGTGTCTATCACGTGCATGGGTCCTGGAGACCGCGTCCACGAAGCTTGACTTGATCCTATGCGTGGGCCCGAGCCTCACTTTCTTGACTCGGTAATCACGTGCTAGCACGAGCGCCACTTGCTTCCTTGAAGCTTATGCACGTATCAACCGTGGCAGCCTTCTATATGTAAGGCAGACGGTCCATAAAGACAACTATATGCATGGCACGTAAGAGGGAGCCGTTTTTCAATGGTTGATAGCTGATGACTAAGTGAGCATAACGTATGCAAATTAAAGAGCAAACTAAACCCCGTCGCTATAGGACTTTTTTTCCCTACTACATTAAAGATACCTATACCGATATATATTTTATAGGTGCGTCCCCTTCAATATGCGCTAAAAGTGGTATCACTGGTTTATAGTGAAAGTGCATCCACGTGTACAGATGTATGCGCAACAGGATTTGATTTCTATTAGCATGTGAAGCTGTGCACCCATGACTCTCCCTCATATCAAATGGATTGTATGGTATTATATGGCAGGAAAAAAGAAGCAACCATGCCTTAGATGTCCGATCATCTAAATCATTTTACGGGGTGATAGATGTTTCATCAAGAGGCTTAATATGCAACATTTACAACAGATAGAACCAAACATTATTATGTAAAACAGTTGGACGGTAGTATGTTCTTTTGGTGGTTTGATATGATATTTATAATTAAGGTATGAAACACCACTTGAATAATATGGAATATTTTAAAACAATGAGAAATTCTAAGGTCTGTCATCAACGAACAATTAATTCTACCGATTACCATAGATAAACACGAGCTCTACAGAATACCAGTATACAAATTCTCTTCCATTTTTGCCATCATCATTAACCGGTCATCCAATGTCATCGGTTAACCACTTGGAAAAAGTCAGTTTTACCTCTATGTAATCCACGGCACTTGTTCTTGATCTGCTCTTCCCAGAGAGCCTACAAGCTGCAGGAACCAGCGGCATGACGTGCTCCTCGGAGCCTCCGCCCTTCCACCGCGAGCGTGCATAGCCCCTCCACCGCCTAGATTCATACCGTCGCCGGAAGCCCTCGCGCCGATTCGCGTTGCCGCTCGGAATCCCGGTGTCGTCGCCGCTTGGATGCGCAACGCCCTCCACGCCTGGATTCGCAACGCCACCTGCACTAGGGTGTGCGCTGCCACCGCCTACTCCACCTAGATGTGTGACGCCGCCGGCAAGAACTGCACCGCTGCTGCCGATGAGAGGAGAAAGCTTCAGCCTTTTCATTTGTTTTGGTACGGTATGGACAAAGGAATATAAAGGGGTGGGCATTTAGAAAATATGAAATGGCGCTAACGGAGATTAATGGATGGAGACCTCACGGCAGTGGCAAAAAGGGGATAATATCATTTCTACGATGGCATTTTGTAAAACTCACACTCTTCGATAGCATAACATAGAACCAGATATTTGTTAATGATAAAACTTAGTATTTCTATCGAACAATTGGTACAATATCTAAACAAAACAAAGAAGTGACACATTCAAATATAACAAGTAAATCAAAATTGAAAAACTACAGAAAATCGTAAAATAATATGCAACAAGGATCTATCAATCCGGACCTGTTGTCTTACTATCCTCCAGTTGCTCGATCTAGGATGAAAATATGCAAAAGAGAGGATACGAGTAACCACGAGAAGTGAAAGAGCTGTGCGATCAACAAAGTGAATATAGTGGGGTGAAGGATATGGTGCGATGCTGAGCAACGCCATAGCACAAGTTGCATCGCCCCCGTCGAATCTCTATGGTTTGCAATTGTCATTGACACTGTGGCATCACCGTCGCTGCAAGTCACTGGTGCTGCCAAAAACCTTAGAGCAGGAGGATTCCCTTGTTTGTTTAGAGTTTAGTTTGTTATTTTGTTTCAGCTTATATAGTTTGAGTTTAAACTTGTATTTTTATGAGGTGATATATCACATGTTAATTTATGTTATCAATTTATTGATAATTATTAGCATGACACGTAAGAATCGAGAAAATACTATCCCGAGGGAAAAAGAACCATCTTCAAATATGAAGACAACACATATATGTGTAAAGTTTTTTAATGTAAAGTTTATATGTATAGGATTTCTATATAAAAAATTTTTGTGTGTAAATTTTTATCATTAGAAGCAGTAGTCCAAAACAGACTTGGACATTCATGCGCCTCTATATATATATATAGTATAAGTAGCATATCAGTCTTTAAAATACTTAGACCACACGCACACACACCTAACATATTTGAGCAAAATAATACCAGCAACGTTCCAGCCAACGAATCGTTTCCAAAATAATTCGGATGGCAACGGCTTTGCACAACGCTTTCTTCAACTATTTCTTAAAATGATTTTGAATTAAATCGAGTACTGTAAAGAATGACCGTACAACATTTAATTAAGCCACTCTTTCTTCAACTCTTTCTTAAATCGATTTCGAATTAAGCGAACGAGCAGCAGCCGATCAGCAAGCACACCGTACGTATAGCAAGCTAGCAGTCGGCCAGCACAAGTAGCCCTTTTTTTCTCTTTGAGAGGAGCAAGTACTTGTAGCTAGCAATAGTAAGTAAACCCAACATAAGTCAGTTTGAGCGGGCCAATAATTC
The DNA here is from genome assembly GCA_003991445.1 of Oryza meyeriana var. granulata. Lineage (NCBI taxonomy): Eukaryota > Viridiplantae > Streptophyta > Magnoliopsida > Poales > Poaceae > Oryza > Oryza meyeriana. Next base: position 324,244 of record RYFJ01000574.1, read on the forward strand.
AGTAACAGCTTTGCACAACTCTTTCTTAAATGTTGAAGCTGATTTTGAATTTCTAAATTTGATTTTAGAATTAATTTTGGATGATCAGATGGACGTTAGTTAGACTCAGGTCAATCCTAACGAGTTTATCGGATTATGCGCAAAAGTATGGATTAATTGGAATAATCTGTATTCGTAAATTTTGACAATATTATATCTATATTTCACTACTACAGAATACACCTTCAGTGCTGGTTGGAAAGATTATCGGTGCCGGTTTCCTCAACCGGCACTAAACTTTAGGCACTGATGAGTAGGGCATTAGTGTCGGATATGTGACTCGATAATGATGTTGTACTAAACGTAAAAAAAAAGCAAGATGGCTCAAATCAAGCCAGCTTTGAGTGAATCAATATAATCACAGAATCGAGTTCACGGATCAATAAAGAATTTATACAAAAATGAATAAATAGAATCATGGAATGAATTGAGTTCACAGATCAACATATCTCATTACATATAACACTGAATCAAGAAATCAACACAAAATGAATCTCAACAACATAATCTCTTGGTTGTTGCCTTTTAGATATGCTCCATTTTTGCTGGCAAGTCTGCAACAGAAAGCTTAGAGAGAGAGGAGCAGGGGAACATTGGTATGGAGTGATCTTTCCATACAAATTATTTCACAAGTCCAACAGTACATGCTAGATGTTTGGATTGGAGCTAACATTTTCTTTTTTGGAGATTGGGGCTAACTTTTGCCAAATTGGTAACTTCAATGAAGTTAAGGTATTTGTACCAAAAAATCGTTTGTGCTAAAACTTATCTAGGTTTAACACTACCAATTAGAGAAGTCAATTGTGCTTGTTTGTCCGTTTACCTATGGATAGAAGTCCTATTAGAATTAGGTTTGTCCCTAACTTTATGTCAGTATCTATTGGGTCAAAAGCTATGCCTAATGGATACAGGAGTACATATGAGCTGTGGCGGGTAAACAGGCTACTAGCGAATGCACAGCACCCGTGGGCGATAGGTATATGCAGCATCCTGTATCCGCCATAGGTAACAGGCATGCCCGAGGGCATGAAATTTTCTGTCGGCCACGGACATAATGCCCGTCGCGATTGCCATCCCTACTACCAATGTTGGTAAGATAAAGAAAGCAGGCTCATCCTTCTCATCTTTCCGCAATGTGCTATGCAGAACTAACTACAGACCAGGATCAGCTAAAGTTGCAACTACGACTGCAACTTTAGCAGTCACCATGATCTGACCATTCACTAATCAACCAACGGCTGTATCAAGAGGCTATTTTTTTTCTCCTTCCTTTACTTGATTATCTTGCAGGTTATGGTTGATATAAGGCACTTGTATAATGCATGAAAACTTATCTACATAGGGTTAGGATAATGATTTAATTAATTATTCTCTTTTACACTTTGAAAAAAATTATGATCTTTTGTGTCAAATTCTAGTTTATTAGCCTCTATTAATTGCTTGTTGAAAGAGTTTAAACAACTATCAATACTAGTAACATGTCCGTACTAAACTTACGGCGACATTTAAAAACACACATGGGCTAGAGCGCAAATGAGACATATTTACCTACCATAAGTAAACTGCTTTAATTTTTCATAAAATTATGATGTACATTTCTCAAGTCTATCATCTTTACAATTTACTCTTTTTAAAGAAGTTAACGTATTATCACTATGGCATAATATTCGAAAAATAAATTATTAAAATTACATTATCATTTATAAATAAAGTTTCAAAATTACATTATCATTCATAAATAAAATAAGAAAATTGTAATATTCATCCATGACTACAAACCAACAGAAAAAGAAAATTACATTTGTTTTTGAAACCGAGCCAGCGTAAGCTGTGCTATATTAGTATAGATAAAAAAGCACTGTACATTGTTTACAAAAGTAGAGAAAAACAAATCAGGACAGAGGATGTCGCGACGTCCAAACATGCTTAATCCGAAACAGAGTAAAGAAAAATGCATTCTCCAGATCAAACCAGCAAGACCAACAGAAACTATTTTTTTAAAGATAGCAATGCAATCAAATGATTTATCACCCGCTAGGCTACAAGCCACTGACAAACCTGATAGGCCATCTCAACTGCTGCTACAGAAGCAACAAAAACAAGTAAAGTATATATATATGGTGGGAAAAATAAGACGGTAGGAGTTACATATAGATTTCGACCGATTTCAACAATATACCGGAATTATAGATTCTGCAAGTAAAAAGAATGAGTGTAGGGGCCAAGTATGCTCAGAATTTCTAGCAAAGGAGGTCCTTCTTCTAGCCACGGTGTCACCTGGTTTGTCTTCGCTTCGCTTTCGTCTTTCTCACCGTGCTGCTTGTACAATCCCACTGTAACCTGTTTGTACACCACGGCGTAACATTCCTCCAATCTTTCAATCTTAAAATAAAATAGTTACATTGATTATGAAATTAGTATTGAAAACAAAACTTAAAAATTAGTAAATAGGTTACCATACTGAACTACTGAATGTAATATGGAACAAATATTGATACTATACTGAAAATAGGCACCATGCATTGATCCAATGGGTAAAGAAACTAATAATCGAGGAATGCTGATAGTGTCAATACCAAATGATGCTATGGTCATATTGTTGATTCAGGTGTTCCCTAACCTGCTAGACATGGCCCCTTTCCCAAGCTAGCTATACTGACCAGTCTTCTCCGATCCCTACAGCAGTGTCAATAATCAAATTATTGATGACTGCCTGTTCGCAAGCACAAAATCCCTAATCCCACATAAACACCTACAAGCAAAATCCTCAAACAAGATCAGCATCTTATAGAATAGCAGAACTGAATACCCCAGTTCCATATTAAGCATCAAGTATGAACTATTGCAGCACATCACACATGAATTTGGGCATTAATATCCTCAAGAGAAAACATACCAACATTAAAAAAACAAAGAAAAAATATATTGTAGATGTAAGCTTGCATTCTTTTTCTACAAATAAATCCAACCCCAGATTACGCCCAAGAACAATTAAAACTGAACACAAGGTTAATGTTTAGTAATAGTTCATTTGAATAGTTTTTGCAAGGCTCACAAATGGAATTTTGCAGGGTTCACAGATGAAATGGCATTCAGTGGCAGGTGGATTGGTGAAAACTTAACACCACTATAGAAAAAAGATCAATGCTATAATTCCAAAACTGGAGAAGGAAATGCATGCAGTTACTCCATCAGAATTCTTCTCAATAGACAAAGCCATCTTTAGACAATTAATGCATAGCCCAGATGAGAAACAAATGAACTAATAACCCTTTTATTTAGGAGAGATGTCATGTCATGTCGACTTGAGAAAACCCATGCCAGCAAAATGAAAGTCAACCGGGGACCATGTAAGGCAGTACTTTGCACTTGGGAACTCATGCCAAAAATCAATTACCAAAACAACACCCAAAGATGAAAATCACTAATTGAATATCTGTGGACTTTATTTAGCAACATCTAATGTCTGGCCTCATGTGTTGCATTTGTCAATAAATAATGAACAAGCAAGCAAATTTTAAGTTTGGCATTCCCATATGTCGCACCATTTGACTTTCATTGACCATTATATATTTGGAGTCCACTTATTTAGCTAATCAGGGTAAATTATATTGACAATTGTAAACAATTTCATCACTATCCATAGCATTTTAGTACCTTGCAATGTACCCAATAGCCGATTGCTTTATAGAATTCTTGTTCACTGTTAAAAATGGATAGAGCCCTACACAATTTTACCTGTCCAGGAGCAATGAACACAGATAGTGAACCAATAACGTAGTGCACTAAAGAATTGTCTGACTTGGACAAGTATCCATACCTTCTTCTGAAGTCTTTTGAGGATTTCCAGGCATATATATGCACCAATTGAATGACCAACCTTCATCAGTAAGATGAAAAAACCAAGGTGAATGACTTCATACAGAAAATGAATTGCACAATAGTTTCAAGTATTGAGCACACATGCTTGGACATGTAACAGTACTATCATGATCTCAAAGCAATATTTTCTCATTACAGTGATGAATGGACATATAATAATGTGATGTCAAAATACACAAAAGAAATGAAAATTGGTCTCGGACTAATGAACTTGGACCAGGCAGACAAGTAGTGGAATAATGATAAAAATTTATAGTACAGAACACTTTTGCATTTCACAAATCTCCTCATATTTTGAAGATATTTGAATCAGAGGCTTGTCCTTTTCTAAACATCAATTAGAACCACATATTTCAACTTTAAACCATATTAAGACTTCTTTGATGGCTAACATCTGCAAGTTTGAATAAAATATCAATAGTACCCAGGGAGAAATGCACTTGGATTAATATAAGAGCAGAAAATACTATATTTAACTCTCTTAATAAATTGGGTCATTTCTGAACGTCGAGTGTTAGGAGGAGATTTGTAAGGGAGGGATGTGGAGTGGACTGGGACGTTCGATTTGGTGAAGAAAATATTAATCATTGGATTTGACGATGGTCATGAGTAAAAGTAATTGATGTATTATAGGATAGATAAATAAAATTTTAAATTTATAGTTACTGATTAAACAATTACTTTTTGAGAAGTAGAGAATGAATTAATTTAGTTTTACTAAATAACTACAGGAAACACTAAAAGAAAAGAGAGAGATATGTTCCTAATCTTAAGCCATTGCTTGTTTGTTGAGTGGTTTGATGCGACGTCTGCTAAAGTTGCAGTCAATAACTACAGCTGATCCTGGTCCACTTAGTACACGCATCCTCCAATCTCAGCGGTCAGAGCAACCAACCAACGGCACAGATCTCCTCAACCTTCCTCCTCCCGCAACTCCGGCCCCGCCGCCGCCTGCCGCCGCCTCCTCTGCACCATCACCACCGCGGGGGTCCTCCCCGCCGCCCACCTCCTCTCCCTGCCACCTATCGAGCCGTCCCCCACCGCCGACGAGCTTGCCCGCCTCCTGCTCGCGCATCACAACCCCTTCCACCCGGCCGAGTTGCCGCTCCAGATCCTCTCCGGTGGGGGCGTCACACTCACCCGGGACCTCCTCGTCCAGCTCCTCCTCCGCCTCCGGGGCGCCTCCAAGCTCGCGCTCTCGCTTCTCCACGCCGCGCGGCTACACCCTCCCGTCTCCTCCTCCCCGCCCCCCGCCGACGCCTACGACACCGTCGTGGACGCCCTAGGACGCGCACGCCAGTTCGAAGCCGCGTGGCGGCTCGTCGTCCAGGCCGCGGCCGACGGTGCCGCCACGCCACGCACGTTCGCGGTGCTCGCGAGGAGGTACGTCGCCGCGGGGATGACGCGGCAGGCGGTGCGCGCGTTCGATGACATGGAGGCGTTCGTCGGGAGGGAGCCCGACGCAGCAGAGTTCACCACGTGGTCGACACCCTCTGCAAGTACAAGTACCCTAAGGTTGGTGATAACATTCTTGGCTTGATTGGTCACTAGTTTGAGACTTTTAGAGGATGTACTGTATGAAATTATTTTTGATTGGATGAACTCATGATAATGCCTGAACTTTACACATTTCGTTTCTTTTTTCTATGTGTGTTCTCTGCACGCGTAAAATTATAGCCCAATGCTGTCGAATGAAATTTCAGTTCAGTTCAGTTCATTGGAGTAGGTGTCGTTTGTTAAGGCGTGATTTTGATTAATTCGTTGACCGCTGGTCGAGCTTGAGATAAGCATACAGTGCACTTAGTGTAATGAGTGGGAACTTTCTTTATATACTATTGCAGAGTATGAATCTGTTTATATAGCATAAGGCCTTGTCATGCAGATGGAGTAGAGTGAAGATGATAAATTTGTAGTTGCAGTTTGATGGGATGTGCACTAGTATTGCTAATGAATGCTTTGCATCTGATATTGCCTGTTAGGTTGATTCAGCCAGGACTGATGAGCACAAAGTGGTTATGCATATATTCACATCTTATACTGATAGATTCTTAGAAATTTTCTTAATTAATGTATGTCATCAGTACATGAGCTTCAGGTTTAGCTTCTTGTGAGTCTTGTTTTCCCTACTTGCTTGTGAACTTTTTATTGTGCTGTGAAGCAATAGCAACTGCCCAACTCTGCTTTCTGAGTAATATATTATTAGTGTAAGATTGAATTCGGCTTCTAATTGTGTTCTCTGTTGAGGAACCTATAGATTGCCCTAGCAGAACTAGAATGACAGGTACCGAACTCATGCTGTATTAGGATTTATGTTTATCAAATTAATTGTTCTGCAGTTTCTTATCTTTGAATATTAGGGTGAATATGGAGTTATGATTTTGGACTCTCGTATTCTCTGTTTTAACTTTTTGCGAATGCTTTGTAATACTTGTTTGAAATTTTGTATTTTTTATTGCAAAGGTGAAGACGACAAAATGGTTTTCTTGTGTTTTTCTGCAGGTATTATGTGTTGGAAATACACTCTAGGACTTATTGAAACTCACTTTATTTCTTATAGCTTCCATAGCCAGTGAATTCAAAGTTTCAATTTTCCTTATAACCATTTCTTGCACATGTAAGACGCTTTGGTACCAGAATCATTCGTGTCTGCTACTGCATGCACTCCGAACTTCTGATGCTTTCAACTTCTCTAGAAGTTTCTTCTCCTGAGTTGATAGTCAAACAAGGTTAGCCAGACAGTCATCTAGGTACTTCAGGCCTGCTAGTGTTTGAATTGCATTGATCAACTGTCCGCCTGTACCTCATTTCTCGGTTGCTTTATGAAGAGCTTCATACTTTCTTTTACTAATGTATCCTTTGTCATTTACTCATTTATCACCATTGCAGGTTGCAGCGGAAGTATTTAATAAAAGAAAATACAAATATGAACCAAATAACAAGATGTACACTGTTCTAATTTATGGCTGGTGCAAGGTAAACCGAAATGACATGGCTCGGAAGTTCCTAAGAGATATGGTTGGTCATGGGATAGAACAGAACATAGTTACATACAACATTCTCCTCAATGGTATCTGTAGGCATGCAAGCTTGCACCCTGATTACCGGTTTGATAGAACGGTCCGTGCAGCTGAGTATCTTTTGAAGGAGATGCATGAAAGGGGAATTGAACCGGATGTTACGAGCTACTCAATCATCCTGCATGTTTACAGTTGTGCACATAAACCTAAACTATGTCTCTGTATGTTCCGCTCAATGAAAGAGAGAGGTATTTCTCCCACGGTGTGCAGCTCTCCGAACGCAGCCGGGCATCATCCCTATAAACTGCCGCCGCCCACTCGAACGGCACAACACGAATCCAAAGCAAAGCCGTTGATCGATTGCCTGCTCGAGTTCTCGCCGTTGATCAGCTACATCGCCGTTGATTGATCGCGGCCGTTGTTCAAGTTTTTGGCCGGCCGGTGTGGAGAGAGAGAGAGAGAGAGATGGCTCGATGCTGCTTCGGCGGGTACGGCGGCGCGGAGGAGGAGCGCGAGGCGGAGAAGGTTCTCGCGCCGAGGGTCGCCGCCGTCCTGCGGGAGGCGAAGGCGACCGGCGGCGGCGGCGAGGGGAAGGCGAAGCTTTCGGTGGCGAAGGAGCAGATGCGACTGCTGCTGCGCGTCGATGCCGTGCGCGGGGCGCGCACATACCGGCGGCGCGTGGTCGCCAGGGTGCTCGCGCTCCAGGACGCCGTCGACGCCGGCGCGGCGTGAAGTGAAAATGATCGATCATGCATGCGCGCCCGGGTTTTCTGTGTGCTACGTTGGCTTCGACGACGATCTGTGCATTAGCTTGATTAGAAAGTTTGTATTGCTAATTGCATCATATGCATTTCTCCCGTTCAATTAACTGTGTTAAGTGATTTTTGGACAACGGAAGTATAATTGTGTTAAGTGATGTTATTGTATTTTCTAATTATAGAGAAGTGTTTTATACCTTTGGACCAAACCAATTAGGACATGACTAGCGATCGAAGGTCCGAGATCCCTAGCAAATTATTATTAAACGGTAACACTTGGTGAAAAATGCTTCACAAAGAAATATTTTCGATATTTTATCACTTGCTTAAAAATGTTTCATCGCTTGATAAAAAATGTTTTAATCATATGAACACTAAAAAAGGTTGAATGCAGCACCCAAACTCTACTATATGCAACATCAAAGAAACCATAGTGCACATTATGTGCAATATCTCGATTAAAGAGAGTGAAGCACTCGAATACACCGAAGTGCAACAAGATAAAATAATGGTTTGCAATAAGCCTACCGGTTGCTTTCTTCCTCTACTCTGGTGGCCGGATCAACCTTCCTTCTCTATTCTTGCGGTTGGATCCATTTTCTTCCTCCACTCTAGCGACTGGATCTATCAAAGAGTACCGCCGTTTCTTCCAAAATATGCCTCCTCCTCTTCTTCCATTGACTTAGTCTCGGCGCCGGCGACTCCTTGTCGTATGATGGCGGCCCTCTGATCCCTCTCCTCTTCCTCCTCGCCACTAGCATGCCGACATGTTGTCACTGTCAATGGCGAGCACCAGCTTCCCATCGACCCATCCTTAAAGTTCATCCGAGGGAGAGAAAGAAGACCCCGGAGGAGGAGGAGGGAAGAAGGGATCTCACGGAGGGGGAAAGGAGAAAGAGGAGGAGGAAGAACTCCAGATGAGGAGGGGAGAAGGGATCTCGTGTAGGGGGAGAGGAGGAGGAGGGGGGAAGGGATCTCGCGGAGAGGGAGAGGAGGAGGTAAGATTATAGAAATTAACTTATTTTGACATCAATTTTAAACTCTAAGAATCAACTTATTTTAGGGAGAAGGAAGTGATTGGTTTTATTTGAAATCCTTTATATGACCGATAATGATTGATTTGGCTCCTCATTCTTTGTAAATCTGTCGTCTTGTATTATTCATGGTGGTTAATTAAATGGGAAATGCTTCCGTCCGAATGTCCGAAGGTGTTGGAATCTCGCGAGCAGAAAACCCATTCCCCTCGCCTTGAGCACACCAAAAGCCGCCGCCGCTAGAGATTCCTCCCTCCTCGTTCCACAAAATGAGAAGTTTTATCTCTTAAATATTTTTTTATCTATCCACCAAATCACACTATTTTTACATTTATTAGAGGCACTTTGTTTTTTCTTGTCGTCTCTACTAAAAATTTATCAGGATTATTAGAATGTGTTTATTTCGGGACAGCATGAATAAGCACCGGGAATAACAGAATAGGCATGAGGATTTGTCAAGCGTTCTTCTTCTTGCGCATCTAGGGCGGAAACAATTGTTAGATACAGGAGTACGTGAGTACTCCCTGCAAGGTGAAATATGCGTAGTTTTGAGTTCATTATGCCTTTCTGTAGTTAATGAAACTTATGCTTTTTAATTTATTTGTGGTTGATCGCATTTGTCATCTTCAGCTAAGAGCTTCAGAACGTGGAAATTTTCCTATAAAAATGAAAATGACTTGAGTTGATTTATAATTATTGTAATATATATAAATTTTGCGAAATTCTAGCAGCTTGTTAGTTTATAGGCTGCAACCAAAATTTCAATTTTGTAATTTAATTTTAAATGTGCTTTTTGATCGCTTTCTATTTTTTAAACTTGGCTTCTAAACCGTTAAGATAGAAAAGTGTAAGTTCTAGCTAAAATCCTTTCTCGATGCTTCATTTATTTTACTTGGCTTATAAGCGCAGCTCAACGCCTCAACCAATGAAGTATGCCTCACGTAAATATCATAGCAGGCGATCTAGCGGCACCTCTCTCACGACGCTAGCTTTTCCTCACCACCGGCAGGACTTAATAATGTTGCCCTACATGGTCTATCAATTTGGTCTTTCCTGATTGGATCCAGCGATTTGGTTATATTGACATAGTTTTAAAACTTCGGTACTTCTTCCAAGGGACAAAAACCGTACTACTAGCCTTTATTGGTTGGTTTCAGCAATAACATTGACCTAAGCAGTAGCTTCGCCTCTTGAGAATTGGTACTTGAGATTTAGGGAGAAACCTTTGGATCTAGTTTTCACATACTGGATTTAGCATGATGATGAATCGTATCCTTAACGCCTTTTTGTGCATAGTAGCTGAGTTTGTATGTGTTCCTGTAGTGGTTCCGGTTTTCCGGCTGTACTTTTGTAGATTAGCCAACAAAACAATTTGTTTGCCATTTTTTTGGTCTTTTATTTCTTTGTAATGAATATGTAAAATTAGTAATGTAGATTGTGTGCACCGAAAGCTTAAGTAAATTGTATAATTTTGTTAGGAAACCGGCTAGCCCAGGTTACCACTAATGGGCCACCACTATGGAAATAAGCAAGGCTCTTTGCCTCTATATATAGTGGAGATGATGTTCACTATTATACACTAGAGAGAAGAGAATGAATGAAAGGATGCCCAATCCTCAAATCTTCGCATCTCCATTTTATCTTCGGTATACAACCTCTCTAGACTGCGCATGTAGCATGGGGTTGTATAACACTTTATGAGCACGAGCCTCTATCGAGAGCTCGAGAAAGAGAAAGAAGAAGGTAAAGAACTCGTAGATCTGTTTTGTATTTCTCGAATCTAAATCGAAAAAATGGATTCTCCTCTTCGTTCTTGATCCATTTTCGACACTCCTGATGAACACCACCATTGCCGACTTGGAGTCGCCGGTGGCAAGGCGATTGGTGTGTGTTAGGCATCCATAGCCGACTAGAATCGCCATTAGGAATCAACTCGAGGTTGAAGAAATTGAAGATGAATTAATGGATGTTTTGCAGAGCTTGAATCGGACATTGGTGTGTGTTAGGCATCCATAGCCGAGTGGAATCGCCATTAGGACCCAAATCGAGGTTGAAGATATTGAACATGAATTAGTGGATGTTTTGGAGAGCTTGGATCGAACATTGTATGAAAGCACATGAAGTACTAAGTCTTAAACTAAAAATAGAGTAAGTCTAGTAGTTTAACTCTTGAATTGAAATGTAAGACCCTAGAATAGATTAAGAAAATGGTTTGAATATCATCAAATTGAAGAAGCAAACTCATTCTTTGAATTTGAGTTTGAACTATAAATGAAATATTTGATTAAAACCAAATTATGCTTAAGCCAGCAGCCAGAATATGTGACAGATATAACAATAGTACATCTGTTCAACTACACTCCGAAAGTGTTATAAATACTTAGATTCGGGATAGTCAATTATTGCCAAATCCTCATGGGCAGAAGGTCATTGCAACCAGATCAATATTCTACATATCTAAAGAAGAGGGGCAGAAAATTTGAGCCACACGCGAGTGTCAAAGCAGCACTAAGCTACTTGGCAAATTGCACTAGACCAAATCAATGATCATTGCATTATATAAAGCCTTCCATCAATGAGTATGACTCTATACGACAGGTAACATGACTAGCAATTCTGGTTCGAATACCATCCCAATCCTTTCCATTATGAAAATAATGTAGCGGATGTCGCATAAATGTGAATGGGTTACGTGAGAAAAATCTCACTAAGCATGTGAACTCCAAGTTCTTCCATGCGTGTGAATTGCATAAAATTAACAAAATATTGCATACCAAGTCATGTGGAAAACTTGGATATTTGTCTACTAAATCATTACCAACATCTTCTCTTGAATTGATGTATGTCCAAAGAATCGGAATAATGAGACTTTGAGAAATATAAAATTCAGGGAGAGAATTTCGCTAACTCATTCTAAAAATCTTGATATGGAAAATCAAGTATCCAAAATCAATCAAGAAGATTGAACTGAGAATTGGTTGGATTATACTCTTTTTTCCCTTAGATAAGTTTTCCATATATTTTCTTATCAAGGTTTTTAATAAGACAATCCATGCAATATCGCAAGCGTATGCTATGTACACTTTCTTCAAATTTTTCTCATTGAGTTTTTGTGTAGTTTTGATGAGGCATAAGCATCACACGGTGAAGGCCTAAGGGAGTGTTAGGAAACTGGCCAGCCCATAAAGGCCTTGCTAGGTTAACACTAATGGACCATTATCTTATATAGAAAGAAGGAGGGCTCTATGCCTATATATAGATGGGAGGATGCTCACTCTTGTACACTAGAGAGAAGAAGAGAATGAATGAAAGGATGCCCGATCCTCAAATCTCTGTGTCTCCATTTTATCTTCGGCATATAACCCTTCTAGACTATGCACATAGTAAGGGGTTATATAACAATTGTAATGAGTTATCTTTTTTATCCGGCACAAATTACATGGCTAGCCATACGAAATAAATTTGAGGGTTTGATTGAAATAAAATAAATGAATAAATTAGAGGCTCATCCGCACAAATTGAAATACTACGTTACTCCCTCCGATCAATCAATTTTATTACAATAAGTTTATAAAATTTAATAAGTTTATTATAGTACGAAAATTTTTTGAGGTAAATTTACGTATCATTTTTTTTATAAACTAACTACTTGAAAATTATCTATGTTGGAATTTTAAATGTTTTATCGAATCTTATCCTAATCATATTACGATGTTATTAGGTTTTTTTGGCAATTGAGGAAGAACCTTACTGCGTTGACAGCACAAAAAAAAAAAAATCTGATGGGTCAATTTGATCACACTGGTGGCGGTCACTCACCATCGATTCTCCATCCAACGCTCCAAAACCTCCATAGTACTCTAAGGCTCAATTCGAAGGTGAAGGACACTTCCCGAACTGCTAAACAGTTCGTTTTTTAAATTTTTTTATATAAAAGTTATTTAAAAAATTAAATAAATCTATTTTTAAGTTTATAATAATTAAAACTCAATTAATCATACGCTAATAGCTCATCTCGTTTTACGCGATCTTATATTTTTTCACCTTTAAACACCTGTGATCTTTTTTTTCACCTTTAAACACACTAATCCTCAAAACCCGCCTGTCCCCACCACCTCCGTCGCGTGCGTCACGCGTGACCAACCCAATCCATAGCTGGCCCCACACGTCATCCACCCCGACCATTCACCACCCTTCCAGAACCTTCCGGAACCTCTCTCCCAAACGGCCTAGACTCCCAATCCGCCCCGTCCCCCAAGCAAACCCCGAGACTCCAGAACCTTCCGAAACAATCCGATTCCTTCTCCAACCTTCCCCTGTCCCCCCTTATATATCCTCACCGCCTCGTCTCCCCTCTCGCAATCGCAAACAAAACAAAAATCAGATCAGGCGAATCGCAAAGTCGAGAGAAAGCTCGGAGATCGCATCCATGGCGTCGTCTCGTCGATTCTTCGGCTACGACCCCTACGACTACTACTACACCTCCCCGTACGACTACGCCTACCCATACTACAGCCACAGCTACTACCCCGCCGCCGCTCCGGCCCCCGCCCGACGCCGCGCCGCGGGGTTCTTCCCGGCCGATGAGGGGTATGGCGAGCCGGTGGAGAGGGTGGACGTGCTGCGCCCGAGGAGGAGTAGGGCGAAGTCGGTCTCCGTTCCGGTGCAGTTTGCTGGGTCCGAGCCGGAGATGGAGACGAGGAGGGGTGAGATGCGTGTGCCGGTGAAGATGGGGAGGATGGAGGAGGCGGTGCCCGTGACGAAGAAGAGGGAGATGGAGGCGGAGGAGGCGGCGGTGAGGCTGCAGGCGGCGGCACGCGGGTTCCTGGCGAGGAGGATGGTGCGGGAGGTGCGCGCGGTGGAGGCCGAGGCGGAGGCGGTGGCGAGGAAGGTGGAGGCCGAGGCGGAGGCACTGATGGGGGACGCGAGGGGAAGGATCGCCGTCGGGGAGGCGCTCATGCGGCTGCTGCTCCGGCTCGACGCAGTCCACGGCGCGCGGGAGTACCGAAGGAGGGTGACCAAGCGGGTGCTCGCGCTGCAGGACGCCGTCGACGCCCTGGAGCACAGGCCGGCGCCGGTGGAGGAGGAGGCGCCCGAGGTCGCGGACGACGCCCCTGCGTCCGTCGAGATGGAGGAGGCTCACGACGCGCAGGAGAACAATGTGGCGCCGGCGCGGGAGTCGTCCGAGCTAACAGACGCCGCCGCGGCAGCGGTCGACATGGAGGAGGCTCACCGTGCGGAGAAGAACGAGATGGCGCCAGAATCGACGCACGCCGCGGAACACAGCGTTGAGGCGGAATCGAAGTCCGAGGTGGAGGTCGCGGCGCCTGAGACGGGTGCCGAGATGGAGGTGGACGGAGGGAGTGCCATCGGCGGCGAGGCCGTGTCCGAGAACGCAGCGGCCGAACAGGTGGTGGACGGAGACATGTCGGAACAGGACGAAGAGGCGGAAGGCGAGTGGGAGATGGTGATGGCAGAATCCGACTCGGCGGCGGCCTGCCACACCAAGGCGGCCGTGGAAGCCGTGGAGAACTCGGCGGCGCCCGAAGCGCGGCACCAAGAACCGGCCGGCGAGGCGAAGGAGAAGAAACAGGTGGTGAGCGAGGGCGTGGACACGAAGAAGGTGATGGAGATGGTGGCAGCGCTGTGCGAGCGGAGCGCGCAGCAGTGCGCGGTGATCGGCGCGCTAGCTGAGCGGGTGGACGCGCTGGAGCGCGCCGTCCGGCGGGTAGAGAAGGCCGACCAGCGACGCCGCCGGAACAAGAAGCTCAAGAAGGAAGGCAAGGCGAACAACAAGTGCATCCGAAGCTGCTACAGCGATTGAATAAACAGAGTTTTTAGCTTTTGAAATTTGACAAAGATAAATCTGTAAATTTTTGGTTTCTTTGATTGCCTCGTTTTGTTTGTGAAACTTTTGTGATTGTTAAATCAATGGAGATTCTGTACTCTGATTTTGCTACATTTCATAGATTTAAAGAAAAGAGGTCTCCTGGCTTGCATATTCAGAGACAATGGATGGTGTCAATCAGTCATTCAGTCCAGATTGGGCAAAGACAATCTGTAAATTTTGAGTTCCTTTGGTTGTTCAATTTCCGCGTGTGCAATCTTTACAGTTCTTCCCAGCTTGCATATCACTGCTCGTTCACCAAGAGCAAAGCTGTATACTTGACGCCAGACTAATGATTTAGCACGACACCTGCCAGGGACGCAAGTAAACTGTGAGAAACCGTACAAAATTTTTAAAATTTATTAAAAATTTAAATTATTTTTTAAATTTATTTAAATTTAGTGGAGATACCGTTACAGTACCCCGCGATAAAGTAACTATATACCTTGTGTATAACCTAAATGCTCTGAAATACAGCGAAGTTAGTCTAGATTTATGTAGAAAAATGAATAACGGAGGTAGTAAAATTTTGTCAGCAGATCTCGTAGCATTCTTGACTGGAGGGAAACAAAAATCTGCAGTACAGTTCCATATAGCAGTACAGGGGCCAAATGAGGAGTGCTTCAGAGTTATGTCTGTTTGCTCGTCAGAGTTATATGATGGCTGTGTTCATAGTGGCTGCTAGGCTTTAACATGGCACCAACAAGGATCCTGAACAAATAGGGACAACAAACAACACTATAGTGCCCATCTTTCTACATTTAATGTGCATTCATCATCTAAACATGGGTTTCCTTTTTTTTTTCTGCACGCCTTTTACATCTGCTGTTGATGAGAATCTGGGTAGGAACAGACTGGACGCGATGGCTATGCTTGTCCACACTTAGGCAGGCAAGGCCTTCTTCCTGGTATTCCGGCCTTGTAATCCAGAACTCAGGTGCATCCTGTTCAACAGCAGTCAGCGAAGTAATCAAGTAAACGAGCAGGTTCCAATGTGATAATGCACGCACAGTAATGCATGATTTCTCTTGTGTCCCTTTTCTTTTCACCTCTCTACTTTGTCCCAAGGTTTTGCTTATAATAAATGGATATAACTTTGTAGGAAATATAGTTACCTTCATGATTCCAGCGAGTACTGCACCGCGCAGGTAAACCATGTGCTTTCTCCGTGGAGGATCCTCTATCCGCAAACGTAATTTCTGCACATAAACGGAAGCATTGAAAAATAGCAGCAACCATTACTGAAACGACAATATTCATTATTGCCCCAGAAGAAAGAAGAAAATGTGTAGCACTGGAAAATGAACATGGATTTTCCCTGTTGTCCGATTTCAATAAGCTTTTAAAATTTTCAACTATGGTCAGCCACAAAGTAACCACAAAAAATTATTACCTTCAACCCATCTTTGTTTCCTTTGAGAACCACGTCAAGATAGCGATCCAGCATTTCCTTCTCTAGCCTAAGAAAAGGTTGCAATGTGTTGGTCATACCCAATCTTGAAGCTTATAAAAGCAGCTGAAAACATAGATTGGTAAGAAACAGAACAGGTAAAAAACCAGGACGACAGACCACCAGAAAGGCTGTGAGCTTCAGTGCACACATAATGTTTGTTGAAATTAATGATTCATATGCACTATAGTAAACACAACTACACAAGAAGACAGAAAGGAACATGTTCATCATATCTTACCGACTTGGCAGACCAGGATACATGGTGCTTCCTCCACTCAGGACGATATGTTGGTAAAGCTGCAAGATGTTATCCAGACATCTAATGAGAAAAGAAGATATCATCTAACTTCAAAAACTAAGACTAACATAACAGGCATTTCAATATGTTTGCTCGTTCTTGAACTTAAGTTACATTGACACATATATATGTACTAAATACAAAAAATTAGCAACATTTGAGAGTGAGTGAAGCATTTGATAATAATTCATCATGTGGTGTTTACCTGTGCACGTTCTAGTTTAAGAAGACGACAAAAAATATCATGTACAGATGTAAGTGAAATTCTAGATGCAAGACCATGGTCTTATAAAGTTGCTACAAAATAAAAAAAGAAACTTATCCTAAATTACCTAACATAATCTTTATGTACATAGTCACTAGACAAGCCATGTGTGAACTAGAGACTACAGGGGTTCTATATCTACTCATCAATTCTTCAACAATTGTATTGGAGCAGCAAAATGCAGCATATTGTCTGGGTAAGGCGTATACTGTGATCCGGTTGTCAATGTCCATTTCCTGAATGCAATGGAACGCCATATCTGCCATTCCATCACCCTCAACATCTATGAGTTCCTGCTCAACGAATATTTTATCAATGCTACGTTAGTACTGATCTTTACAGAGAACCGCACAAGTTTTTTATGTATATCAGCAAGCTATGAATGAATAGAATGAATACAAGCTTACAGGAGTAAAAAGAGCCTCAGGAGCTTGAAACCGTTCAGTGCCCACTTTGATTACTCTTCCATCTGGAAGCTGATGACAAGAGTTGATTCAATAGTACAAAAAGGGACCAAAAAGAAACAAAAGCAGGTTAACATACTTACAGTATAGCTTTTGACAAGGATAGTGGTTTCAAGTCCTAGCTGGTATTCGCGCTTGTAATCATAGCTGTACATATCTTCCTTTTTTAAGCCTATGAAATGTAACGTCAAGCTATAGCAAAAACAATTAAGAACAATAAAACAAATGACCTTAAATAACATAGCTTCTCTTTTATTCCCTGACTGTTTCAAAGTCGGCAGATTTGTTCACAGCATACCTTAAAGCAGGAAATTAAAGCAACAATTGCATAAGTCTGTCTTCAGAGCATCTTTTAGCTACTAACATATAAACATGAGGAGTATTACCCTCTTCTTGAGAGTAGATCAACAAGATAAGATGTTATGTGCCTTCCAGCAACATTCATTCTTTTCGTAATATGTGGATAAGAGAATCCATCAACTACTGGCACCTGGATTGTAATAAACATGACAGGGAAAAATTAAATATAGATAAAACTTTCTTTCACAAATCACAAGTAGAACTCCGGCATGCTATTGCAAGTTGACAGTACTCAGGGTTCAATTGTGTATCTTCTTGTGTTGTGCCTTTTACTACACATGTCGGTGATAACCTTATAATGTTAATTGCCTAAGTATGAGAATAACTAAATGGGCACTAGCATGCCAGTCATCAAAACTGAAGTACTAATTGTGGAGTATAATTCAAATTATCTATATATTTCCGTGTTTGACATTTTGACCAGAAACAATTGGTTATGTTCAATGGTTGTGATTTCTACTAAGCTGTCTACAAGGAGACAAGGTATGCCTACAATCTTGGTCATACATCTTTAATGAGTCAGCAAAAAAAGTAGATCACAACTCACAAGATATCTCTTTGTTTCAATAAATAATAAACAGTCCCTCAGTTGAGTCGAAGAATACTCATTGGCACAGATAGAAAATTATAAACATGCATCAGATAGATATTTTTGTAGTGCAAGATTAACAGAAATGAAATCTCCTCAATTCAAATCTTTGTGTTTGTACAGTGTAGGGAAAGCTATTATTATCATACCACATGAGTGACACCATCACCAGAGTCTATGACAAGTCCAGTCAGCAAGCCTGGAAAGGATATGTACGTAATACATGTTAAGAAAAGAACTAGTACATCTTGTGTTTGTGGGTGTGCAAGCACATACATGTGTGTATACTGTTGAGACCTTCAGTCACGAACAAGAAATAGGGATAAGCGGGAGAAATGTTTTCTCCCGCTTATCCTTGCAAAATGCAATCTGGGGGCTAAATGCACTCAAAACATTGTTTACTCCAATATTCTCTGTCCTTTAAAGGGGACTTGCCCGCCTTTTATAACCTAGGGGCCTACAGTGAGATTACAGAAATGCTCCAGGAGACTAGGCCTGGATATCGAGCCAGCTCGGCTCGTTAACATACTGGCTCGGTTTGGCTCGTTATACAAACGAGCCAGCAGAGTAGCTCAGCTCGGCTCGCTAAAAAGCTCGAGCTAGCTCGTTTGGCTCGCGAGCCAAATCATAAAAACACAATACAGGGAGATTATAAAAGCTAGTGAACAACAAACACAAAGTACTTATAAATTTAACAATGGAGAATATAATCCATCCATCGATTGATCCACAATTCCACAAAGTTTTTGTCCAGCCAGCCCACCATGACCATGACCATGAGTCCATGATAGTCATACTCATACAGTTTACACATCACCCATTCATCCATACAGAATTCAAGAACGAAGCAAAATAAATGAGCTACAGCTTGAGTGGTAGACTGATCAGTTTTGTAGGTAATATATATACACCAAAAGCAAGTCAAAAGCAGCCATGGAGTGCAGCCAACAGGTCCCTAGTTCTGTTCCCCCTTTATATCTTGTTACCTGTATGTGAAGAACACATCAAGTGGGAACAAATATGATATCCACCACAATGCTGGACATTCTAAAATAGACTTACTAGTTGCTTTCCACCACACTACTGGGAAGCTCCACACTCTCAATGTCACCATCATCACCATCTTCTCCCTATAAAAACAGTAAAAGAATTAAGTATTACATATTTACATACACAAACTTTGGGGAAAATGGAGTTGAAAAATAGACTAAAAATCACATACCAGAATAATAGGAGGACTTTTAGAACCTCGTATCCAGCTAGATGCACAAACTAGTGCTTGAACTGTCGCTGGCTTCAAAGAACTCCTATAGTCATCAAGAATTCTACCTCCACAACTAAAAGTGGACTCAGATGATACGCTGCTAGCTGGGACAGCTAAGAACTTCTTTGCCATACTAGACACAACAGAAAATCTAAGAGCATTCACCTTCCAATAGTGAAGTAAGTTAAAATTATTATCATGTAAATGATGGTTTGCTTCATCTAGGTAGATAAGTAACTCAGATTTTGAACTTTCTGAAGCACTTGACTCTAGAAAGGACTGAAATTCACTTGAAACAAGACAAGCCACTGAGCTGGTTGTTTCCTTTGATGATGAGGCTGATTGAGTGGTTGATGAGCTGCTACTACCACCCATTTTCCGGTGTTGCTCCAACTCATGCTTCTTGTAGAGCTCTTCTAACTCTTTTTTTATATCAACAACCTCTTGTTCACACCTTGAGGAGTCATAAAGCTGACTAAAATAGAACTGAATATATCTCATTTTGAACCTAGGGTCAAGGATTGTAGCAATAACCATTACATTGTTCTTCTCTTCCCAATATTTATCAAATTTGTCTAACATGGCAGCAGCCATTTTCTTCAAATATGGGTCCTTAGAATTTTTTGCTGTTAACAATGCAATCTTGACTTTCAAAATGTAAGGGTAGAAGACATTAGCAGTAGGGTAAACTGATCCTGAAAATGCAGTGGTTGCTCCAGCCATCTCTCCTAGAATTGGTCTAATCTTCTCATATATGTTCCATTCAGATTCTGTAGGTTTCCATGCATAGTTCTGGTCTACTTGAGCATAATAACCAAATGCAGACCTATACTCAATGCAAGTGTCAAGCATTTTATATGTTGAGTTCCACCTTGTTTTAACATCAAGAGACAAACATTTCCCAACTTTAATAGCATAATCATTGCAAACCTCTATAAATTTGTACAGGCGACTTGGAGACCTCTTGAAATATTTCACAGTATTCCTTAGGTCACTTATGAGACCTTCTATTTGGTCTAGACCATCATTAACAACCAAATTGACTATGTGAGCAGCACAACGAACATGAAAATATTGAGGATCAAACTGACCATTCTTTCTAGCAAGCAGCTTGGCTGACAAATTTGTAGTAGCAGTATCATTATTTGAAGCATTATCAAGGGTGATTGACATAACCTGATCCTCTATTTTCCATTCCACCAAGCACTCAAAAACAGCATGAGCTATCACCAAACCAGTGTGGGGAGGATCTAACTCAACAAAGTTAAGAACACGGCATTGCAAAACCCAATCACTATCTATGTAATGTGCCACCAAACACATGTACTGAACATTTTGATTGGATGTCCACAAATCAGTTGTCAAACTTATTGATTCAGCCTCTCTAAGACTCTTCTTTAGCTGCTCTTTCTCAGATTCATAAACTTTCATGCATTCATTTTTAATAGTCTTCCTACCAATACATTCATAGTTGCTATTCATCCACTTCATCAAGATATTAAACCATTTATGCTCAACCATTCTAAACGAATACTCATGGACAATTATCATCTTTGCAATCAATTTTCTAGTGTGCTCATGGTCATATTCAGTAGGATTAACAACAAGACAGCCATCATCTGCAACATAGTTGAGTGTACCTTGAGCAAGTTGTCGTTTAGCCTTAGCAAGCTTGTTCTGAAACTGTGTGCAGCGGGCAAGGTGGCGGTTCAGCTGTGAAGTTGCTCCCCCTGGACGGTATACATAACTCTTTTGACAGAATCTGCACTTAGCCTTTGTCACCATAACACCAAACTCCTTCGTAGATTGAACACTTATCTCCTTGAAATACTTCCAACAACCAGCCCTCTTTCCTCTCTTTACCTTGGTCTTAGAAGGAGATAAATGAATACCAGCCCCAGCCTTCAATTTCTTCCGCCCTCTAGCTGCCTTTGAAGGATTTGACGGCACGCTTACATCATCTCCATCCTCCTCCTCCTGACTTTCATCATCATCTGACGGCATGCTTACAGATATAGCGGTAGCATCATTCATGTCAAAGTTCTCTCCGCCATCCTCATCCTCCGCCAAAGGCTCGATGTGCTGCTACACAGATTACATACAGGTCAAAAATTAATTTTGCTGCACAACTAGCGTACAGACTACAGTCTACAGATTACACAAATCACATATGCTCACATGAATAAACATAAATATATTGGCATAGTGGCATCCTGCACGGTTGCACATGTTCACACGAATCACACACATGACACATTCTAGGCTACATCTCCTACAGATCAAAGCATCAAGAAAAATACATACCGTGTCCGTTTCTACTGATATGGAGGCCGATGGAGTAGTGGACTTTGCGGCTGCGGATCCTCGACCACGACCGCGGCCACCGCGATTGCCTATCGAGGGCGGCACCATCTTGCGTTTGCTCCTCGATTCAAGACTTGCCGCCACCGGAGGAAGCATCCCTCGGACCTCTTCCTCATCCTTCATGACCAGCTCGAGCTCGGGATGGGATGGGGCAAGCCGGCGAGCTGCGTGTGGAGATGGGAGACCAGAGAGGAGCTGCGTGCCTGCGTGCGGCGAGGAACTGCGTGCGGTACGGCCGAGCGCGTGCGGCGTGCGGCGGCTCGGGGTCGGGGGTCGGGAGGGGAAAGGGAAAAGACCGTGACTGTGGCTGCGGTGGAAGTAGAGTCGACTGCCTGCGGGCTGCCGAGGGATGTATGGCCATATGGGCCGACCCAATTTCAGTTGCTGGCTTGATAATTGACTGGCTCGTTAGGGTTCGCGAGCTGGCTCGTTATAAACCTAGTTGGCTCATTATAATACGAGTTGGCTCATTATTAAACGAGTCGAGCTCGAGCCGAGCCATTAACGAGCGAGTCAAGCGAGCTAGCGAGTTTCGAGTTTTTCGTCCAGCCTTATGGGAGACCACTAACCCTAAGGGCAATTTAGACATTATACACTAGATTTGCGGTCCCCTCTGGGACGGCTGTCCAGAGTGGTCCAAGCTAGTCTCCCATGTCACATGGAGGAATATTCCTTCCTTGGCGTGCGTCCTAAGCTTCGTTTTCGCCATTGACATTCCACTTCTCCCGAAGGGGAAATGTTCTCAACCTCCATCTTGGCGAAATGTTTTCCCCTCTTGACGGATTGAATGACTCTGGTTACCCCTGCGCCTAGCAAACAAGATTGTTAGTATTCATCCAAGTATTGGTCGAATTGGGGACATGGCGCTCAGTCCTGCTCCAACAAGCCCCTCACAGATAAGGGTGAAAACTCTTTTCGGCCGAAGCCGTGTGTTTGAATTCACAGGATCTCGCCGTTCCCTATTCGGCCGAAACTTTGATTTCGCCTTCACTACTACACTTTATTCGCCTTTTGTTATACATTTATTTTTGTTTTAGCTTCATGCATGCTTATATATTATTATTATTATTATTATTATTATTATTATATATTTCTTTATTATTATTATTTATTATTTATTATTATTGTTATTATTATTTTTTATTATTTATTTGTTTTTTATGTATTTTATTATTATCTATTTTTTAATTTTTGTTATCATTTCATTATTAATGTGTAATACTGCTTTTTGCGTATTTTTAATTAATATTGTGCCTTGACTATTGCGCTGCCTCGGTTCCCATGCCAGGACGTGCCCACTAGCCCCCAAGCCCCCCTATATAAAGATGGGAGGGCAAGGCTTTTCTATCTTCTCTCCTGGTCGCCATTGTATTTCACCTCCTTGCCGTTCGAAATTCCTCCATTTTGCCATAGTTCTCTGCTTTTCATCTCATTCATCCTCTTGTGATCTCGCCATGGTTAAGTCTTCCAAGAAGTCGGGCAAACGCTCGAGGTCCAAGCACGTCGACTCTGATGGTGACAGTAACGATCGAAATCTTGGTATCTCCACCATGACCGAAACCATACTTCAAGATATGATCTCAAAGGGTATGATTTCCAGTCAAGAAGATGTCTTGCTTCCTCAAGGGGAAAACAATCCATCCACAGACCATAAGGGTTATACGGTAGTTTTCCAAGCCTATTTTGAAGCTGGGCTCCGCTTTCTCTACAGCAATCTGATCTCCGAGATTTTGAAGCTGTACAAAGTCGAACTCCCCCAACTTACTCCTAATGCCATCGTTCGCATGGGGGTTTTTGAATGGATCGCCCGAAGTTGTGGTTGTGCCCCACGTGGAGAAGATTTCTCTCATTCCCACAGCATTCGACACAACAGTCAGCGAAATCCCTATTTCGGCAGGATGAACTTCTTGACCTAATCCAACCGCGGGGCTTACTGGCCTATTCCTGCCATCCGCTCGAAATGGGGAGCCAACTGGCAATCAATGTGGTTTTACCACAAGATCAAGGCCAATTCAAACTCCGAGGCATACAAGGTGCTTAATTATACTGGCAAGGTCGCCGAATTCGAACCCGAGCCGAGTGTGTCCCTCTCTAAGGACTTCATCTCTTGCCGCCCCAAGCTAAAAGAGATTCACCGCACATTCAGTGCTAGGGATTTAATCGAAGCATTTCTCCTGCTTGGCATTTGGCCCTTGTTCAAGGACTAGCAACTTTTACTCGGCGATACATCGAACAACTCTCAGTCCGTGCTGCCTCCGTTCATCATCATGGAAAACGATGACGCAAGTAATTTTTGTCCCCCTTAATTTAGTAAATCCTCTTTTTTTCTCCGTTTTTTGATCATAATTTTCCTTTAGGTTTCGATATCGAGGCTGCCGAAAGGGATGCCGAGAAGCTCGTTGGCCCATACAGCTTGGCAGAGCATGAAGCCTTCTTGAAGGTCCAAAATAGCATCTACCGAAATTGCACATTGTCGGCTATCGGTCGAGCGATCCCTGCTTGAATATTTCCAGTTGCTCGCGATCACCATCCCAGCAGTGGTCGAATATGACAGGTAGTTTCTTCCTCTGCCGACTATGAGCCCGGAGATAGTGACGGCAATGATCAGGGCCACGAATCCAATGATGGTTTGGACGGGGCCGATGAACATATCTCCCCCTCTCCTACCAGTCGTGAAGACGCTTTGCATGCTGCCAAGGGGAAGGCTTGTTTGGACTCAGCCCCCTCTCGAGCAAAACATGTTAGAGTTGCTCCTCCGAGTGACTACAGGGAAGATGTCTTCAATATTCCCCTCATTCTCTCCCCCCTTCGGGTTGTAATTCCCGACGTGCCTGTTCAGACGAAGACCGGTCCAAAACCTGCTATGCCGGTTATTATTAATTCCCCATTGAGGGAAAATGTTCCGCCTTGGGCTACTGCAAGAACCTCCGAGGCCGAGCCGCGGGACATCGGCGATCCTGCAGGTCCCCAGGTCTCTACTCCGGAAGATGCATTGGTTGCAGAGGTCCTTGCTGAATTTCGACGACGATGTGCTGACAAGGGCCCTTCTCGAATGGGGATCCCAACCTTCAATGACTTCGTCGAATCTTCGACCTCTGACATGCGACTTCATCTTGAAGATTTGAAATTCTGGTCTCCCGTCGGTTGACTTCCCGTCACTATTGCTCCGTTGCAACTTTTCGCCGATTTAACCAAGGAGTTTATTGAGCAGACGGATTTGCACTCCTCCTTGTCTGCTCTTGAAGTTGCCGCTGCCAAGGTAATCGAACTTCCTTTCTTCCTTGTAATTTGACGAGGTGTTTTTTGCCTCGTGCTTATCATTATCTTTTACAGACGCTTGGACTCGCCCACTTGCAAAAAGCTGTTGTCACCAAGACTCTGAACGATATTTGCAATCGTTCGAAAAGTAGTGGGGATCGAATCACCAAATTGGAGGGGGATAGGATAAAACTTTCTCGAATAATTGATGACCTTGAAGACAGAAACAGGAGCCTGAACGAATCACGAAAAAAGCTCAAGGTCAAATTAAACAAAGCTCGAGACAAAGCCGCTGACGCCGTTAATGAGCTTCAACGTGCCATTGCTTCCAATAGCAAGCTATTGAAGGAGAAAAGTGCTCTAGAAACCGAGCTAGAGAATCTGAAGAAAAAATATGCGAAAATGACAAGAGAGCTGGAGACCCAAGAATCCGCTCTCGAATAGGCTCATGCCAACCTGTTTTCGAGCTGTTGCATCATCAGAGACACACTCGAAAGTTTGGGCACCGAACCCAACCCTCCTGCCTCTGACAGCAGCCTCGCTGATCTGACCGAGTGTGTTGCCGACGCTGCTACTGGAATCTCGCAAGGTGTAGTGCGCTTTGCCTCTAGGTGTTCTCGAATCTCTGTTGAGGCATTGTGTGCCACCTTGTACTCAATCGGCTGCAAACACATTCAAGATCTCAAAGACGGTCTCACTCGGCTCCTACCGGATCGAGCTCTATTTCGAAGCCGTCGAGAAACAGTTCGTCTATATGCAAGAGTTCACCTAGCTCTCTATTGGTCCTAGCAGGGATATGAGGATACCATCTCCTCCCTCCAAGAGACACTTGCTCAAACTGCTGATCAAGTGCAAGGTGGGGGTGAAAACGATTCCTGCTGTGAGCCGAGCAACCCTAGGGGTGAACCATCTGCTCCCCAGGTGTGATACTCCCAATCTTCGCTAACTCGGAAGCTTTTGTTAATTCGAATACTTTTGTTGGTTGGAAAACTTTTGCCTGTTCGAATATTCGAAAACTATGTTGATGGTTGTAATTAACTGGTGAAAATTGGCTGGTCTCCTTTTGCTACCACCTGTACTTTCTATTCATGTTTGCTACTGGGGGTGCAGGTTAACTTCGGGCAGAAATCGACTGCTGGTCGATCGAAAAATAAGCTCAACTTCTCACCGAAGCACATTTTCCACTGACCGTTCGAGAAGCTTTATTACGACGTCCATATGTCTGATGAAGATATTGGCGATGTACATTATGACGATTCGTGTATTTTTTTTCCTATAGATTCCTGTCTTGGTATAGGAAGCACATCGGCTCTAGCTTACGAGACTTCATTCTAGATTTTCGCCAGCGTAGGTCCATGCATTTTTCTGATAGTTCGACGTTCTGGAAGGACTTTAAGCCTTCTCGCCGGCATATTAGAATTCGGAATAATTGCTATCTTGTTACGCTCGGGGGAAACATTTCTTCCCCGAGCGCAACCATCAAGGTTGAAAGCCCGTTGTACTTGTTGTAATCTTGCATGAATAAAATTCGTATTTGAGTTGCGTTCGACAATGTTTCAATGTATACGCTTGCAATAGCCGTCCCCTTACCCCGAAAAGGAGCAGCGAAATGTGATCTCGAGGTCAAGATGATTTCATCGTGTCGAAATCAAACAGGAGATCGACTTAGACGCGTAGGCTGCGTAGGTAGCCGGAGCTCGCCGTCTCCTTACCTCAAAAGGAG
Organism: Oryza meyeriana var. granulata; assembly: GCA_003991445.1. Lineage (NCBI taxonomy): Eukaryota > Viridiplantae > Streptophyta > Magnoliopsida > Poales > Poaceae > Oryza > Oryza meyeriana. The sequence goes on from RYFJ01000574.1 coordinate 350,899, forward strand.
CGGCGAAATGTGATCTCGAGGTTGAGATGTTTTCGTCGTGTCAAAATCGAATAGGAAATCGACTTAGACGCGTAGGCTGCATAGCTGGCCGGAGCTCGCCGTCCCCTTACGTCGAAAAGGAGCGGTGAAATGCGATCTCGAGGTCGAGATATTTTCGTCGCGTCAAAATCGAACAGGAAATAGACTTAGACGCGAAGGCCACGTAGCTGGCCGGAGCTCGCTGTCCCCTTACCTCGAAAAGGAGCGGCGAAATGCGATCTTGAGGTCAAGATGTTTTTGTTGCGTTGAAATCGAATAGGAAATCGACTTAGATGCGTAGGCCACGTAGCTGGCCGGAGCTCACCATCCCCTTACCTCGAAAAGGAGCGGCAAAATGTGATCTCGAGGTCGAGATGTTTTCGTTGCATCGAAATCGAACGGGAAATCGATAAATGCGTAGGTCGCGTAGCTGGCCGGAGCTCGCCATCCCCTTACCTCGAAAAGGAGCGGCGAAATGCGATCTCGAGGTTGAGATGTTTTCATCACGTCGAAATCGAACGAGAAATCAACTTAGATGTGTAGGCCACGTAGCTGGCCGGAGCTCGCGTCCCCTTACCTCGAAAAGGAGCGGCGAAATGCGATCTCGAGGTCGAGATGTTTTCGTCGTGTCGAACTCGAACAGGAAGTCGACTTAGACGCGTAGGCCGCGTAGCTGGCCGGAGCTCACCATCCCCTTACCTTAAAAAGGAGCGGCGAAATGCGATCTCAAGGTCGAGATATTTCTCGCTTCGCTAGTGGCGAATTCTCGCTTTTGCTCATGGCGATATTGTAGCTTATATTCCGGGTTTAATGTTTTCGCTCGTTGTGAAGTCTCATTTTCGCTTTTGGCAAATTTGTAGTTTATACTCTGGCTCTAGAGTGCTATAGATTTCGCTCGTGGCGAATTTTTGTTTTCGCTCATGGTGAATTCCAGATTTCGCTCATGGCAAGTTTGTAGTTTATACTCCGGCTCCAGAATGTTTATAGTTTTTGCTCATAGCGAATTCTAGTTTTCGCTCATGGTGAGTTTGTAGTTTATACTCCGGCTCCAGAGTGTATAGTTTTCGCTCATGGCGAGTTCTAGTTTTCGCTCATGTCGAGTTTGTAGTTTATACCCCAGCTCCAGAGTGTATAGTTTTCGCTCATGGTGAATTCTAGTTTTCACTCATGACGAGCTTGTAGTTTATACTCCGGCTCCAGAGTGTTAGCATTTTCGTTTGCTTGACAATCACAACATATAATCAAACACATGTACACATTTTTTATACAGGTTCGAGCCTCCTTATTGGATAATAACCCTACTTTCTGTTTTGTTTCATATATCTGGTGCAGGAACATATATTACAATGTTTTTTTTTACTATTACACATAGAATTTCTTCAATGACAAGGCATTCCAGGTGCGCCCTAACTCCTTGCCATCCAATTCGGCCAACTTCTAAGAGCCAGTACTCGTCCGTGCCTTGATAATGAATTGTCCTTCCCACTTGGAATCTAGTTTTCCCACGGATACTTCGTTCAGCACCTTCTTGAGGTCCAAATCCCCTGGTTTCAGCTGCCTTGGTCTCACTTTGTTATTGTAGTAGCCTCTAGTTTTCTCCACATATTCGGCCATCTTGTGCAGCGCCTCTACTTTGACTTCCTCCAGGGTGTCCAAGGAAAACTCTCTTTCCCCCTCGTTTTGGGTAAAAACAACTCGCGAAGAAAAAGCTCCTAACTCACTTGGTGTCATCGCCTCATCTCCATACACTAGCCGAAAAGGCGTCATTCCTGTTGCTCGAACAACAGTTGTTCTTAATGCCCATAACACTGAGAGTAACTCCTTTGGCCATTTCCCTTTCGGCAAACTTTCGAGTCTTTTTCTTATTGCCTCTATCACCTTTCCATTTGCCTTTTCTACTGCTCCATTTGTCTGAGGATGCCCTACTGAAGTGAAGTTTATCTTGAGGTTTAGCCCCTGGCACATCTCCATAAACTTGCCTGACTCAAATTGTTTTCCATTGTCACAAATAATCTCTTTTGGGATGCCGAAACGGCATATTATGTTCTTCCCTACAAACTTCTGAACTGCTACCGATGTGATTCTTGCTACTGGCTCTGCTTCGATCCATCTTGAGAAATATTCAATTGCCACGATCACGAAGCGCAGATCTCCCTTTGTTCTAGGCAATGGACCAACTATGTCAATTCCCCATTTGTAGAAAGGCCAAACTTGCGGGATGGGTTGAAGCTCCTTCGGCTGTGCTTTTGGGATCGGGCCATACTTTTGGCATGCCTTTATATATTTCTCCGTGTCCTTTATGATCGTCGGCCAGTATATTCCTTGCCAAATTACCTTGGAAGCAACAGACCTAGGTGCTTGATGTGCTCCGCACAAACCCTCGTGGATGCCCACGACCATCTTCATTCCTTCCTCCTTGGTGACACATCTCAGCAATGGCGTTGTGACTCCACTCTTGTATAGCTGCCCATCAATCATCTTATACTTCCTCGACATTAGTTGCACTCTCCTTGCCTCCACTTCATTATCGGGCAGCTGGTCACTCACCAAGTATTTTATCAACGGATTTCTCCGATCCATTTCCCCTGGTGAGATGTTGAAAAAGTTTTCTCCTCTTGATGCGCTCGAGGTCTCTAGGACTTCAAAGAATGAGTTCTCCAGCGGTTGTCCTACTACGGCTGCCTTTGCCAACTCATTTGTCTCTGTGTTTTCACCCCTTGGGATGGCTTTTACTGTTATCCCAAGGAAATGTCTCTCGTTTGCCTGCATCTCATTCAAATACTGTTGCATTATTTCATCTTTTGTCTCGAAGGTTTTGGCAAAATGTCCTGCCACAAGCTTGGAATCTGTCCTGATAATCAACCTCCGAGCCCCTAGTGCTCGGGCTTTTCTCATGGCTAGTAGTATTCCCTTGTACTCAGCTACATTGTTCGTTGTTGGGAATAGCAAGTGGACCGAGTATCTTAATGTCTGCTTCATTGGGGTCTTGATGATTGTCGCCGCCCAGTGCCTGTGGCACTCCATGATCTATCTGAATATACAGTCTATGGCTTCTGCTCTTCCACATTTTTCTCCGCTTCTGTTGATGTCCATTCTGCCATGAAATCCGCCAATACCTACGATTTCACCGTTGTTCTTGGCATGTACTTCAGGTCAAATGGCACCAACTCCATTGCCTATTTCGCTATCCAGCCCGCCACCTCTTTATTTGCCAACACTTCTCCTATCAGGTATGATGACGGTATCTTGATTTCATGCGAGAAAAAATAATGCCTCAACTTCCTTGATGCCATTACTATGGCGTATATTAATTTTTCTATCTCCGAGTATCTCATTTTCGCCCCTTGTAGAGCTTCCGACACAAAATACACTGATACTTGCTTTTCTCCTTCTTGTACCAAAACTGCACTCACTGTAGCTGGAATTGCTGCCACGTAAAGCAATAAAATCTGTCCCAGCTGTGGGCTTGCCAGTGTTGGCATATCTTGAAGGTATGTCTTTAACTTCTCGAATGCATCTTGGCATTCAGCTGTCCGCTGGAAGTTTGCTGCACCTCTCGACGTCTTGAAGAATAGGAGACCTTTTTCTGCTAATTTCGATAGAAATCTACTCAATGATGCCATTCTGCCTGTCAACCTTTGGACTTCCCTTGGATTCCTTGGTGGTTCCATCTGTTGTATGGCATCAATCTTGTCTGGGTTTGCCTCAATTCCCCTCTTGGATATGAGAAAACCGAGTTTTCCTGCTTGAACACCGAAGATACATTTCTCCGGGTTTAGATTGACCGAGAACTTCCAGAGGTTGTTGAATGTTTCCTGCAGATCCATTCCACAAGTTTTCTCCTGCATGCTCTTGACAACAATGTCGTCCACATACGTTTCTACATTTCTTCCTAATTGACTCGCCAGTACTTTAGAGATGAGCTGGGTGAATGTTGCCCTGTCATTCTTCAGACCAAATGGCATTCAAATGAAGCAATATGTGCCAAAAGGTGTAATGAATGAAATTTTCTCCTCGTCTTCCTGCACCAGGAAAACTTGATGATATCTGGAATATGCGTCTAGGAAACTCATGAGTGCACATCCTGCTGTAGCATCCACTAGTTGATTTATCCTTGGCAGGGGGAAATCATCCTTCGGGCACGCCTTGTTCAAATCGGTGAAATCCACACACATTCTCCACTTGCCGTTGGCTTTCTTGACCAATACCGGGTTAGATAGCCACTCGGGATGCATGACTTCCCTTATGACCTTTGTCTTTAACAACTTCTCCACCTCTACTTTTGCTGCTGCCTGTCTGTCCGCTGACATTCTTCTTAACTTCTGCTTTCTTGACTTGTGATTTTTCTTCACTGCTAGATTGTGTTCTATCAAGCTCCTATCCACGCCTGCCAATTTCTTTGAAGACCAGGCGAAAACGTCCATATTCTCCCTTATGACCACCAAAATCTCCTCTTATACCTCTGGTGAAATGTTTTCTCCCATCATTATGCACCTTTCTGGTTTCTCTAGGTCCAACACTACTTTCCTTGTTTTCCCCTCTAGGATTGGCTTTTGGATTCTGGAGAAACTACCTCGCGGGTTCTGCTCCACCGCATGTATTCCCTTCCTGTAGGGGGTCATCTGCAGTTCAAACTTTCTCGCTGCGAGTTGACTCCCTCTAACGGTAATCACCCCTTGTGGTCCAGGCAGCTTCATGCATATGTAATTATGATGTATTGCCGCTTAGAACAAGTTGATTGCTGATCTGCCCAAGATGGCAATGTATTGGTAGGGCACATCCACTACATCAAAAACAATAATTTCATTCCTTGTGTTTTCTCCACTTCCAAGTACCACTTCCAGGGCTATTTTACCTATAGCATCAACCTTCTACCCCCCAAAACCTTGGAGTGGCACTCCTGCTTTAGTTAACCTATCCATAGGAATCTACATCTTCTTGAATGCATCAACGAATAAAACATCTGCAGAGCTTTCACCGTCCACTAATACCCGGTGGACCTCACATTGCACTATGTCAATAGAGATGACGAGTGGGTCTTGGTGTGGGAAAAGAATACCTTCTGCATCTTCCGGACCGAATAAGATTGTGCTGCTCAAGTAGGCTAGTGGTTTTGTTTGTTGACTTGTGCCGACATGATTCACCTGCGGCACATACGTTTTCCTCTGCCCTTTCAACTCCATCCCGAGGGAAGAGCCGCCAATGATTGCATTGATTACTCTCTTGGGAGCTTCCTCAATTGCTTCTACCTTCAACACTGCTCCTTCAATCAAATTATATGCCTATGGCTGGATTCTATTTTGCTACTTGTTTTCATATTTCTCCGCCTAGTCGGCCAAAATGGCTTGTATTGTTTTGCATTCCTCTGTTGCGTGTGTACAGTGTCCATGCCACCTATAGAACTTATATTCAAAAGGAAATCTTCTTCGACCTCTTCCATTTCCACGTCCTCCTCTCCATGGTGCATGCCCCCGTCCACCATGGTGAAAACTTCTCCCTTCCTCACCACGGCGAAAACTTCTCCCCTCTCCACCATGGTGAAAAGTTGCTTCTTGTTATCTTGCTTGAACCTCTTCCATGGCTTGGTATTGTGCTCTAACTAATTCTCCCTTGTCGATGTATTTTTTTCTTTTCCTTTCGAAAACTTCTTGCCCTGCATTGCTAATGCTTCCGCCTCCATTCTCAAGTCATCCTCTTCTTCCCTAGCAAAACTCTCCATTCTTTCAAACAACTCCTTGGCGGTGCTTGGCCTGTTTCTTGTGAGATCAAATCTTAGTAGTCCTTTAAGCAAGCCCCTTTTCGCCGCTGTTATTATCATTGTATCATCCACGTGCTTGATTTGGCAGCGGACTCGAGAAAATCTCAACATGAATTCCTTTATTGTTTCTGATGGGAGTTGCCACACCGCATATAGGTCATCATGTTCTTTTGGCTCCTCATAAGCTCCGATGAATCCTGATCGAAATGTATCCCTCATGTGTTCCCAAGAGTGTATTGACATCGGTGAAATTGTGGTGTACCAGGAGAGCGCTACCCCCTCTAACATTGTGGGAAGTATTTTCGCCTTGGTTATGTCATCTCCTCCTGCCGCTTCAACTACCGTTTCATATACTCTCAGGTACTCGTTTGGGTCGGTATCTCCCTTGTACTTTGTTATGTTTGAAAGCTTGAAATGCGATGGCTAAGGTGCCATCTGTAGGTTTGGGCTTAAAGGACTTTTATCATCCACTATTCGCACTCCTTGGAACTGTGGTTGGGCAATAGGCATATTCTGACTAGGGGTGTTTTGGAATGTTACTTGTGCAACTTGATTTTGAGGCAGGTGTTGGACGATTGGTTGAAAATATTGATTTTGGTGAGGAAAGGGCTGATTTTGCTAGAAAAAAGGCTGATTTTACTGGGAAAAAGATTAATTTTGCTGGAGAAAAAGGCTGATTTTGTTGGGGAAAAGGTTGATTTTTGTGGAGAAAAGTTTGTTGTAGATTTTGCTAGAGAATTGAGTGAGGGAATTGATTGTGCGGGGTGTGAATAGGAGGTTGAATTAGGCTCTGGGTGTTGAGCATGGGAGTTTGTCCACTTGGCAGACATGTTTGCACCGAAGTGTTCATAGGGCCTTGGGGTGGTACTTCCGCCGGTGTTGGCGTGGAATTCGAGATGTTTTGTTGGCTCATGAAGGGTGCATCTGTGCTTGGTTAGTTTGGGATGGGGGTGTTTGTAGAGCTGGGCTTTGGGATGGGGGTGTTTGTAGAGCTGGGCTGGTTTTGGATGGGTGGTGTACCTATGGAAATGGGTTGGTTCATGAGAGGTGGTTGACTGATTTGTGCTGGATTTTGACTCGAAAACTAGGGAATAACATTTAGCTGTGATCTTTGTGATGATTCTAAGATATCTGCCACGGCTGCTTCTGCTATCTCAACTGGATTCTGCAAATTCTGCAATCTTTGCAATTCCCTCTGCATCTCTTCGAATAGTTCTCGGCTTATCATCAAAGCTTCTCGTGCTTCCACCATTTCCGCTAGGTCCACCTTGTTCACATGATTATCTCCAATATGCCCTCCAACTGCATCTGCTGCCACTCCGTCTCCTGCCACATTCTCGATTTCCCTCTTTGGCTCCATTTCACCTTCCACGATAGAATCTACTATTTGCCTTCGTTGCTGTTGAAATGCGTAGGCGTATCTTGCTGGTACTATTCTCGATCTTTGTGGCCTCGGGTGCATCTACCCCTTAACTTTCACCTTAGGGACTTGCGTCCCCATGAACGGTGCCACTGTTAGGACCTTCAGTCACGAACAAGAAATGGGGATAAGCGGGGAAAATGTTTCCTCTCGCTTATCCTTGCAAAATGCAATCTGGGGGCTAAATGTACTCAAAGCACTGTTTACTCCAATATTCTCTGTTCTTTACAAGGGGACTTGCTCGCCTTTTATAGCCTAGAGGTCGTACAGTGAGATTACAGAAATGCCTCTAGGGGGACCGCTAACCCTTAGGACAATTTAGATATTATACACTAGATTTGTGGTCCCCTCCAGGATAGCTGTCCAGAGTGGTCCAGGTTGGTCCCCCATGTCACATGGGAGAATATTCCTTACTTAGCGTGCGTCCTAAGCTTCGTTTTCGCCATTGACATTCCGCTTCTCCCAAAAGGGAAATGTTCTCAACCTCCATCTTGGCGAAATGTTTTCCTCTCCTGACAGACCGAATGACTCTGGTTACCCCTACGCCTGGCAAACAAGATTGTTAGTATTCACCCAAGTGTCGGTTGAATTGGGGACATGGCGCTCGGTCCTGCTCCAACATATACCAACTTACCCAGAGAGAGAGAGAGAGAGAGAGAAGCTTGAGCATATAGTGAAAGAACAGCTTGGACCTGGATGAATACCCCAGCGAAGTTATATTTCTCAAACATTGTCTCAATCTATTTATCTACATGATTCAATTTGCTAGTCAGTGATATCTTATATAACTAAATGTGGTAGTACAGAACAGCCTGATGAGAGAAAACAACCTACCATTTTTTCACAAATTTTCACAGGATTGAGTGGTGGATCTGTCAGTAGAATTTTACACTCAGATGGATCAACCTAAATGAATAAAATAGAAATTGATATTGCTTTACCTAAAGCTAAGAGACTTCAAGATACATAACGAAGAATGTTGATAAATTATGGGTACAATTTTAAAAAGGTCAGACACTAAAAGCAACATAAAGAATATGAAAAGCCATACTTTCAGCTCACTGTAAAATGCATGGTCCCATATATGGCCCATATCATCCCAATTTTGAACAATCCCATTTGTAACAGGATACGATACGTCAAGTTGACGTCTCAAGTCAGCACAAGCCACTCCAACCACAATATCCTGCATTGAACACAATCACAATGGTAAGGTGTACTGAAAAGAAAAGGAGAGAATCTAAGAATGCCAGAAATACAAAGTTAGAAGTTGATTTGAGACCGTCAATTCTTGCTCTTGGAGTGACTCCTCATAGTGAAGCAATGGTCTCCCAACAGCACAAGGGAACACAGATGTAGGGAAGTTCTCTCCCGCAAAGCCACACTTTACATACTGCAACGTCAGGCACCAAATTAGAAATTAAATAAATCATCTATGCTCTGTTCTACTGCCGTTTAAACATATCAAACATTAAGCCACATAAATGATGTATTAAATACTGACAGAAACTAAGCCAAAGACAACACGATAATTTCTTTTGGACTGCAAAATTGGTCATTACATGACTTTTACAGAATAAAACTATTCCAGTTTCCTACTTGGACGGACAGTACATAAAGATTTCACAGACAACATTTTATAATGTACATCGGTACATGTCTATGTGATGAGCAATACTTCAAATGAAGCCAAGTCTGTAACATGAGCCAATGACTGCCTTCTGAACGTCTATAATATTTGAGCATCCTTCCATATTTGAATTCCCAATTAGATGGCAAAGTTACTCTTTCAATAACGGTATCCAATTTTTCCTTTCAATTTCTTCCAATGTGCAAACATATTATTTCATCATATAGGTGTATTAATGGCCGGCAAAGACCAAATTCGGCACGACCAAATTACAACACGGTATCAGCAGCGAAGCATCGTAGGCACAAGTGAATCTAGTGCTCTGATGTGACTGCCCATCCAAAGAAAAATCATCTGGCCAGCTGCAATGCAAGCACAACGCGCAGGAACGCACAATCATATGTTCAGAAACTCGAAACAGAGGTCACCCCGCCCATCGCAAGCCAGCTAGTCGATGAATCCGGCGAGCCGCCGAGTCTTCCAAGAACAAGAAGCGAGACGACGGGGTGCAGATCTAGAAGGCGGGGGCGGAGAGCTGCTTCGGGGAAGGGAGAGTGAGAAGGGGATCGCGGGATCAAGGAGTGCTTACAGCGGTTCCGTTATCGCACACCACCACTTTCCCGCTGTCCATTCCCGCTGTCCATTCCGCCGCCTCGCCTCGCCTTGGCCGCTCGTCTCCCTGCTGCGCATGGAATGGAAGCTACGGGGGAGGAAAGGAGGTTGAGAGGAGGGATCCAAACGGGCCGTGCTCGGGCCGGCTCGGGATGGTACTACAGTAATCATGTTCAGGCCAGCCCGATACGGATGACCGTTGGCTATGCCGGTACGGCCCGTTTGTCCGTGCTGTGTTTGGGCCGACGCCTCAGTCCATGAGTCGGCCCGGCATGGCACGGCTGTCATTGGGTTGGTATGGGCACAGTCCGGTAAGCCCATTATTTTTTTCTATAATTTTTCTATTTTCCTCTATTTTATCTTATTTTTTTTACTATTTTTTTCTTTTTTTTCCTAATATTTTTCCTTCAGTTTTTTATTTTTCGTTTTTTTATTTTTTTCGTCTCACATTTTCAAATTTTATAGACCAAACGTGCTAATAGGCCGGCAGGCGGTCCACATATTGATTTGGGCTTGTGCCGGCACGGCACGGCCTGTCACCTTTATGGGCCATGCCTAGGCCGAGACCTCGGCACGTGGGTCGATATGGCATGGCCCGCTACAGGAGCCGTGCCTTAACAGGCCGTGCCGGACCGTACCTTGGGCCATGCCGGCCCGGGAGGCCCGTTTGGCCACCTATAAGGGAGATGATAGGAAGCGCACCCACACGGCGCTACGACCAGATGCCGACCGGTTCCCCGGTTGGACCACGGTTAACCAGGGAACCCGAACCAGGTATATAATTAATTAAGTATTAGCTATTATAAACTTGTAAATTGATTTATTTATTTTTTTAAAAAAATTTCTATATATAATTGTTTTTAAGAACACAACATTAAATATTTTAGAAAGCATGCTCATGGATAAGAAGGAAGTAGCTCTCTCCAATAAAGTTTAGTTTACAAAGTTGCTTTTTCACGGGTTAATTTAGTTACCGTAGTTTTATTTTTGGTTAGGTTTAATAAATAATTTCGGTGTCGGTGAAGCAAAATAAGTTTAGCTTCACACTAGCTGAAACATACTACTTCCTCTGTCCTAAAATACTTATCACTTTAGATTTAAAATTTATTAAAAAAATATTATCAGTTAAGAGTACTATTTATCACATCAATTACCTCTAATTTAAATTTTTTTCTTATTCTACCCTAACTACGCTTCAACTCCAATCACACATTATTTAATAAGGGATACTATGATTATTTCTTCTCAGACTTTAATAGTAATATATGCTAAATAATTTAAAATAATAACTGTTTTGGGACGAAGGTAGTATCTCGGTCCGTAATTTCTTTCTGCAGCTAGGTATAAATAGTCTCCAGTATGCGGTTAGGGATGCTTGCCTACATAACTTACAATGTTAAGGCCATCTCTGAACACGTGTGTCATCACCGGTGAACATCGCTAATAGAATTATCCTACAGCTGTACACATCATTTACTAGTGCATGCCATCACTTGCCTACCGGTTGCATACTCTGAAAATCACAGAGATTATTAAGGTAGGTTAGGCACATCGGCACCAATAATGTATGTACCAAGTTGAAAACTTTTTGAAGTGAATATTTCTGAACAAAAAACCTCTGGAGAAGGGGCACATGCAGACATGCAACTGGGCTAGAAACACACCCATGTGGGCTAGTGATCGACGCTGGGCTTTACGAGTCAGCACACCTGGGATTGGCTGCTGCGTCCTTCGTGGGCCTACAGCTTTCGATCATATCAGACACCCGAACAGAACAAAATAATTGAGGATTAATTGATCTTTTGGTCAGGTAGAAATCTAAAAATTATGTGGTAGTGCCTTGCTGAATGTTTATATATTACATAGACATGCAACATCTTTCCTCGATCACGTTTTTAGTTAAGTAAAAGATGATTTCAGAATTGGGAAAACAAGAAACTATATGTGCTTTCATGTGAAATTATTGCAGAGATAACAAAACGCCACTCACAGGACGGTTATTGATGGTAGATACATCTAGACATACTAGATGACACCCTGGAACGCATCCCGTGTTATTCAGGCCTTCCTTCTTTTGTGCTTGGTATTGCAGAGAGAAGGTGGTGTAAAATGAGTCGCCATGATATTCTTGCTCTCTAGGCTCACATGCTTGGTCAGGGCTTCGTGGTCTCTTTGGCTTGGAACTCCTCGAGCGGTAGGTACTATTAGAATTTGTATGGAATATGTATATATATAGTCAGCTACACTTTAGAACTTAGAGTTATAATAGATATTAGGGTAGTAGTAGAGTCGAACTCTATCTTAGATTCTCTCTTAAATAGAGAGGCACACTTGTTATAACCATATGACGACTTAGCATAGGTGAGAGGGAACAACTGGCCGGCGCGTACTGGTCAAGAGTCGTTATAGCTCTGATACGCTGTAATTATGCTAGATCGAGGAGGAGCACCCGTAATCAGTGTCTCGGGGATGTAAGCTTCGGCTAAACATCATTAATAAATATCGTGTCATGGTGTCATCATCAAATTTGAATCTTCTATGGTGTGCTTCCGCGTTTGGTTATCGATGGTCTATCAATGTCGGTTTTTTAATAAGTGATATCAAAGCATGTGGAAGATCCATGGATTGAGTTGCGATGGAGGTGCCCCACACCGCGACTACTACACATAATGTCTAGGGAGGGATATTGACGCAAGGTGGAGCACGACGGCGATCAACGGAATTTGATCGGAGGAGTTGAACACTTTAGGCGGTGGTCTAAACCATTCAATGAGCTGTGATTGACAAGGAGACGACCAGACATGGTGTTCGGGTTGATGGCGGTTGAAGCGATTGGCGGTCCAATTGGTGGTGTCGGACACATCGGGTGGACAACCCGAACTTTCCGATGAGCTATTTTCAATAGGGAGACGGTCAAATGTGACGCTCAGGGTTGATCGAAACTGGAGGCGATCGATGATTCGGTCGGTGGAGTCAAACATTCCAGATAGGTGGCATGGGCCTTTCGGTAAGCTGCATTCGATAGGGAGATGGCCAAACGTGGCACTCGAGTCGTTTGGCGGCTGAGAAGATGGTACAGTGACTCGTCGACTTTGGCTCGCGACTAGGTTGATGGGTGGTCAATTAGAAGTTGGAGCTGTGTTGTTGAGCGAGCTGTGGGGCATGGGCCTTTGGTACAGTAGGCGGCGATGCAGGCGGCGGAACTTGACAAGCAGTCTCCGGTGAGAGTAGGTAGTGATGAACCTAGGCAATAGCGGGTCAATTTCGTTGATGGCGTCAACGAGACTGTTTGGCAGTACAGGATATATTCAAGATCTGTGGGTCAGCATGATGGGGATATATGGAAATTGGAGTCACTAAAGAGGAAGAAAAGCGAGGGCTATCATGATAATTTCTTCAAGTGACTCAAGGCAACAGCGACTTTCTTGAAGTATTAGGTGCTTAGTTTAAGGATGTGGAAAGCGTGGATATTGGATTTATTAGCTTGGTTCATAAGACACAAGGGAGAAAGGGTTCTCTTTATTGCTCTAGTGAGTTTGAATTTATCTATTTGATGATGATGCATGTTATCTAGCTATGGAGTAGATAAAATGAAAGTCAAGATGAAAGATGAATGTAAACATAGTCTTCGAGGAGTAGGATATGTGCTAGCTAAGGAGGAATTCGATTTCGCTTGATAAGATGACTATGATGATAGGAGAAAAGATGGAGCACTGTTGCAGGTGGAGTGTATAAAAAGTTATACGGATAGCAGAGTCTGACTGTGAGCCTAGTGTAGGCTTGTCGAGCGGCTCGGTGTAAGCTACAAGAAGGAAACAACTCAAGTCTGAGTACGTGGAGGTTCATGCACGGAGCAAATTTAGATTGGCGTGAAATATTAACCAAGGTAGAGTTTGTTAGAGTTTGTATCGAATATGTGTACGTAGTCGGTTACAGTTTTGAACTTGGAGTTATAGTAGGTGTTAAGGTGGTGGTAGAGTTGAACTCTATCCTAGGCTCTCTCTCTTAAATAGAGAGGCATACATATTATAACCGTATGGCGACTTAGGATAGACAAGAGGAGGGGGGAGCAATTGGAGGGGGAGATGGGTGGCGGAGAAATTAGGGAGGAAGAGGATGTGGCGAATGAAGCGACTCACTGGGATTTGGCTCGAGGCGGCGGGACGGCGGTTGGATGTTGAGGCAAGAACGAAGAAGCACGGTGCCGAGCGATGGGTGGCATCGTGCATCTCTTGGGGCAGTGCGGTGAGTGCGGTGGCCTCCTCCTCCTCACCGCAGTTCTGGTGGGGCTTGAGGTGGTGAGGGTGTTGGGGGGGGGGGGGCTATGGGGGCGCGGCCGTGTCGATGGTGCAGCAGAGCCAGGGCATGTGCGGCAGACGTGCTTCTCGTGTTTGATCGGAGTCCCCGAGCTCGGGGGCTCAGCATGGATAGCGAGGAGAGCGGCGGGGTGCTCCAGATGAGGGCTTGGTCGGACTATAGGCGTGGCCTTGGCGTGAGGAGGTTGACTTCGAGCAGTTGGGCTCCCCTTCAACCCGGTGGGCAGAAGGCGGCGGCTGTCTCTCGGCTGCCCTGTCATGCGCGCGTGAGCGGTGTGCGGTGATGGCGACATGGTGAGGACTCCGGTCCACCGGCGTGTAGGTGATGGTGGTGTGAGTGCGTAGGTGGTGTATGGTGTCTGGGGGCGCCGCGCTGCGACACGGTCTGGGACTCGCGGCAAGCTTTGTCAGTATCAGTGTGGCTGGCGCAGGCATGGTCATCGGCCTCCTAATGAAGGCTTGTCTCTGGCCTCCTGTGGCGAACAGGACAACCAGACACGCGTGGGCAAGGGTGACGCGATGGGGGCAATGCCAGTGTGTGTGCGTGGAGACGACGAGAAGAGGCGGCAAAATCCAAGGTCGAGGCCACTGGCGTGGGCGCAGGGTGTGGTCGATGTCGGTGTGGTTACGTCGGGGGCAGTTGGCGACTACGACAGGTCCAGGATGTCGTCGGGGTGGCGTTCGGTATTGGCGTGGGGCTCTGCTGTGTCGCAGCCCAGCACGAGGATGGGGAGGTCCAGTTGCGTCGAGCGGCAGCGGTGTCAGGGTGGCCACATGGACGGGATGCGATGAGTCTTGAGGCGGTGATGACTGTTAGCGCCGCACCGAAGGTGTTCAAGGAAATGCACTCACCCGCGTCCGGCGTCCGCGCCCGGGTCCTTGCCCGCTCCTGCACCCGTGCCCGGGACCTCGCCCGTGCCCACGTCCGCGCCCGGGACCTCGCCCGCTGTCAGCTGGAACCTCCGGCCGGGAGCAAATGCACACAAGAACACGCTTGACAGAAAGATTGGTGCTGCGCAAAACCCCCGCAGCGTTTTCTGTTCTTTCCTTCTCCTTTTATTGTGAATTTACAAGTGCAAAATATCCGCACGTTGCTGCTCACGACGCGTCCATCCCCACGTCCGTGACGTTGCCCACGAACCATCGTACAGACTCGTACGCGACCCATTCTTGGCATGGCCTCACGACGTGTCCGTGTGTATGCACAACAGAGAGTGACGTGAGATTCTAACTAACTACAGCGCAAGGCTTAACTAATAAATCTCCTCCTAAGCCTTGCGCATCTGTTTGAGATTGACGAGGCCGAGCTTAGCGCGTAGTTTACAGAAACGCTCATGCGCCAGGGCCTTCGTCATGATGTCCGCCAGCTGCTCAGTGGTGCCAATGGAGGCGACATTCATCCTTCCTTCTTTGATGCATTCACGAATGTAGTGGAACCTTGTATCTATATGTTTGCTGCGATCGTGAAAGACAGGATTCTTACTGAGTTGTATGGCGGACTCATTGTCGATGTTGAGTTGGAACGCGCCTTCCTTCTCGCCCTTGAGCTCCGCAAGGAGGCGCGCCAGCCATACGCCCTGGCAGGCGGCCGTAGTCCCGGCGATGTACTCCGCGTCGCATGAAGACAGAGCAACAACCTTCTGCTTTTGTGACTGTCAGGTGATGACATTGTTGCCGAGGAAGAAGACCACGCCCGAAGTACTTTTGCGTGTGTCAATGTCGCCAGCGAGATCGCTGTCGCTGTAGCCGATGAGCTGTGCGTCCTTCTTCTTCCCCGTGTAGTGGCAGCCGAAGTCCAGTGTGCCTGAGATGTATCTCAGCACCCTCTTGACTGTTGCCACATGCTCGGTGGTTGGCTTCTCCATGAAGCGACTGATGTAGCCCACCGAGTAGGCCAAGTTTGGCCTTGTGTTGACCAGGTACCGCAGCGAGCCAACGATGCTCCTGTAAGCGGTCGTGTCGACGGTGGGTGCAGTGCTTGCCTAGCTCAGCTTGAGGCGTGGCTCCATTGGGATGTAGCTAGGATTGCACCCAGCCATCTCGGCATTCTTCAGGATCTTTGCCGCATATGCGCTCTAGCCTAGGGTGATGCTGTCCGCCGACTGTGTCACCTCTAGGCCAAGGTAGTAGTGCAGCAATCCTAGATCACTCATCTGGAACGTAGCCTTCATCTGTGACTTGAACTCGTCGATGTCACCAGCGCTGCCGCCCGTGATCACCAGATCATCAACGTATACTCCCACGATGAGGCGGCGCGCGCCCTCACCGCGGACGTACACTGCGTGCTCGAAGTTGCTTCGCCTGAAGCCGAGCTTGAGTAGGGAGCTGTCGGTGAAATGGGATAGGGGGTCCCACATACCCTGGGGACGCGTGGGTCATCGGCCAAGTCAGTTCCCCGGGGCCATCTCGCCTTCGGTCCCGGGGCGCCACGCCTATCGGCCCCGGGCACGTCCCCGGGGCGCCCTCGCCTTCGGCCTTGGGCACGTCCCCGGGGCGCCCTCACCTCTGGCCCCGGGTACGTCCCCGGGGCGCTGACCCTATCGGCCCCGGGCTCGTCCCCGGGGCGCCGTCCCCACCGGATTCGGCCCCGAGGCATCGTTGGCCTCGGGCCCGTACCTTGCCTCCGGGCGCCATCGTCTCACTTCCTGCCCGGGGCCCACATGTCGGTCTCCGGTAGGATCGATGGACCAGCTCTCCAAATATCAGCATTAATGATGAGGCGACGGGGCACGTTGCCCCTGTCGTCCGCTCCGCCACGCGTAAGTGTCTCAGGACGAGCCCCCGTGGACACCTGACTGCTATCAGAGGCCTTTTGACTTCGGTGGCAAGGGCGTGCGCCGAAGTCAAGCAGTCAGAGATGCTTGACTTCGGCAGTGTGCCCTGTCACATCCCGTCGCGTCCTCACGACTCCACCGCCCGCCGTATACCAACTCCGGCGAGGGTTCGGCAGGCGGACTGGTCTGGCAGGCGGCAGCAGGCGGACGCGCTCGTCAAGACGGCGACAAGACAGCGATAAGACAAGCCATACCTGCTCTCTCATGTAGCTCTCTCTCTCTATCAGCATGTATCTTGGCACTGTGCAATCCCCTTGCTCTATAAAAGGAGGACCAAGCCAAGGCCGAACGGGAGGGAGCTTCCCCGTCCTCTAACTCTCCGCTCTGCACCCCCGAGCTCACTCTCTAACCACTGTTCTTCTTCTCCGGCTCCGGCCACGTGCTGAGCTCATCTTGTACACAACAAACCACATCATCTCCACATAGCATACACACAGGAGTAGGGTTTTACACTCCGGCGGCCCGAACCTGTATAAATCCTCCTGTCTCCCTTGTGCGTCGATCCCCTCTTCCGACCGTTCGTTGTTCATCGTCTCTCCCGCGCGATCTTCCCCGTTCGGACAGTCCGGACCCGATTCGGACGGTCCGGACCCTTCTGTCTCCAGCTCGGGCCCCGCGCGATCCTCTCGGTTCGGACGGTCCGACCCCGGTTCGGACGGTCCGAACCCCTCATTCATCGCTTTGCTGACACACGCTGACGCCGGCTTCGCCTGAGAACTACTCCCCTGGCCGAATCTCAAAGGGGGGTCTCCAGACCTCCCGCCGTCGAGGTTCCATCCTCCGACAGCTGGCGCGCCAGGTAGGGGGAGTTTCCTTTTCAGGTGTTACGCCGGCGCCTCCAACATCGACGCGTTCCATGGCAGGAGGCCACCATCATCGTCGAGACTACGGCGAGGGGTCCGGCGGCTACACCCCGTCGGGCAACGTGGCCCCCGACAGGGGCCCTGGAGAGGACGGCAGGCTCTCACGTTCCGCGCTACGGTGGAACAGGAGGAAGCGCCAGAAGGCCAAGGCGGCAGCCGAGAGCTACGCCTTGGCGGCTACGGGCAGCCCCCGGAGCTATGATGCCCGCGGAGGCGATGGTCGCGGCAAGCGGCGAAAGGCCGCACGCGCGCCGCCACCGCCGGCGACAACCCAGAAGTGGTGCCCCCTCCACCAGACGGGCTAGCACGACATCACGGAGTGCCGCGCCGTCCAATGCTCACCCGAGCGTGCCGAGCCGGCCTTAGTTCGGGGATGGTGCGCCTACCACAACACGGACCGGCACGACATCACGGAGTGCCGCGCCGTCCAGGGCATGGCCGAGCGCCTGAAGCCGGCCGCAGCCCGTGGGTGGTGCGCCTTCCACGACACGGACCGGCACGACATCACGGAGTGTCGTGCCGTCCAGCGTTTGGCCGAGCGCCTCGAGCCGGTCGAAGCCCGGAGGTGGTGCGCCGTCCACGAGACGGATTCGCACGACCTCGTGGAGTGTCGCGCCGTCCACAAGTTGGCCGAGCGCGTCAAGAAGTCCCGGCAGGAGCAGTAGCGGGCCCGAGCTCGCTCCCTCTCAAGGGACCTGAGCCCGTGCTGTCGAGCCCCTGGCTCCTGGGCTCATAAATAGCCCCGTTCGGCGGAGCTTGGCTCCCGGGCGCGTCCTTAGCCCCGGTCGGAGCTTAGCTCTCGGGCGTGCGCAAATAGCCCCAGTCGGAGCCCCTGGCTCCCGGGCGCATATCTTTCCCCGGTTGGAGCCCCTGGCTCCCGGGTTCGTACTTCGCCCCGGTCGGAGCTTAGCTCCCGGGTGCGTACTTAATCCCGGTCGGAGCTTAGCTCCCGGGCGCGCGCAAATAGCCCCAGTCGGAGCCCCTGGCTCCCGGGCGCATATCTTTCCCCGGTCCGAGCCCCTGGCTCCCGGGTTCGTACTTCGCCCGGTCGGAGCTTAGCTCCCGGTGCGTACTTAATCCCCGATTGGAGCCCCTGGCTCCGGGCGCCGATCTTGCCCCGGTCGGAGCCCCGTGCTCCCGGGTGCATCTCTGGCCCTGGTCGGAGCCCCTGGCTCCCGGGTGCCTATTTCGCCCGGTCGGAGCCCCTGGCTCCGGGGTGCCTATTTCGCCCGGTCAGAGCCCCTGGCTCCTGGGTGCATCTCTTGCCCCGGTCGGAGCCCTTGGCTCCCGGGCGTGCTTACTCCCCCCGGTCCGAGCATGGCTCCCGGGCGCATACTTCCCCCCGGTCGGAGCTTAGCTCCCGGGTGCGTACTTAATCCCGGTCAAGCCCCTGGCTCCCGGGCGCATATCTCCCCCCGGTCCGGTCACGGAGAGCTCGCTCCCTCTCAAGGAACCTGACTCCGAGGGAGCTGAGCCCGAGTCCCGGCCGAACCAGTAGCGGGCCAAGCGCGCTCGAAGCGGTTTGGACGGTCCGAACCGTCGACGGACGGTCCGGTTGCAGCGACTCGGACCGTCCGGCCCTTAGGCAGACCGTTCGAATCCCGCTCCCGAAACAGGGTAGCCTCGCCAGGGCGAGTGCGTGTCCGGGAAGGACGTCCCGACACTTTCCAAGCCCGAAGAGATCGTCCCGATTCGTCCCACATTCCCGGGAAGCGTCAACTGTATCGGTTCTGGTTCTTTGGTTGGCTTTTGGTTTAATGAAAATATCTCCTCTCCTCCTTTATTAGAGGAAGTCTTCCCCTTTCTTTTGACCTAGCGTGATAGTCCGGACCGCGCCGCCCTGTCGAGCGCGAGTCCGGGCAGGCCGCTCCCGGTTGAGGGTTTTCTCCCGGTGTCAAGAGCTCGCACCCTCGCAAGGGAAGCTGAGCCCGAGCATGGCCCCTGACAGACCAGAACCAGAGAGCGTCCTCGCTGCCCTCGGCAGCGGGGCTCATGCCTGCTCCTCGCGCCGTGGCCTTAGGTCATGACACGCGAGTTGATGGTCAGGCACGTACCGATAATATTCCGCAGGTAGCGAGCGTGGCGCACGTCGTAGAACGCCCCTCGCCCAGCAAACATGCGGCCTGGGACTTACCTCCCGGGCCCGACTCTGAGGAGCCCGACCCGGGGCGGCATCGCCAAGGCTAATGCGCGCCTGGGAACGTGGCGTCCGGAATGACCCTCACAGGACGCTAGTACCCGGACCGCGTCGCCTCGGCAAGGGCGGGTCCGGGGAAGTCGCCCCGATATGGTCCATGTCCTTGCCCCGGCCTTGTGCCTGGGCACATGTTGACAATACATATCGAATCTTATTCCAGTCCGGGGCCCCTGGGTCCCGGGCACATATTTGAGCCGAGGCGCGGATTCCCGAATCTGTGCCCCGGGCCCGACACCGAGGAGCCGAACCAGGGCGGCCTCGCCAAGGCGAGTGCAAGCCTAGGAACGCGACACCCGAAGTAGGGCGCAGAGCCCGGACAGCACCGCCCCGGTGAGAATGCATCCGGAAGGCCGTCTCACATTCCATATTTCAAGCCCGGGCCCCCGGAACCCGGCTTATATCAAAACCGTATTTCAGTCCGGGGCCCCCGGGTCCCGGACACGTATCCGCATGACAGCCGGGGCCCCCGGGTCCCAAGCACATGCCGGACTCGGGCTCGCGAGGGAAGCGAGTCCGAGCTCCGTCCCCCGAACACCAGCAACCTCCGAACAACACAATAAACCAAGGTACGAAAATATAAACATGATCATATACATATACAAATGTCTCTGTTTGTACAAGACAGGCAAACCCGGGACGCAAGCACGAGCGAGGCCCTGATCGTACGGGGGGCGTCACCGGAGTACTTCTGACCGGGTCCCGGGTGACGTTGGATGGGGAGCACTCGGGGGCATGGAGGGCCCCCGGGCCCCGAAGGCGCCCGCGTATGGCGTCTGAAGGAAACCGGCGTCTTCATCAACCTCTTCGTCAGGCATCGGCCCTACAAGATGTTCGCCGCGGTCAAAGAACCCTGCCTCCGGGGCAGCGGATTCGACCACGGCCTCCCGCACCTCCTCGCGAACTACCGCGACCACCTCGCGATCTGCCGCGAACACCTCGCAAACCACCGCGACTTCCTCCCGAACTGCCGCGACTTCCTCGCGCACGGCGAACTCTCACCCCCGGGACGCGAGCCCGGCCTCCTGGGCCCGGACGCGTTCTCCCCGGGAGAGTGCTTCCTTCTCCCGCGCCTCCATCTCGGGCCAGGCACGAGAGAACTCATCGGCGGCAGATTTGGTGGCGGCCTCCAAGCGGACGGCGCGCCTCATTCCCGCCGCCGTCTCCGGCCAGCGGTCGCCACGAAGAACTCGCTGGCGACAGTACGGGCGGCAAGCTGCCGCATCACCATCGCGACCACTGCCGCCGGCCTTCCTCAACACTCGTTCCATGTTTTCAGCCCGGGTCCCGGGCACGTATCCCGTCTAAGGCAACAAAGACGTCAAGCTCCACCAGCTCAAGATGAACCAGGCGGACCCAGCGTCCCCTCATTTCTTCAAAGACGTGGCCCCGTTCCTGCCCGGAGCGGTTCCGGCCGAGCAACAGGGCCAGGGGCCACTGTCGGTGAAATGGTATAGGGGGTCCCACATACCCTGGGGACGCGTGGGTCATCGGCCAAGTCAGTTCCCCGGGGCCATCTCGCCTTCGGTCCTGGGGCGCCACGCCTATCGGCCCCGGGCACGTCCCCGGGGCGCCCTCGCCTTCGGCCCCGGGCACGTCCCCGGGGCGCCCTCACCTCTGGCCCCGGGTACGTCCCTGGGGCGCTGACCCTATCGGCCCCGGGCTCGTCCCCGGGGCACCGTCCCCACCGGATTCGGCCCCGGGGCATCGTTGGCCTCGGGCCCGTACCTTGCCTCCGGGCGCCATCGTCTCACTTCCTGCCCGGGGCCCACATGTCGGTCTCCGGCAGGATCGATGGACCAGCTCTCCAAATATCAGCAGTAATGATGAGGCGACGGGGCACGTTGCCCCTGTCGTCCGCTCTGCCACGCGTAAGTGTCTCAGGACGACCCCCCGTGGACACCTGACTGCTGTCAGAGGCCTTTTGACTTCGGTGGCAAGGGCGTGCGTCGAAGTCAAGCAGTCAGAGATGCTTGACTTCGGCAGTGTGCCCCGTCACATCTCGTTGCGTCCTCACGACTCCACCGCTCGCCGTATACCAACTCCGGCGAGGGTTCGGCAGGCGGACTGGTCCGGCAGGCGGCAGCAGGCGGACGCGCTCGTCAAGACGGCGACAAGACAGCGATAAGACAAGCCATACCTGCTCTCTCATGTAGCTCTCTCTCTTTATCAGCATGTATCTTAGCACTGTGCAATCTCCTTGCTCTATAAAAGGAGGACCAAGCCAAGGCCGAACGGGAGGGAGCTTCCCCGTCCTCTAACTCTCCGCTCTGCACCCCCGAGCTCACTCTCTAACCACTGTTCTTCTTCTCCGGCTCTGGCCACGTGCTGAGCTCATCTTGTACACAGCAAACCACATCATCTCCACATAGCATACACACAGGAGTAGGGTTTTACGCTCCGGTGGCCCGAACCTGTATAAATCCTCCTGTCTCCCTTGTGCGTCGATCCCCTCTTCCGACCGTTCGTTGTTCATCGTCTCTCTCGCGCGATCTTCCCCGTTCGGACAGTCCGGACCCGATTCGGACGGTCCGGACCCTTCTGTCTCCAGCTCGGGCCCCGCGCGATCCTCTCGGTTCGGACGGTCCGACCCCGGTTCGGACGGTCCGAACCCCTCATCCATCACTTTGCTGACACACGCTGACGCCGGCTTCGCCTGAGAACTACTCCCCTGGCCGAATCTCAAAGGGGGGTCTCCAGACCTCCCGCCGTCAAGGTTCCATCCTCCGACAGGAGCCATCCAGCTTCGCGTACCAGGCGCGTGGAGCTTGCCGTAAGCCGTAGAGCGCCTTGACAAGGCGCAGGACCTTGCCTTCTTCTCCCTTGAGGATGAAGCCGGGCGACTGTTCGATGTAAACCTCCTCTTGTAGCTCGCCGTTGAGGAAGGCGGATTTAACATCCATGTGATGGACAGTCCAGCCTTCACTCGCAGCGTGCGCAAGAAGGAGCCGCACGGACTCCAGCCGTGCCACCGGCGTGAACACCTCATCGAAATCGACTCCTTGCTACTGCACATAGCCCTTTATGACCAGCTGGGCTTTGTACTTGGAGATGAACCCGGCTGCATCCTTCTTTGCCTTATAGACCCATTTGAGCCCAATGGGTTTTGTCCACGGTGGTGGGTCGACGAGCTCCCAGGTGCCATTGGCTTCGATCGCCGTCATCTCGTCGAGCATAGCGTGGCGCCAACACTCGTGCTCCTGCGCCTCAGCGAAGGTGGACAGCTCAGTGTCGCTAGCCAGAAGCAGATGCTCCGCTGTCTCGCGTTGCGCCAGGCCTAGTGGTGTGGAAGGCCCCAACACGTTGTCCAGCCTGTGAAAATGGAGTGGAACATCATCGTGATTAACATCCAGATCAGCCTCATCAGTGTCCGGTGGTGTGGCAAATTCCAGCTCCTACCCAGCAGCTTGTGCTAGTGTAGTTGATGTAAGCGGTGCGACGTTGTGGGACGGCGACGGTGGCACAGACGTCCGCGCGGGTGATGTCAAGCTGGACGCTGGTGCTGGCGCAGCCGTAGTGGTCGACGTAGTCACAGTGATCACTTGGGGCTGATCCGTGGTGTCCTGCTCGATGTTGAAGTCGTCAGTGACGTCGGCGAGTTCTCCTGCCCAGGTCCATTGAGCGGCTTCGTCGAAGACGACGTCGCGGCTGACATGGATCTGCCTCGTCAATGGATCGTACAGGCGATAGGCCTTGGAGCCCGCCTCGTACCCGACGAAGATTGTGCGCCGGCTCCGGTCGTCGAGCTTCCTCAGGTTCGGCGTCGTCACCCTCATGTGCGCAACGCAGCTGAAGGTGCGCAGGTGCTGAACGCCTGGCGTGCTTCCGGTCCAGAGCTTGTAGGGGGTCTTGCCTCCTATGCTCTTGGACGAGGACCGGTTGAGCAAGTAGACGGCCGTCGTGACCGCCTCCCCCCAGAACACGCTCGGGAGCTGCTTCGCCTTGAGCATGCACTGAGCGGTCCCGACCATCGACTGGTTGCGCCGCTCGACGACGCCGTTTTGCTGGGGCGAGTATGGCGCTGTGAGCTCACGCCGTACGCCGAGCTCGGCGCAGTACTGCTCGAAGTCGCCCGCCAGGAACTCTCCCCCGTGATCCGTGCGGAGAGCATAGACATGCTTGCCGGTCTTGTGCTCAGCTGCGGCCTGGATGCGTTTAAACGCTGCGGGTGCGGCGTCCTTGCTGGGAAGCAGTGCGATCCACATGTACCTTGAGTAATCATCAACAAGAAGGAGGAAGTACCGATTGCCGCTAGGTGTCGGAGGAGTGATGGGGCCACAAAGATCCCCGTGCAGCAGCTGGAGCACCTCCGTCGAGTGCGTCAGTACGCGCTGCGGGAACGGCGTGCGTCTGTGTTTGCCAGCCAGACAGGCATCGCACACCTGCTCGACCTGGGTTAGCAGGGGCATGCCGCGGACGAGCGCCTCCCGTCCCATCTTCCTGAGTGTGCCGAAGTTGACATGCTCAAATCGGGTGTGCCACAGCCATGCGTCCTCCTTGGCGTGCGCCACCAAGCACACCGGCCGTGCAATGTTGAGGTCGAGCACGTAGAGCCGGCTTGGGCTTCGGTGAATCTTGGCGAGCAGGTGGCGCTCCACGTCGTGAACTCGCATCACTCCTCCCTCTACGAGCACCTGGAACCCCACCTCATCGAGCTGCCCGACGCTTATGATGTTGGCAGTGAGACGGGGAATGAAGTACACGTTGACGAGGGCGAGGTGCTCCCCGTTCTTGCACGGGAACAGGATAGTCCCGCGGCCCTCGATCTTGACGACAGAGCCGTCACCGAAACGCACCGAGCCGACGATGCCGGTGTCGAGGTCGGAGAACGCAGCGCGAGAACCCATCATGTGGTTCGTGGCTCCGGTGTCCAGGACCCAGCGCTTCGGGTCCCGGTCTTCAGCCGCATCGAACACGGCGAACACCTTCTCCTCCACAAGCTCAAGCTAGCGCAGTGTCGCAGTGGCGCCTTCCTGGGTTGGTGGCGGCAACGGTGGTGAGGTGGAGGACTCAGGGTGAGCCCCTCCATCGTCCACCATGCCCAAGGCAAGGAGCAGTGTTGGTTCGTCATCCTGGGCCATGTGAACCTGCTCCTCCCTCCTCTTGCTGCGACAATCCCTGGCCCAGTGGCCTTTCTTACCGCAATTTTTACAGATGTCGTCGGGGTTGACTCAGCCCGCACTGGAGCTGATGCGTGAGTCAGTACTGCCGCCTGCGCCATGGCCGCAGTTTTTCCCGCGGGGCTTGCCGCGGCCACCAGAGCTAGAGCGGCCTTGGCCAGACTCCTGCTCGTGCTTCTTGTACCTCTCGATCCATTGCTCCTCTGTGAGAAGCAGCTTGCCACCGGCAACCTGAGGCGGGGAGGGCTCGATGTCGTCCGCCGCCTTCAATCTCCCCGTGACCTCCTCGATCGAGAGTTGCGAGATATCGAGAAGGGTTTCAATGGAGATGACGAGTTGCCTGTACCTTGGACGCATGACACGTAGATACTTGGCGACCACATTGGTGTCCGGTTCTGGATCGCCGAGGGTTGCCAGCCTCTAAATGATCCCGGTCAGGCGCAGGGCGAAGTCCTCGATTGCTTCGCCGTCGCGGAGCGTGATCGCCTCGTACTCAACGCAGAGATTCTGCGCCGTAGCCTTCCGCACGCGATCGTCGCCGATGCGGAGTGTCTTGATGGCCTCCCAGGCATCCTTCGCCGACTCCTTGGTCGCGAGTGTGGGGATCATCTCCGGCGGAACCGAGCTGCAGATGGCGTCCAGTGTGGTGCGGTCGTCGTGGAACTCGATGTCGCCGTGTTCGACGGTGTGCCAGAGATGGCGGGATTGAAGCTTCATCTTCATCAACAGCGACCACTCGTTGTAGTTGGTCTTCGTCAGCTGCGGCCAGTTGCCGGAGCCGCCGGTCTCCCTGATCACGCGCTCGATGACGACCTCCCGTGGACGCCTTGTGTCCCGGGTGCGCGAACGGCGCGGTGGAGAACGGCGTGGACGCGGTGTTGGTGAGCGTGACGGTGACCTGTCGCCTCCACCGCCGCTAGATGTCCCCGTCTTGTCGGCGCCTGGCGGGGTACGACCACGGGACCCCCCTGGAGATGCCATGGCAGTCGCAATACCTTTCGCGAGCTCTGATACCAATTGTTAGCGCCGCACTGAAGGTGTTCAAGGAAATGCACTCGCCCGCGCCCGGCGTCCACGCCCGTGCCCGCGTCCGCGCCCAGGACCTCGCCTACTATCAGCCAGAACCTCCGGCCGGGAGCAAATGCACACAAGAACACGCTTGACAGAAAGATTGGTGCTGCCCAAAACCCCCGCAGCGTTTTCTGTTCTTTCCTTCTCCTTTTATTGCGAATTTACAAGTGCAAAATATCTGCACGTCGCTGCTCACGACGCGTCCATCCCCACGTCCGTGACGTTGCCCACGAACCATCGTACAGACTCATACGCGACCCATTCTCAGCATGGCCTCACGACGTGTCTGTGTGTATGCACAACAGAGAGTGACGTGAGATTCTAACTAACTACAGCGCAAGGCTTAACTAACAATGACGGCGACAGGGCGTGGCATCGGAGGGTGGCGGGAAGGAAGGGTCGTGATTGACTCGGTTTGGCTTAGATGCAGCTGGGTCTGGCGGAGCTTTGGCAAGTTTCGGCTGTCAGCGACCGTGCTTCTCCGTCAGCTAGGGACGGCGATGCTCCATGGCGGCGGCTAGGCGTGCAGGGCAAGCACGGTGCTAGCACCAGGCGTGGCCTTGCCCCTAACAGCGATGTAGCCCGATGGAGCGCTGCTCGAACGACGCAACGGTGTCGCCCTGGCATTCTGTCGAGCAATTGGCGAGCAGCACGGTTGGGGAAGGAGGCTGGTCAGTGCTTCAAGCACTGGATGGGCCGAAGGATTGATGGGCCATGTTTGTGCTTGGGCCAACTCGGAAGAGGAGTGAGAGGCCCTGATGGCCTGGTGCCTTGCTGTTCGGCTAGGCCAAGAAGGCAGCCCTGCCTTGTAGCTCACAGCAAGCCGAAGGGAGGGAGGCCGGCCTTGCTTAGCCGAGTGGTTGTTGGTCCGGCTTGACAGTGGGTTGGACTAGGGGGAGGGAGGGGGATTCAGCCCAGAGAATTTTAAGATTTAAATTATGATCTTCCTTTAAGTTATGAGTTTGGGAAAATTCAAATTATTAAGAAATTTGAATTTTCAGATTTTATTTTGGAAAGGAATCCTTTTATGTCGATGGTTTATTGATTTCTACTTAGGCTTAGTGCTTTCCAAGAGAAATTTAACTCTTGTAATTAAATATGACATTATTTGTATTTACATAATGTTTGTTGTACTTTGGAGATTAATTTAATTTCCCTCCTCAAGGTATCTAACTTAATATATCGTTTGTGTACTTGCTTTCCATTGGTATTTAGAAAATTTGGCAAGGGAATAAGGTTTTTATCCCTGGCCAAATTTTACTCCTAGTCATCTGGGTGTGTTTTACGAGTTTACATATAAACTTGGTATTCTAATTGAGTCATTTCATGAGTTAGGTCCCTCTAGTTCAATATTTGCACTCGATTTTATTTAAAAGTTTGGGTAAGATTCCATGTGTACTTTGTGGTTAGGAATATAAATGAGTATTTGATTTCCGTTTATTTATCCTTGTTTCTTCAATTATTTGTCGTTGCCGACTTAGTCTTGTAATTAATTTTGATATGTCGGTTATTTTATTTTCACCAGATTCTAAGCAAAGCAATTAAAGACAAGGCATAATGCAAAAAGTTTTAAAAAATTCAAAATTTTACGTATTTTTCTTAATCAGATTTTCAAGATGTTACACATAACATGTGTCGAACAAGCCGCATTTCTAATTTTGCAATATAGCCCAACAAGCTAGCAACAAGTACATGCGATTCAAAATAAGCACTAGATCAAGTTTATGGATCAGCCATTGATCAAACGGATGAGAACCGTCTTGAGCAGTAGCAAAGCCAATCAGCCAAAGGTACAAGTGTAGGCTAATAAAAGGGTACGGCTTTATTCATCGCGAGTTTCGGATTACAACAATGCAACGCGAGCTGCATCCTTGACTGCTTCTTGCCCCCACGTCGATCGCCGTCGTCCGTAAGCAACGCCAGCTGCGCCGGTGGGCGCGGGGCAGGCTCACCGCTCATGCGGAGTTGTCAAAGCTGGCAAAGGTGAACCCAGAGCCTCGCAGCGCGCCCTCGACGATCCTGTCCAGCCGAGCCGCCATCTCCGGTGACATATGGTTGCTCCAGTTGCCGGCCACCCCCTTGCCGAAGAACAACTCGTTCCTGGCGACCAGGCGTCCTTCCATCGCCCCAGTCTTGTTCACCTGCAAGTTGGTGAGTTGGTTGAAGCTGCATAGGTCAACGATGGCGTCCACCACCCCGGCCGACTCCTCCTCGTCAGTGAACGGGCACCCCATGAACTCGGCCAGCTTCTTCACGTTGCACGCCGGCTCTCGCAGCATCTCCTCGTAGCGGAGGAAGAGCACCTTCTCAGGACGCCTTCGGCTCTCCTCCCAGTACTCGAGGACGTGGTGCCAATGTGGGCCGGTGACACATCGTCCGTGGCAGAATAGATCGAGCGCCTCCTCCATCGTGTACGGCGACGGCGGCAGCATCTCTACGATTCCGCCGTTAGTTGCAGCCGCGGCGGCCAACATCTTCTTGGTGAACAGCCACCCAGACACCAGCGCGTCCTTGGGGTCTCTGCAAATGTACACGATCCGGCAGTCGGAGTCGGAGCTATCCTCGACGATGCGCTCCGGCAAGAGGGAGTACGGTAGATGGGTGGCGAGCACGCGCGGCGAAGGGAGCTGTGCGAACACGTCGCCGCCTTCACGAGAGACCGCAAAGGTGGACTCAAAGAAGTTGACGCAATCGTGCACGCCACGTATTCGAAGCGGGTGGTCCTCGCCGGACGGTGGGTGCTCCGCCCGGTTCACCGTCGCGAAGGCGAGCGCCTTGAGCCAGGTGGTGCCGGACTTGGGGAAGCTGGCGAGGAAGACGTCGGATGCCCTCGGCTCAAAGTGCGTGTGGACGGCCTCCAACCCGGGGAGGATCCACTCCGGTAGCCAGAAGCCGCCGTACTGCCGCAGAGAGAACGGCAGGCAACGCGTCTCCAGTGGCAGCGACTGGGCGAGCTTGGCCATGTCGGGGATGCCGCCCTCGCCATGGACATCGCTTGATGCGGCCATCTGCTAGTGTGCGTGCGTGGTTGCCCTGCTAGCTGCACTTTCTTGGTGGTCTTTATTGCATTGTCAATGATTCAATGTATAAGGATCTGTTCAGCTCAACTAACGGAGACTAAAACGCTTTAGATAACTAATAACTAATCATTTATTCCCAAGCTCGTGGAGATCGTGTGGTTAAAATAGTGATAACCAGCGAGAGGTCCATAGCTTCTGCACGGCTAGTGTTGGGTTCAGTAATCCAAAAACCGTTATCAGTGTTTGTTTATAGCCGAATATCACTACCGGCTTTTTAACTGGTAGCGGGCATCCGTCAGTGATGATATGGGCATCAATACCAGTTCATATCTCCAACCGGCAGTAATAACTCGGTGTCATTGATGTATGATGGTTCACACGGTTTTAGGCCCAAAAATACCCAACCCAATAAGAACCGCTAGTGATACTCCATCATTGCCAGCACAACAGAAATCGGTAGTGATGAGACGATGTAATATCCTATCCCGTTTGAAGCCTGTGTTTGTGGTGTTGAGACCCATGTAGCATAGAAGTGGAAGTTGTCGGTGGTTTAGTACCACCTTAAAAGTCTATATGGGTGAGGATTAGCTTAACCGGGTTTTAATATTGATCTGCAACATTTTTTTCTCTGCTTTGCATGCTAGGACAATTGGTGGTTGTTGGTATTTTTTATACTCTCACAAAATAGTTACAAAAGTGCATGGAATTACCAATGTAATACTTCAGCTCAGAGTATTCCGGTGTATCGTATTTATATCCCAAAGGATACACTTCTGATCTAAAACATTTCTTCTTTCTACCTTACTTCCGTAAAGAAAATCATGCTAACTAGACAGGGGGTTTATTCGATAAAAGATATGCAAGATAGCAAACACGAATAAAGTAGAGACCTATCTTGTTCAAGAGATTTGGAGGAGACTTTTGAGGTCTAAGAGCAACTTCGGCACTAGTAGAACTCGGCACAACTGGAACTAACTCGAAAGGGTTGTTTACTTCAGGCACAGGGGCAGTTCCCATTAACGGTGAGCTGCTCTCTAACACCAATGCATTAGTCTGTTTTCTTTAGCTAACCTTTTTAGAAACTATAAGGTCTAGGCACCTCGCCTAGGACTTACACCCAAATACTTCCTCCGATCAAAAGAAAGAAATACCGGGCTCAACTTGATGAACTAAGCCCGAGCAAGAAACCCGTAAACAGCTTTAGAACAACTCTAAGCTATGCATAAACAACGATCAACCGAACGGTCGATCGGTAAAGACAATCTGCATGAAATAAAATACAAAAAGGAAATGCAAAAAGATACTCGGCACAAAAGTAAGAAAGATAAATATATTGCTCAAAATATACGAATTCGGAAAAGGATACAGATCGTTATCGAAAATCTGAAGATAGCTCCTTCGGGATTCTAACCGATCGCTTGACTCGACTCAACTCCTGACCGAACTCCTCCAATTCTTTGAATGAGAATCAGCAACCCTGACTCAATGAAACTAGAAAGTGGAGTGTTGTGTACAAGTGTTGAGTGTGTCTGAAGTGAAGTGAGGAGGGGGACTCACAACTGCCTCTAAAGCAGCATTTCCACAAGCGGACATATTAAGTAGACCTCCTGTGCAAAATAATTTTCACAAGCGGCACCTTATGAGGGCCGTCTCCATAAATAATTTGTCAGCAAAAGAACAACTGCATTAACAATGCACAATACACCATTATTTACATACAGAACAGAAATATTGATATACAAAATGTGCAATGCACAATAATTTGTACAATCCAGATTTATTCATATACAGAATATGAGCTATACATACATATTCCAAAATATTGTGCATAGAGCAAAAAACACACAAAAAAACAAAACACACACACACACAAGAACACAAGAACAACACCGCCGGCCGGCCGGATCCTGGCTGCGCACCTTGTTCGCTCCGATTGCTGCCGGTCTGTCTCCCATTCCTTGGTCACGCTCCAGCTGCCACCGCTTGTGTGCTTGCTCTTGCTAGAAATAGGACGAGATCTAGAAATTAGGGTATCACCTCCATATCTGGCCCCACGGTGGCTTCGCAACTGCGACTGGATCAAGCCATGGGTGGCCTCCCCTCTGTCGAATCTAGTCCACCATGAGGCCACTGTGGAGCGAGGAGGGATAGAGCAAGGAAGAAGAGGCACGCGAAGAGAGGAGAGAGAGAGAGAGAGCAAGAAAGAACATATGCGCACTGAGAGAGGTAGGACACAATTTTATAGAAGTAGAGGTGTCGACTTAACAAATCGCCCCTAGAAATTGAGGCTATTAGACACATTACCAAAAGTGTCTATATTTTTCATCTTTAATTAACATACTAATTAACTTCATTAACACTAATTAACTATACTAATTAACTACTCCTAGAAGGGCCTCTTCGCTGGTGGCTCGCCTCCTGAAGACGCGCCGTAGAGCTGGTCATCTTTGTTGTGCCGGCCTCTAAGACGGGTTGGAAATAAAACTTTATGCAGGCGGGCGCTTAAGATGACCCTTTGGTTACTCAGCCATTGACCAAACACCCTTAAATCCTACATATACAACTAATTAAATCCTACATTAAAATTCACCTTTACCCAAGGGTTGACTAGACAATAGTAGAAGCACCCTTAAAAATGCATCTATAACAAAAATTGCTCCTAAGCATAAAATTAGGAATAAATCCAGTTTTTGAAATACTTTCGCTCTAACAATTCGATTTACCAATTCAACTCACCATGCTGAAACCCCACAAGATAATTTTTTTCACAAAAGAATTAAACCTACAAGAACACAAGTCTATCTACCCAAAATTTGGCTCTCTTAAATACAACAATCCAATGCTAAGAACAACACATGTGAGGTCAAGTGCCAGAATGTGCCTAATTTGTGCTAGTAAGCCTATAGCTAACCTAAGGCACACCAAGGGTAGAATATAGCCCACCTCATCCGGATGCCAAGTGGTGGTCAACTTTGGATACACAGTTGACCACTAGGCTACCCTAACTTCTAGATCGCCCTCGAGCCTTAGAATCCTTGGCCCTTTAGTTAATGCCGACAGTAGGATGCGATCACTCCAACCTCAACTCTTGGGCTGCTTTAAATCCTATATTTGTGCGTTGTATGATTGTTGCTTGATTTGGTTCTTCTCGCACGATTAGCTCATGTGATCCATATAGTGGTGAGGAACATGAAAGTGCCCGAGGAGGAGAAGGCTTGATTGAGGTTCAGTGCAAAAGCAATTGGTAACCAGTTGCCTTGAGGAAGGCAAGTCACCACATCCCCCTCCTTGAGCATATTGATCATAGTTTGCGAACTTATTTGTTTGTAAAATAAATTGCATGCTATGTTCAAAATGAGATCCCAATTATTGATTATGCCACCCTTGTATTGAGTACCTTGTTCCTTGAAGCCATGATATTAATCGAGTCTCTAATTATATTTAATAAGCAATACTTAGCCATGCCTAGTTGCACTTGGGTGACTAAAACACCCTCCCTCATGTCTTAAATAAAATGAGATGATTGATTGGGCAATCACTAGGGTTATAGTGATTGGTGAGGGTAGAGACATGTATTGCCATTCCACACACGTATAATAAGGAACCATTTGCGAAAACCAAAAATTAGTAAAAACCTATTTCGACCGGGACGACATGGATTGATTTTGGTGGTTCCTTGAAAAGGTCAGCGCTGACCATGGTTAGTCAAGGACCAAGTCAAGAAACCAGACAGGAAACGAATAGAGTATGACCGCATCTCTCCTATGGGTATAGACATGGAGGATTAGGTGACCCGAGTGGGGCGGCACCCCAGTCGTGATTGGTTCTACACACGAAGAGTATGATGTTGCGAAGTGTCGAAATATTGGGATTAATGATGTCAAAACTTAAAATGCACCCTAAGTGTATATATATATATATAGTGTGTGTGTATATATATATATATGTATATATAGTGTACCTCCTTGATCTCTCGGGTTCCAGGACTCCTCTTACCTCTAGCTCGAGGTGTTGGGTTCTAAGGGTGCATGAGAGTTCATAGTCCTTGTAGCGGGTGTCGCAATATAAGGGAAGCCAAAAGACTAGGCCGTGACAAGTCTCATGTGTTGGGACTAGGCTCATGTGTTGGACAGAGTCACGGGTTATAAGTGAAGCGTATATCCACTACAATGTGAGTAAAACCAAACTATTCGAATAGCCATGCTCGCGATTAAATGAGCATTGGGACTTGTGCTAGTCTTGACTAGACTCATAATTTTCTAAAATTTGTTAATGGATGGTTGGGATTATGTGATGGTGATGTTTTGGATGTCTATGACTATAGTTCCTTGGAAGGCAATAGAACAATGAGTTGTAGAAACTGCACGATTAGTGTTGGCAAGTCATTCCCAAGGCGGTCTCAGGATTGGCAGATAAAATCTTCGTTGAGCAAATATTACAATATTAAAACTATTTTAAGTCTACCCCGCTAGATCATAGGTATTTATGAAATGGTTTTCAAAATTGACTTTACGCAAAATAATCTCAACTGCTCTTTGAATACCTTGTGCATAAGAAGCATATTTGCGTGGTGGCTTGCTGGGTATCTATGTATTTATGATTGCTCAATTACTATGTTTAGCAAAAGAACAGGCCAGCAGAGAAGACCTTGCTAGTATGATTTGCATACTTAGCAGGATGGACAGAGTGTCAGTTGGCTAGGTCGCGGCCCGAGTCATCTGCCTGTGGGCATGACGATTGGACCCTACCACTACTCGTTTTCTTTTGTTGTTACTTTGATAAGGTGTGGCCATTTCAGCCTTAATAAAGGTATAAACCCTCTTTAGTCCTATTTCAATTTATACTATGTGATGATATAGCTATGTATGTATGTACCAACCACTGATCCAAAGATTGGTACAGAAAAACACATGAGATTTTTGGTTCTGAGAACCGGGGGGCGACACTTCATTTCCCAGTTGGCCTTGCACAGGTTCATTAATTACTCTGAAATACCTGGTTCTTCCTAGGAGAAATGTAGAAGATGGTAGCAGCCTAGCAGTGGGCTTTTGCCACCGCTACGAGGTGGACCTTTCTTTCTAGGACAGAATTGTCATGGTTGAATTCAGAGCATAAAGTTCTTTCATTTCTGATCCAAATTGGACTGTAGAAGGATCTGAACTTCCTGGTCAGGATGAACATGGACGTCTTCTTTTCCTCCATTACGTGGAGTAGGATCCTGGTTAAGGCAGCCTTGATGGGTTTGTGTTTTGCCATGTCATGTACTGGAATTTGATGTTTTAATTTAACATTGAAAGGCCATGCTTATGTATTTGAACGTATTGATTGGATGTGTGCTAATCGGTTCAGATTTTTTGTCATCTAGTTATATATAAATGTGATCTATGAACCGATTCAGATTTTTTGTGTTCTAATTACTGGCAATTCGTGGTTCAGATTTTTGTCATGTACTGACGATGCTGTTCGCAAGTCCATCTGGCGGCAGCTTTTTTTTCTCGTTTACCACGTGCACGCTTCTCAAAACGATAAACGGTGCGTTTTTTAGAAAAATTTTCTATATGAAAGTATCTTAAAAAACAAATAGATCCATTTTTAACTTTTTAATAGTAAATACTTAATTAATCACGTGCTAATAACGCTTCTTGTTTTATGTGCGGCTTATTTAAGCCGTTACTTAAGCAATGCTGAATAGGCCTACTGTGTTTTGGACTTAGGATAAACCTTTACTAAGTTGGCCTTTCAGCATTGTTTACCAATCACGCAAACGAAATCATAATTTGCTTCCTTGTATGCTTGGGTTGGTACTGCTGCTAGGAAGCTCATAATCTGAACCAGAGAGAAGAACCAATCGTCCAAACTAATATTGGGTGAATCTACAGCTTCAGTTTCGATTTGCGAAGATAGAAACTAGAGGTGTGACGGGTGGGCACTACTCAGCCCCATGTTGTGCACCCCGCAGCCCAATAACCATGCCATGCAGCGATTCGCAGAGATCTTGTTGACTGATTTGCCGGTGCAGATGCCGCTGCACGACCAGTCAATCAACGCGACGCACACGACCAGTCTATCCAGTTAGCCACATGCCACGTTGTTTTACAGTCCTTACTGAAAAAACAGAATGCCTCTTCATAGTGTATCTACAGTGATATTAGGAAGGGCTGATTCTGTGAATCGGTCTTGGATGCACAGGCGTCATTTTCAGGTTCGCGTTCCTTTGTCCCTTCCTCTATGCATGCAAGCGGATCATTTGCCTTCCTTTTTCCCGTCCTCCATGCAAGGAAGTTGATCAAATTAAAGAGATTCCTCTCTCCCAATCTGTTTATAAATTCTCATCTCATCCATCTCCCATACATACAATTCTCTCGCCCTTTCCCATCAATACCCATAGTACAATTCGCAGTGCCAGTGCTACAGTACTCATGGCGTCTTACGAATCAATTGATGACGTAGATCTTCAGCTGCAAGCAATACGTATTGAATGGCCAACTTAATAAAGCTTTATTCTAAGGCCAAAAAACAGGAGCGACATAGAACCTAATCATGGCTGATGCAGCTTCGGTCCCTTGAGGATGCTATCTCAGTAGATTTCAATTGCTGCCGAAGAGCACCAGCGAGGATCATTTCCATCGCGTATCAGCTCAATGAGAACTCTAACAGATCTCTCATGGATGATTGGCTGAGGGAGCTAATTTATCCTAAGACCTTAGGGTCGATCCAAAATATATAAAAATAAGCAAACAAGATTAGACCATAAATAATTCTTTGTGTGAACATATAAGTATATATGTATTGAAGCGGTTTTCTATTGATGGTCTTGAATTAGTTTACTCTGCCAACAAGATATTTTCACTTTGCCTCTAATATATTTGATATATGACTTGAATCAAATTAAAACTCAATTGACCACTTTAGTTTGCTTCATCTAGAGAGACTTAATTGATTCCAGAAAAATTAATTTGGCTAACATGATATTTAATAATTTATTTATATTTACTTTTTGAGGGAAAATTTATTTATATTTACTAATTTGGCTAACTATAGAAAGAAGGGTCAAAGGTTTTAGGCCTGTAGCTTTACCCACTGCCTCCTCGTCGAGTGGAGAATGTACATCCAATGGATTATTTGATCCATATTAATGCAACGCATCCCGATGAAGAAGACTGGTGCCTACTAAAATAGGGGGGAGTAAATGATGGGAGACTAAAAAAACGATCTAAGGTGGCATTGCCCATGGAGAAACCACCCCAAAGCCAAGTCACTATGGTATCTCCTACTATTGGTATGGCGCTAGTAGAGCTTGTAATCACTGTTGCTCCCCAAAAGTTCATCTGATCACCTCAAGGTGGTATGTATCCTATAAAAACTGTCACAATCATTAATAGGAATATGACAACTCCAAGACACCAAACAAAATATCTAGGACTGCTATAACTCGCATGATATAGACCACGAAAAATATGAAGGTGAACCACAATGAGAAACTTACTTGCCCCATTAGCTTGCATATAATGGAGCAACCAGCCCCCTTCAACATCTCTCATAATGTGTTCTACGCCGTTGAAAGCTAGATCCACATGTGGCCGGATTTATTGTAAATTTATTTTAAACCTAAATTCGGGTTTTATGCGATTTAATGGAAATACTTCATAATGATCAATCATTCAAGTTAAGATCGATCTAAACCAATCCATTATAAAGAAAATAGAGCTTATATATTTTTTTCAGTTGATTGATTTTTCAGCAAACGTCTGCCGTTCGTTTTGCACCTTTGCATGGTGCACGTTTTCTGTTGCCTGCATGTCTTTCTTTTGTTTCCATTAATTGGGTGAAACACAAAAGATTATAACTTTGGTTTCCCCTAAAACATGATTTAACTTTGGTGTTGATCATTTCAATGAAAAAATAAATTATAGTGTTCTTTTGTATAAGAAAATAAAGAACAAAACAAACTTAGAGTGACAGTGCATTCATATTACAGTCTTGTTCTTTTGTATTATGCAAGTTCAAGTCATATATATGCTGTGTATACTTACGTGACTGACAAATAAGAAAAAAAAGTATAAAAACTGTCTTCTTCTGTGTTTGTTCGCTCTTATGAATTTGATGTTGTTCGTTTGTTTTCGTGAATTTAGTGGTGTTAATTCGTTCTATTGTGTTTGGACCACCGATATATAATACCCTGGAGTGGACAGGCTTTGTCCGTCCTTCTTTAGTTCGATATTTTATGTGTCCAGGAATTCCAGTGTATGGGTCCATGTGTGCGACTAGTAGGTGTATCGGCAATCAGTTCTCCAATGCACATGGAAGCTTCTTAGCTTGCCTTGTTCTTCCTTGTGATCGAGGCGCAAGCTCTAGCTGCGTTCCCGGTTCTCTGCCAGCGACCACCGCTGCTAGCTAGCTCCTCATCGCTACCGGAAGACGATAACAAAAGCGTCACGTTTTTATTTATCCAGAGTTTCAGAGTACAAATGCAATGCAGGCTGCATAATCACACCAACACCAGTTCAGACTTCATACCACCGGCATCTCATCTTATTGAATTTTGGTTCATGTACGCGCATGTTCTGCAAGCTTCCCGGCCGGTGTCCACATCGCCGACCCGACCGGCAGGTGGTTGGCGGCTCAGGTGGAGTCGCCAACGGCATCAAAGGTGAACCCAGAGCCTCGCAACGCATCGTCGACAACCCTGTCCAACTTCGCTGCCATCTCCGGTGGCATATGGTTGCTCCAGTCGCCGACCACCCCCTTCCGGAAAAAGGACCCGTTGTGAACAGTAACACACAAGGTCAAGAGGCCAGTCTTGTTCACCTCCAAGCTCCTGAGATGGTCAAAGCTGCATAGGTCGACAATGGCGTCCACCACTCCAGCTGACTCCTCGTCGGAGAACGGACAACCCATGAACTTGGCCAGCTTCCTCACGTTATGCGCTGGCTGACGCAACATCTCGTAGCGGAGAAACAGCACCTTCTTTAGTCGCCTTTGGCTCTCCTCCCAGTACTCAAGGACATGGCGCCAACATGGGCCAACGATACACCGGCCGTCGCAGAACAGCTCGAGCGCCGCGTCGATCGTGTATGACGCCGGCGGCCGCTGCTTTAAGTTTCCACAATTAGCTCCAGCAGCTGCGGTGGCCATGTTCTTCTTGCTGAACAGCCACCCGGAGACCAGTGCATCCTTGGGGTCTCGGCAAATGTACATGATCCGGCTGCCGGAGCTACTCGCCGTGACGTGCTCCGGCAGAAGGGAGTAGGGGATGTGCGTTGATAGCAGGCGCGGCGAAGGGAGCGCCGGGAACATGTCTACGCTACCGCCGGCGGCAGCGATGGTGGGCTCAAAGAACATGACGCAGTCGTGCAGCCCATGGAGGCGGAGTGGGTGGTCCTCGCCGGACGGCGGGTGCTTCCGCCAGGTGGTGCCGGACTTCGGGAAGCTTGCAAGGAAGACGTCAGATGGCCTCGTCTCGAAAGACTTACAGTGGGAACGGCGGGCACCGCGTCTCCAGCGGCAGCGACGAGGCAAGCTTGGCCATGTCCATGGCATCGTCTTCGCCGTGGACGCTGGCGGACGCGGCCATCGACTAAGCTAGCTAGTGTGCTGTGTGGCTGCGTGCTCTTCTGCACACATGATCCGTCCATTTTATGGTGTGCTGATCCGCTGCTCTTTGCCAATGGCCTCTGTCGCACTGTGCCGCCATTGTCACTATCACCTGTCAGCTCCTGCTCAAGTAATTTTTAAATAATTAATTAATGCCATATATGGTGGTTGGTCACTGCTCCTTTCCTGACAAATGCATTGACACTACAGAGTACGCACGACCTTTGGTGGAGCTAGGCCGGTGCCCGGCCTCGGCTGGCATGCAGCAGTGATTAGTGCCTAATTTCGTCGGGCCAGCCCCATGCAAAGCAGTCTATAAGTATTTCCTACCTTCGTCCTACATTATAAGTTATATTTCAATACAAGAGGTAGACATTATAAGTTATATTTGAATGCAAGAGGTAGCTATAATTTGTAACGGATCGAAATAGTATTTACCATTTTAAATGCAAACTACAGAGCAAATGCTTACACCATCATGATCACTATAACCTAAAGCAAAAGTGACATAACTCTGTAGCGCGTCCATCATTTTTTTCTTTTCAGCATAATAAAGATCCATAGTCTTACCTAACAGCAATACATAACGATTATCTCATCGATATAATCTCATGCACTGTTTTTCCTCTTCTAAATCATAAATCGGCCAGTG
Source organism: Oryza meyeriana var. granulata (assembly GCA_003991445.1). Taxonomy (NCBI): domain Eukaryota; kingdom Viridiplantae; phylum Streptophyta; class Magnoliopsida; order Poales; family Poaceae; genus Oryza; species Oryza meyeriana. Next base: position 390,001 of record RYFJ01000574.1, read on the forward strand.
TCAATTTTACTTGTGTCTGTGGTATATGCTATATGGATTTGTGTGTAATTGTTATCCGTCGTTAGCCTTGTCTAGACTCAAGAAAATTTGTGGATCCACGGCTGGTGGTCATTATTTGCTGCCTCATCAGGTTGCCATGGCGAACATCGTCTTCGTATTTCTTGGGCCTTGTTTGGCATGCCTCTTTCCTGGCCCGTTTTCCGTGGCTAGGCATCAGTCCCATCTCGCCACAATAAGCCTAGGCTAAGCTAGTCGCTTCTGCCATGACCTATTTCTTCTCTGAATGGATTGATGGTTGCATTTGTGCAATTTCTTGCAACCCATTACATCCATTGCAGTGGTTCTATTTATGTTTTGTTGCATATCTATTCATAAGGTGCAACTTTGTTTGATAAATGTTGCAGCCTGATAATTGCACACAATTGGTTCTTCAGTTCTGTTACTCACCCGATTTTTTCTTATTAACTTGTCAACTAACCCAGCACAATATAAAAAACTAAGGTCCCATTTGAAGCAAAGGATTTGTGAAGGAATTTTGTAGGATTCCTATAGGAATTTTTCTTATTTGGTCGTGTGAAACAAATGATTGGAGTTTTTCAAATCCTATAAAATTCCTAAGGAAATAGCTTAATGCATGTAGATTTTGGAGGGAAGTTAGCAAGAGCTCAAACCTCTTGGAGAAAACCCTAAATTCCTTTAAGTCTATCTCTCTCGTCTAATTCCCACGTTTTTTTTTGCGGTCTATTCAAACAATCATTTCTGTATTTTTCCTATGTTTTACAATACTCTGTTTTGCACTTGCAATTCTATCAAAATCTTGTACTTTGAGGAGACCACTGAGCAAGGCAAGTCATATTCATTCCTCCTTCAATCATACTATATCATATATATCGTGCAAATTACTTCACTACCTATACATTGCACGATGTTGAAAAATTTGGGATATCGGTAGAACAACTCTTATTTGCTGCATTATCCACCTTGATTATTTTTCACCTACTGTTGATATACCTAGGATGGGTTGTGGTATCTTCCAAGTGCCATTTTGGGTATATTCGAGCTACTAATATAGCTATTGCTTATCCATGCTTAGAAATTATGTTGATTGTATACGGCACGATATTCACTCTTCAAACATGGGATGTTTGAACATGTGGTACAAAAGAGTTGCCTCTGCTATTTATGAATGAAAACTGAAAATGATGTTTTTAGACTTGGACGGCAAGTGGTGTGTATATGGTGGTAGTTGCACACCGATAGGAGGAGTGTTTGTCCTGGTCGATTAAGGACCAAACTATGTATCACCAACTAAGATTGTAGGGTGCCCACATGTATTAGTTTTGGGGTAATCTTAGCTTATTATGTTGCTTATCACTTAATCTTGCATTGGGAGGCCGTTGTGGTAGGAGCTAGTCGGTGTGATGGTTCATCGGAGCTACCCATGTGCCCCTGTGGGAACAATTGTTCGCCATATGCCTTGGGCGTCTGAGCATATCCAATATAATAGATAGTGCCTTGCAGAGGCGACGGTTGTGTTCGCCCTCACGGTGTTACAATTAGGATGAAGAAACACTCGCCGTGCTCGTGAAAGGTTAATCTTTGAGCAATGTAGTGCTAGGAAAACGGTTACCGGTTGGTATTACGCAACATGGTTGACATGATTGCTAGTATGTATCATGTGGGTAAAGTGCAACAACTCTGCAGAGTCTAAACTAATTGGTTAGCCGTGCTCACAGTTATTAGTGACTTGGTGAAATGATGCAAATATAGTGTTGGTGATTCGCTAAATGTTTTGAGAAATTGGGCATGATGAGAAATGATGTTGATTTTGCTCGGTTTGGGCTGAGATGAAATGGTTAGTTGGTGCCATGGAGGGCGCAAAAATGATATTATGATGATGCTTAAGTTATTTACTACTACTATTGTTTACATATCGTTTTATAAATTCCATTGCAACCTACTATTATTTACTATGCGAATAGAAATTTGTTTTATGATGAAATTTAGTCCACAAACATAGCCTCCTTTGGTTTTAGCTTGCAAGTACATATAGAGTCTCCAAGGTTTTAGGTAGGGCTTGCTAATACGTATGTATTGACCCATCTCTTGTTGTTGTTTTTAGACATTGATGTTGGATGTGAGATGTCTTGTGACGTGTACTTTGCATCGGGTACTGGAGGTTTCGAGGATAATTCTTTCAAGGGTGATTCCTAGTCGGTTGCCAGTGGTGGTTTGGTAGATGGGCATACCGAAGAACATATATATTTTGGTACTTCTATTCCGCTGCATTTGAACTCTTTTATTAGACCGGTTGGCCCTATCTTTGTTGTATGATCTTGTGCATTTGCTAAGTTAGGTGAATTATATTACCTATTTGTATGTGTTTGATCTATGGATGTGATGACAAGGTTGTGGATGTATGTACTAGCCACTGATTATGGGACTAGTATGGTATACACTCCGGGGTATTTAGGATTCCATCCTTGGGTGCCTACACAATTCGACGATGAAGAGCTAAGTAGAAGGAGCTACGCTGCAAAAATTGTAGTGTAGGTTAGTAAGTGAGTCGACGGAGTTTTCTGGGAGAAAGTCAGGGATGTTGGCTTCTCACTCAGAGTTTTCCTTGGAGATGGCACTCCTCCGAGAATGATCATCGGAGTCTTTTCGATCGGGTAACATGTAGATCTGTTTTACTTTTTTGAGTATTTATTTCAGTTCATCTATGCTTTATATGTTTGCGGGTTCCTCGTCCTAATATATGAGGTAGTTATCTACTTTCACATTAGGCTTCTTTATTCAATTAGCTCTTGAGTGAAGTATTAATTCTATGTACGAGAGTGGTGTTCGGGCATAGTTTTATCTAGGAAGGTTAGCTAACGAAACGGATGACCGTATGTCACACCCTGATCTGGCACCACCGTACAACGGCACCAAATAGTGCGTGCCGCAGGAAAACAGCGCGAACTGCCTCCTCACGGAACCGCGACACCACTACAAACTTCTAACCCTTGCGCAACGACGAGAAAACGTTGCAATAGGCCCAATTTGGTTGCAAAAGGTAGTTCTTGCCACCAAATCGCATTCGTTGCCAATGGTTGCAAAAAGTCACGTTGCAATAAGAATTTGCAACCGTTGCTAGTTTGGCGTTGCAAGAGTTAGCTTTTCTTGCAACCATAGCTGTCCGTTGCCAAGCATGGCAATAGGACGTTATCGCAACATTCACTGGCGTGGCAATACGAGCACTTGCCACGCTCGTCTTCGTAGCAACAGGTGGTAAATGCAACGAGCGATAGCGTAGCAATAGAATTTTGTTGCCACGCTAGAATTTTGTTGCCTAAGGTGTTGTTGCCATGACCGTTATGCCGTGGCAAGTAAACCATTTGCCACGCAATTTTATTCGTTGCGAGAGAGTATACATTATTGCCACAATCGTTGTGGCGTGGCAAAAGTATCATTTGCCACGGTTTTTTATTCGTTGCAAGAGATGATATGGTATTGCCACGGTTGTCGTGGCGTGGCAATAGTATCATTTGCCACGCAAATTTAGCCGTTGCGAGATACCGTTCATTATTGCCACGACTGCGGTGCCATTGCAACAGTATCATTTGCCACGCAATTTTATTCGTTGCGGGAGATTAATTGTTATTGCAACAATAGTAATGTCGTGGCAATACTATTATTTGCAACGTAAATAAGTCTGTTGCCACAGAGCATATTGCAGGCATAGCTTTTATTGCAACGCTAGTAACATTTAATTTTGGTTTAATAAATCATCATTGCAAATCAATAAACCATAACAAAAGCAATTGCACTCACATATATTAATTATAATCAATCATTCAATATGTTGCCAAACCATGAAAATAGTAGCTAAAATCATAAACGAGTGTACAGTTCACTCATTATTTGACAACTTTTTAAAAACTTCCTAACATCTATGCAGCACTCGAGAGTTTCCTAGCAGCCCAACATGTCATCGCCTCGGCTATGTCCTCGCTTGATTATGAGCCTCCCACTGAAACCTTGTCCACCTACAGCCAAAAGAATAAGATTAGGATATTAGAACAATATTAAGTTTACTAATTCTTGCACAAAATGTAACGAGATTCAGATATAACATGGTTCTAATTAATCAAAATTATGGAAACAGTGATGTACATATAATCAGTTTGCTATCAAATTCTCTGAATTTTTAAGGCAGCAGCAGTACAGTTGATTAGAAAAATCATAACTAGAGTTCTATACAACGAAAATTTATATTCTTTTACAATACGGAAAGCCCATGAAATTCTCTACATCTTTCTAGTTATTTGTTAAATAAGATTCTGTAGTTATTATGGTCGAAAAACACAAATGCCCACTGCTGTTCAGAGCAAGGTCAAAACCTGACCGGCTACTTAAAAAATTCATAACTCCCAATTCTCCAAGGAAAAAATCATGACCTTTCATGATGACAAATATCTCTAAACCCTCTACAACTTTGGTATTATCAAGTATCACAGAAAAGGTAAATTACTACTCGGAACAATTCACCCAATCAAAACTGCACAAGCTGCAGTTTTCAGCACGTATGTTAAATGTATTTTCTACATTTCCTAGTTCTACAAGGAATGTCACATTTGATAAAATTTTAGCAAATGATGCAAGAATTTAGATTCCAATTAACTGATAACATATTGCAGTAGTTACCTTCCTCCTTTTGGGATTATTTCTTGTTCTATTCATCAGCTGCTGTGAAGTGATATATGTCTTCGGTGCAGCCACATTTGCAGTGTTTTCATTGAAAAGACTTTTGCTGAGAGCTGCAGTACTTTTACTGGAGCGAGTAGGTGCTGGTGCATATTTTTGTACGGTGACAACGCTTCCAGGCTGAGTCTACAAACATTAAATTGTTTGACTATTTTAGCTATAGTTCAAGGTGCATAGCTCAAGATATATGGAACATAGTGCAATAGTGTCATTACCTCCTGTAACCCATCTTCATTTTCAGTTTCATGTTCACCAGTCCCATCTTCCTCTTGTATGCTTGGCGCAACTTGTATATTGGCATTGTTTTGCGGGGTACTCTACACACACAAATATTGTGGTAAAAGATTAGGCATCATAATCATAAGTTTATTAAGAGGACAAAGGATGAAAAATTATTCTAATACCATATTCATAGTTCCTTCTCTGTGCTGCGCTAGCATATTAAGAAATTCTTGCTTCATTTCTTCTCTTATGTTTATCTTAGCATTTTCTAGCTCCTCTTGCATCCTCCTCCTATTTTCTTCTTTCTCCCTTTCTCTTTCTGCAACTTCTTGCGCAATCTGTTCTTTAAGCTTCTCAACCTCCGCTTCAAAAGTAATGCTCTTCTCTCTAGCTGCAGCTTGAGCACGTGCATGTACTTCAAGGCTCTCTTTCATAAGTTCTCTGCGAGTTCGATACGTAGCCAAATATCCATGTCCATGTAATTTGGATGATTTGATTTGTGTTGTTTCTTTGTAGCATGACTTTAAAATCATGTTCTCCTCAACAGTTGTAAGTGTTTGTCTATCAGGTTCTAAGCCAATCTCACCAATTTTCATGGCTGCATTTTCCTAAATTAAATAATAGAACCTGTTAAGAATTGCTTGACACAACCAACAGCTATAAAAAAGGCTTGACGAAACATTTACTCACATATACTGAAGCTGATACATAATTTGACCATCTACCATGTTTTGTGTGAGTGGTCCTCCAAAGAAGAAGATCACTTGGCTCTTCACCAGTTTCTTGGTCTCTCTAGGATGCCACAATACAATTCAACACACAAGTATTGCATCATACAAGGGAAGGACTAGATTAGTGTATCCAATGATTACCTGCTCAAAGCTACACTGTCAGAAGTTTTTTGAACCCATCAGATGCCTGGTTCTTTGGTGCTGACGGTTGGAGGAGTTCTGGCTGCTAACTTTCTGCAGAATGAGAATAAGTGGTATGTAACAATGCAACTAAGGTTGATCAAGTTTGTTTGACAAAGTAGATTTTACTAGAACTGACCTTGAATTTATCAGATCCAAAATACAACTGCAAGTAGTGCCACTCAAGAAGGTGTATTTCTTCGGATTTATTTCGTATCCTCTCACCATAACTATTATAAGCCCTATATGTGGCACTCAGAGCTGATCGCCATCCTTTGTACCGCTCCTTGGCAATGTTCCATATTTTCTCTTTTCTTTTATCCTCATCGTCAATGTTGATGAAGTTCTACCTAAGCTGTTTACCATTAAAAAGCAATCAAATGTTTCGTCACAATTACTTATACGCATCGCACGAGTACAAATCAAAAATAGTACACATCATACCAGTATCTCATCTGCAATTTCTTTTTTGACTTGTTCTTTTATATCCTTCCAACTGTTTACTCCAATTAGTGGGGCCCATTTCCTTGTAAATAATACGACCTCATCGACAAATGCACGGGTATTCGGTCCAATGGGACCTCCATGCCTTTCTGAAAATTCGATTGGGAGTTTTTGAGTGCGTTCCTTAACTCTCTTGTTGCATACTGTAAATCCTTTAACAGTGCCACGACCTGTTTTCTTGCGTTGATTGGAGCCATGTCCTTGCAAAAAAGACAATAACAAACTTGAGCTGTTCTAGTTCTCAATTAAGATATGCGAACCCAATAATAAAAGTACATGCATGATCACAAACCATTTCCCTCGTCCCTTGCCTTCCTTGCATGGCTTGGCCTATTTGAGGGTGGTGTCACATTGCTTCCATTACTTTCATCGTCTTCGACTATGATACCATCGGTGTCACATTGCTCAACAAATGCCACTGCACACAAGGTTAAAGGTTCAGTTTTAAAAAAAATTAGTAGTAAAATACACTGGTTGAAGAAGAAAAATAAATTACTAATTTCTGGAATGTCCCCTTTCATCCTTAAAAATTCCTTGTACGTGTTGACTGTTTGATCCCTAGTGTCATACTTCAAATCTGTTAGTCACCAAAAACATATAAGATAAGGTGTAGTTTATATAAAGGTGCTAAGATTATGAACAATACGAAAACATATGCGGAAACATAGATGATATACTTTTGGATTGGTCCTGTGGTAGCTTCTTTAGCCAGTCCTTGTATGCATCAAAAGGATCATCCATAAACGGATGCTCATCTTCTTCCAGCTGCTGCCTTGGTCGCTTGAGGGGTGTTATGCTGACTTGTTGTGCTGTCTCTTGCTCCTTTGAGAGTACTAATCTGATTTTCTTCTCACTCTCATTGTCTTGTAGCATAATCTCTGCATGTCTGATATAATCGAGGGGCTGAAGAGTAGCTACATCTCTTCCACAACGCTTCTTGTAGTATAAGAAGTCCCGGACAGCATATCCAAGCTGGTCCTTAAGAGATGTCAAGGTTGAAAATTTTATATCAGGCCTTTCCACTTTGAACATTACATACTCCTGATCTGGAAGTCCATTCTTGCAATGAACATAAAGAGTCCACATTTCACCCGTGCCACTGCATACATACGACAATGGTTTATAAATAAACAAGAATAAAAAAAGGTCAAGTATTACCCATTGGCAGAGTCTTAACTTAAGTAAAAAAATGCAAAGCCCACACTCTCAACATCAGTATAAACCAACATATGGAAATAATATGTGACATGTTATGGATGGATATTTCTGTGGAAGGGACAGACTACAGATGAATTCCTATTATAAAATACAAAAGAGTGTAAACAATTTAACCATGTCATGCTCTATGCCTGTACGTTTGCATAGCCTTACCAAATGATTGGCGGAATCTTTTAGTTTGTAAGAAAGATCTATCCAAATATAAAAATCCAATGAGGTTCACTACATGAATGTGCAAATCCGAAGTACTAAGATTCATACTACTCCCTTGTCCAATAGTACAGTTTTATAACAGAAACAAAGTAGATACAAAGAGTAAAAATTCGTTTTTCTGCTTGTTTGCTTGAGCCACCGATGTGTGAGGTTCATAGCATTGAACCATTACTACAGCAATATTCACAGGGCAAATCCACACCCCTTTGTTGCTAATCAATCGACAAGGAAACTGCTGTGGTGGGAATAAACATGAATCTAATAAACTAGATTAAACAAACAATGTACCTAGGGTTATATTGACAAGGAAACCCATGTTCATCTTCGGTTTCGAGGACGGCTTCAGTATATCGATGTCGATGGGCGCCCAAGGCGGTGGCGTCGTTGCTGGCGCTGATTCCCTGCGGAGGAAGCGTCGTCCTGCCTGTTAGCGTTGCCGGTGGCGTCCTTGACGGAGGCGGCGTCGGGGGCGTCCTGGAACGAGGTGGCGTCGCGGCGGCGCCATGGCTAGGGATGGCAATGGGTCGGGTCACCTGCGGGTGTGTTCATTGCACAATAATTAACATATCAAAATAACCATAATTAACCTGCGAGTGAGTCGCCGGCGGGCTGACGGCGCGACGTGCGTGCACTGGGCTAATTAATACAAATGTTATTGTTCATCCTAGGTGATGAATGAGGAATCCTATTTATCACCCAACTCAGCTAGGGGTGAAAATGGATCGGAAACGGTCGAAAACTAGCTATACCATATTTGTTTTCATATTTTTTTCAGAATCGGAAACCTCGGACACACAAACGGAATCGAATATTACCAGATACAGATACAGAGCGAATACGAATCGGAACGAATACGGTAACGAATATTTATTCGAATATAAAAACCCCTCAAACTGAACTTTATAAACCAATGAAGAACCTCACCCCTTTTATTTGAACATGTTATGGAATGGTGTAAACACAGCTAAGCAATCTACTAACAAAATGTAAGCACTGCATATCAGTTCCTTGCTTGTATGGAAACATGCAATTAGTAGCTCCAAGAACCTCATCAAGCTAGTAGCGAAGAGGCCAAATCAATTAAGCTGTAAAAGGAGGGGATTTACCTGAGACGGAAGGATGGATTGGACGGGGGAGGCGGCCACGGGGGCTCGGGGCCGGTGCGGCGGCAGATGGCGCGGGAGCAGGGCTGGCGCCGGTGCGGCGGCAGTGGGCACGGGCGCAGGGCCGGTGCCGGCGGCGGCCGCGGGGGGCGTGAGGCCGAGCGGCGCCGGAGGCCGATGTGGGCTCGCGGCCCGACGGGGGAGGCGGCCGCGGGGGCTCGGGGCCCGGCGCCGGCGGCGGGGGCGGCGGGCGAGACCAGCGACAGGGGAGACCGGTGACGAGGGCGACGCGCGACGGGGGCGGCGGCGCGACGGTGGGGCGACGGTCGATCGGCGGCGGCGCTACGGGGGAGACCGGCGACGGGGGCGGCGGCGCGACGGTGAAGCGACGGCCGACGGGGCGCCGGCGCGACGGGGGAGACCAGCGACGGGGGCGACGCGCGACGGTGGGGCGACGGTCGATCGGCGGCGGCGCGACGGGGGAGATCGGCGACGGGGGTGGCGGCGCGACGGGGGAGACCAGCGACGGGGGCGCCGGCACGACGGGGGAGACCAGCGACGGGGGCGACGCGCGACGGTGGGGCGACGGCTGACCGGCGGCGGCGCGACGGGGGAGACCGACGACGGGGGCGATGGCCGACAGGCTGTAGCTGTGTGTGTGTCTGTGTGTGTGGAGAATATATATGGAAAGTTAGGTTAGGAGTAAAGGGTTATTGGGCTGGGCCACGTAATACAAAGTACTGGGCCTTTTGATGCGGATATCCGAAAATTTATCCGGATAGTTTCCGACCGATTTCGAAATCCGCCGGATAATGCCTTTACTGTATCTGTATCCGAAAAAAATTATCCGTTTCCGTTTCTAAATCTGAGATTATCCGAAAATTATCCGACCGATCTTATTCGTATTCGAAATTTCGGACAATTAGCGGATAATATCCGAACCGTTTTCAAGCCTAAACTCAGGCACGTATTACTAGGGATGAAAACGGATCGGGTACGAACGGATATCGCTGATATCATATTTGTTTTCATATTTGTGTTCGGATTCGGATTCGAACACGGATAGCGTCCGGATACATATACGAATACGGATTTCTCGGTTACGGATACGAATAATGAGTATCGAATACGGTATAAATCGGATGGTCCGCAGTCCGGACCGTCTGAACAGGGTTCGGATGGTCCGGACTACATAATGTGAAATGGCAACAATTTGTACAGTCCGGACTGGTTCGGACGGTCCGGACTATATAATGTGAAATGGCAACAATTTGTACAGTCCGGACCGTCCGAACCGGGTTCGGACGGTCCGGACTATATAATGTGAAATGGCGATCTTTTTTTTTCCACAGGAATTTGCCGCGGTATGTCGGACGGTTTGGCGCGGTGCGAAACTTTGGCATGGTGGGAAAGTTGGAAATTTTGGCGCACAAATTTGGGGGAGGTTCCTAATGAAAAACATTTATTAGCTTTTAATTAATTTCTAAAATATCCAAACATCTTAAATTTGAAAATACTAGTAAATTGTTTGCTTTGTATGTCACGGGCCAAGCTGGCATAGTCACGGGCCCAACTGGAGTAAATAATAATAAATCACTATAATAATAAGAATTAATTGGACAAATAATTTCTAGTAAATTAATTAATTTCTATAAATTAGCTCAACATGATATTGTTGATCAACATCATGAGTCACACAAGTCACAAGTATTAAGAAAAGTTCGCCAGACATAGAAACGACAGTGCCACTTAGTTGAACTTGACAAATTGTGTTTAGAGATCTGAAACTTGTAGAATAGGATTTTATTATGATACAAAGGAAAACTGAACTCAGAATTATTGTTTGAAGATTTCAATGCAAATCAGTCATCCTGGATGGATTTGTTGATGATGAGATGGTGTTTGATCAGTTCATACAAGTTGGTTGTTTTGTTAGATGAATTAAGCAATGCATGAATAATACTTTTTATAATTATAAATGAAACTATGCTAATTAATACAAATGTTATTGTTCATCCTAGGTAATGAATGAGGAATCCTATTTATCACCCAACTCAGCCACGTATTACTAGGGATGAAAACGGATCGGATATGAACGGATATCGCTGATATCATATTTGTTTTCATATTTGTGTTTGGATTCGGATTCGAACACGGATAGCGTCCGGATCCATATACGAATACGGATTGTCTCGGTTACGGATACGAATAATGGGTATCGAATACGTATATAATGTGATGGTCCGGAGTATATAATGTGAAAAGTTCTCAATTTGTACAGTCCGGACCATCCGAACAAGATCCGGATGGTCTGGACTATATAATGTGAAAAGTTCTCAATTTGTATAGTCCGGACCGTCTGAACAGGGCTCGGATGGTCCGGACTATATAATGTGAAAAGTTCTCAATTTGTACGGTCCGGACCGTCCGAACAGGGTTCGGATGGTTCGGACTATATAATGTGAAAAGTTCTCAATTTGTACAGTCCGGACTGTCCGAACAAGGCTCAGATGGTCCGGACTATATAACGTGAAAAGTTCTCAATTTGTACAACTGTAGCAGCAATCCGATACTGTAGCAACGGGGTTCGTGTACTGTCGCACCATGTCCGAGCACTGTAGCAATCCGGTTGTGCACTGTGGCAACCCGACCTGATACTGTAGCAATGACCGGGTACTGTAGCAGTCTCTCTCCTATTTTCTTTCCTCCGAATTTCTCCGTGATTTTTCCAGCGCTTGCACACACGACTTGTGAAGCATGTTACGAATACCTCCCACACGGTGTCCAGCCACCGTGTGCCACCTTGTGTCCAACCTTGTCACCCGGTATCCTTGACCATTCTGGACCTCGACTCCTCCCTGAGTTTTGTCCCGATCCCACCGTTGACCAAGATTGACTACAAGATAAACTGACTTTAGTCCAATCTTGTCACATGACATTTCGACCGTGCTAGACCTCCGCTCCTCCTTGAGCGTAATCTCGGTCCTCACCGTTGACCAAGGTTAGACCTCAAGTCACCTACACACAAATAGATAAAACAACTGTTTCTGGGCACAGATATCACAACCTGACCCACATTAGACACACATACTCACACCAACATCCATATATATTTTTAAACCAAATTTTATTGTAAAACCATTTGTAAAGCCAATTGTTCATCACAAAATATTAATCATGGCAATGATTCTACATCTTTCTCACGTACGAAGCTCTAAGTGAGGCCTGAATCAAAGTACCAAATATAGCAAAAATAATCTATCCATTGCTCCTTTCTGAGATTGAGTTAACTCCTCAATTCTTTGTTTCTTCTTATGCTTTTGGGAATAGGATTCATATTTTCTAAATCGATTTGTAGAAGACATGGCTTCAAAAGATGACAAGAATAAAATTAAAATTATACAAGCAGTTCTAGACCTTCATACCAATTAGTACAATACAGATGGATTTTAAAAAAAACAATACCTGCACTCCGGACGAACGGACGAGCCTGCTTGTTGGTGCCTGCTTGCTAGATGGATAGATCCTTTTCCTTGTCCCTGTCATTGGTGCCTGCTTGCTAGATGAACGTTGAACGGACGAGCGCCGGCCGGAGACGAGATGAACATGGAGCGTCGCCCACGGGCACGACCCTGCTCGTCGATGAGCAGGAAGGAACTAGGGCACCAAGATGCCATCGCTATAGGGAATTCAAGGGCCGTGACGACTCCGGTTGCAGGGAGGGGGCGCCACGATGACACCGGCTGCAGGGAGGCCGCGACCACGCTGCTGGCTATAGGGAACGAGGGCCTTGACCACGCTGCTCGCAGGGACGGCGCGTGGGGGAAGAGAGGCCGCGACGGGGGGATCAGAAGCCACGACGCACGTGGGAAACAAAGCAGCGACGGGGAAGAGAGAGACTGCGACGTACGTGATAGTAATTAGATTAGATCCTTTTCCAATACATAAACGGGTCTACATTAATTTGTATAGGATACGCTAGCTATTAGAAACAAAAACACATACATGGTGTAATGGTAGGCGCCTATCTTCTTAACTCTGAGGTCTCAGGTTCGAAACTTGCTGGTGGTGTTTTTTTTAATTTTTTATGTAACCATTAAAGTGGAGAACCTTAGGTATTGCAACGATGTAATTTTTCGTTGCTATATATACAACCTTTTTGCAACGAACGAAACTATTACATACAACGAAACCATAATCGTTGCAACCTTAGTGATTGCAACGATTTATTTTTTTCGTTGCTATATGTACCACTTTTTTGCAACGCAAGCAACTATTATATACAACGAAACATATTCGTTGCGACATAGACGGACTATTGCAACCATCATATAAAGAGTTGCAATATCACCTTAGTATTGCAACGACAATAAACTTGCCTGCAACGCAAATCAAATCATGGCAACAGGAATCACTTATTGCAACCATTCAATAATTTGTTGCGATAACACTTACTTTTCGCAACAATCTCCATACTTAGGGCCACGAAACAATCTTCGTGGCAAAAATCCAATCTATCGCAACCAAAAGTGAAAATCGTTGCGATAACAACCCTTGTTGCAACCAAATCTCACCGTTGCGACAAAAAAGCGTGGCATAAGGGTCAGAAGTTAGTAGTGCACCAATACCAGTCCCAGGACGCAACGCTGGTATCCACGAAAAGCAGACATGCATCATTGCAGATCCTTAAATAATTAAATAGACATATACCTTAATTTACGTAGCAGCTTTGGAGCAAGCCAGAGACAACAACGAAAAGCACAGAGGAAGTGGCAACAACGGAACAGCGGACTAGTCCAACCACACAGGCAACGGCTAGGAACCAGGATGAAACCCTAGTCTTCACTTCACTGTAAAACCAACTTCAGCTCCCGGTGGAGAACTATATATATAAAGCAAGGGTGAGTACTTACGTACTTAGCAAGTCAGGGAAACTTAGGTGGTTGTTGCAGGCTTCAAAGAGAGGCTGGATATCTTATAATATGTTTTATTTAAATTTTTAAAATCTGCTAAGTGTGTGCTTCCCAACAATTAGGGCGAGGTGGGTCTCGCCCGATTAGAGTGAAAATATATCAATCATTATTTCTCTAGTTTTCACAATCTCCAAATTTCACATCAATCAGGCTTCCCGATCCAAAACATTTTTCCCCGGACTTCTCGAGTCCTGCTATCCTCGACAGCCAAGCCGACATTATCGAGTGACCCGCGTCCTCTACGGCACATCCTTATCATCGTTCCCAAAACCACGCACACATTTTGCAATCAGGGTAAAAATAAAACTACGCTAAGGAATCACCTCACATCCGCCCATGACCATGGGTACGGCTGTTCAAATAGTTTAAACCTCCACAGAGGGGGTACACTTTACCCACACGACGCGACTCACTCTAGTCACCACTTCGCACAGATTGGGTACGATTTGGTGACGTAGAAGTTTTCGCGACAAGGCATTGCCCAAGCCATCCCAGGTTACCCCATACCAACTGGAGGGGTCCTCGAGACCAATCACAGGGTAGGTCCACGACCATGTTGTGCCAGGAATCTAGGAGGCATCCCCGATGCCCTCCCGTACGATCCACAGTCCAATGGCATGCAAGGCGTTCCTGAGAGGTTAGTTACTCAGCCAGGGGCTATCCCATATCACCCATGTGGTTGTACTGTCATATGCTCGGATGAAATTCCGAAGGAATCGGTCCTTAAGGCGACCACACAGGCTTCACACACATCGGACCGGCCTTGTGTCGCGAATCTCCATTTTTGAAACTTATTTTTCTTTCACAAGGCACCGACCCAGGTGTCGGGTTTTCCAAATGATTCGTAAAACCAAGTTTTACCCAAGAGGTTTCACAATTTTAAGTTTGAAGGGGCGACCATCAATACTCACACAATAGTGCATGAATACCGAGGCACAGCAGCGGTGGTTACAAGGGAACAGGGTATTTCAATCATCAAGGAAGGATTTAGATGCAGCAAGTTTAGGAAGGTCCACCGATTTGACTCGTAGACGGGACCGCACAGATCAGTGCACGTCTATCAATGCAAGTTTTACAATCAAAATAATTAAAGTTCACATATGGGCTCGATTGATCAATGGCGACTTGCCTTACTTTAAGTCTTCACAAGTCTTCGAGAAATCGTCGCGAAATCCGCTACGAAACGAAATTCTGATGGTTGTTTACTATGCGCAAACACTCAAAATCTACACAAAGTCTAAAAAACAGATCCTATTTAGTGCTACTAACAGTGCCATCAGATAGATCTCAATTTTAGAAAATTACTGGAGTTGGAACGGAGTCAATCGGAGTTACGGAACGAAAGTTATGAATTTTCAAAGATTAATTGAATTTTGGATCACTGGAAAATGAGAGTAGAATTATTTGGAAATTCTCATGGAATATTCTCTGGATATTTCCTTTATGTCACTGACAGCTGGGGCCCTTGATTTAGTTGGCCCACTGGCCACTAAGCAGAGAGAGAGGGTTGGGTGTGGGAGACAGGAGAGTAGGCTTCGCGGGCTTCGCGGCGATCGAACAGGGAAGAAGCACAGTAGAGCGAGATCGAACGGCTTCGCGGCGTGCGGGCCACGCGGCGCGAATCCAACAGCACGGGCGATCTCGCGCGGCGTGCGGGGAGATCGAGCGGTGGCACACGTGGCTCGGGCCGCGCAGCATGCATCAGTGGCGTGCACCGGTCCGCGCGGTGCGGTGCGCGAGCGAAGGAGATCGGGCGGCGGGGTGCGGGCCTCAGGACAAGTGGCAGCCATCCGGGCGGGGCGCAGCAGCCTTGCGCGGGTCGGCTTGATGGGCCGCTAGGAAAAAGGAAGGAATAGGCCCATGAGGAACAGTAGGATTTCTTAATTTCTCCCAGGTTTATTTGAAAGGATTTTGGGGAGATTTCCAAGGGAAATTTGAATTCAAAAACATGTTTGGACTATGAGAAATTCAAGGGGAGTCCGAAGGAGATTTAGCGAATTTCAAGGGCTTTTTGAAGAATAGAAGATAGGGTGTATGTGTATATATATGCATGTATATATATTCTCTCATATATATATATACAGATATTCATATATATATATATATATATATATATATATATATATAGATATATATATATATATATATAATTTGATGGAAGGGATTTGGATAGTGGTTCGATGCCCAAGCTACATTATTTCACTCGGGATTTTATTTGGGGATTCAAGGGAATAAGGATGGATAGATGTCATATATATATATATGTGTATATATATATATATACACAAATGTATGTAGGTATACATACATATATATACGTATATGTATTGGTGGGAAGGTTTGTTGAGCAGGGAGGCGATTCTCAAGTTGACTCAGGGTTATGTCAGAGTTCAAGGGGGGTAACAAGGGGATTTAGGGGGGGGGGGAATCAAAGGAGGTATTTTTAGGGTTCTGATTTGGATCCTCGGAATGGATTTCGAAGTAGGAGTTTTTGAAGGAGAAGATCGGGGAACTCGCCGTTAGGGTTTTAGGAGTGGAGTTCGATAATGGCGATTCGAACTCGGAGATTGTTTTGGTATAGAGGTTTTTGAGAGGTCGGATTTCGAGATCAAGGGCATGAGGACAAACTGAGATCTAGGCACGACATACAGCACATCACTCAAAGATCAAAATTTTCACATGTAGTTTTTAGTAAAATTATGTTTTAACATCACGCTGAAAGTGGGACGTTACAAACCTACCCTCCTTACAAAAATCTCGTCCTCGAGATTTGAAGGCGGATAGAACAAAGAGAACAAAAGGGAAACTTTAGACTTCTTCGTTGCTTCTGTCACTTCAGGTATTTCTTCAGGTCAACTTGCAAATTCTGCATCAAACTGTCAGCTGCTTTGCTTAGCTGAGGTGGTCAATTCTGCTGCGGTTCTTCTTCTTCAGGGAGGACTTGTTCTTCACCTTCTTCTTCCACTGTCTCAAGATACTCGACTTCTTCAACTGGTTCTGCTTGCACGTGGTTTAGACGTCCATGTCTGGCGGCTGGTGAAGCTTGAGAGACTGATCCACTACTTTGAGGCCTTGCATTTCCTTGTGCGGAGGCTTTGGTTGATGCGTAGGACTGAGGTGTCACAGAATGATCCTTGGAGCATTCACATGAGTAGTGTCCAACCTCGTGGCAGTTGAAGCATTCGACTCCGATCTTCGATCCAGAGTGCCCTGTTTGAGAAACTAAGTTACTTCTTCCTGAATTGCTAGTGTAGCTTCTGGTAGGTTGCTGACTGGGCCTTGATTCAGTTGGACGGGAGACAGAGC
The DNA here is from genome assembly GCA_003991445.1 of Oryza meyeriana var. granulata. Taxonomy (NCBI): domain Eukaryota; kingdom Viridiplantae; phylum Streptophyta; class Magnoliopsida; order Poales; family Poaceae; genus Oryza; species Oryza meyeriana. Next base: position 407,200 of record RYFJ01000574.1, read on the forward strand.
TGGTGGTTCTGGAATTCTGAGGCGTTCCGGTATAGTACTGCACAGGCGGGTGCATCCTTCGCATTTGTCCATCTCTGGCACAAAATTCTATTTGTGATACCTTGCGCTTCCTGTAATCTTCCAGTTCTTTCTCTGCATCTTCTTGTAGTAGTGCCTTGTTGATCATGTGCTGGAAAGTGGGGAAATCATGAGCCAAAAGCTAAACTCGCAAATTGGCATTCATTCCTTTCAAGAACCTTTGGATCTTCTTGGTATTGGTGTCAACATCTTTTGGTGCACATCAGGCTAGCTTGTTGAAGCGGCTCAGATACTCTTTGATACAGGAGGATCCTTGCTTGATCTTGGCAAACTCTTCTTTCTTCATCTCAATCGTGCTTTCTGGGATGTGAGCTGAACGGAAGGCTTTTGCAAACTCTGTCCAGGTGATGGTTGTTGAATCATGATGGGCGGTACAGTAGTTGTCCCACCAATCTGCTGCAGGTCCTCTTAATTGATGTGCAGCGTAGAGAGCTTTTTCCACTGGAGTGCATTGGACAAGGTTCAGTTTTCTTTCCACATCTTTGATCTAGTCGTCAGCTTCGATGGGTTCTATGGTCTAAGAGAATTCTAGCGAACGTGATCTCAGGGAATTGTTGAGTTTAGATCTGCCATTGTCTTGAGCCATACGGGGTTGAGGCACTTGTAATTGTTGCTGTTGTATTATGGCCAGGCTCTGAGCGATTCCTTGAAGTATCTGGGTCTGGATAGCAAATAGCTGATGAAAATCCATTGGCAGGGTTGATTGTCATTTGCAGCTTGACTGGCTGTTCTGGGGTTGGCGGTGGAACCACTTTCAGCATTATGTGTAGCAGCTAGGTTGACTGGTGGATCTGGGTTTCTTGCCGGGATTGGGCCTTGTTCATAACCAAGGCGGTTGGGAATACGGATCTAACGGTTGGTGCGACGTGCCATCTGTTCCAGGTTGATTGAGGTCAGAACGATGGGGAACAGGAGTAAAGACGTAACCGAAAACACTAGATAAAAACAGTTTTCGCAATTCCGATAAACAATAGTGGTATGTCCCAGTCAATAGCACAACTGGTCTCATACCTGAACATGGACTACCAAGCATAACATCACACACGCACTGCCTCGCCACAACTCCTACTGAGCGGGCGAAGATACTAAGGTCACAAAGGCTAGCTATTAACTCACCAGGCAGAAGCACACCTTTCATCAACTAAGCAAGATGTCAGGCGGGTTCCAGGGTGAAAGGCATACACGAGACTAGCTTCTAGATTTTGAGGTAGACAGGGGAAATAGACAAATATTTTTCGCAATTCTAGACCAAAGGAAAACTCCTTAGTTTTACATAAATATTTTGTTTTCAAATATTGCCATCCTATCAGGGGGTTTTGGTCCTAGAGCCAACCTATGCTCTGATACCATCTCTTGTCACACCCCGATCTGGCACCGCCATACAACGGCACCAAATAGGGCGTCCCGTTGGAAAACAGCGCGAACGGCTTCCCGGCGGTACCGATACCAGTCTTAGAATGCAGCGCTTATATCCACGGAAAGTAGACATGCATCATTGCAAATCTTTAAATAATTAAATAGACATATACCTTAACTTACGTTGCAGCTTCGGAGCAAGCCGGAGACAGCAATGAACAGCACGGAGGCAGCGGCAGCAATGGAACAACGGACTAGTCCCAGTACACAGGCAACGGTTGGAAACTAGGATGAAACCCTAGACTTCACTTCACTGCAACACCAGCTTCAGCTCCCGGCGAAGAACTATATATATAGAGCAAGGGTGATTACTTACGTACTCAGCAAGCTAGGGAAACTTAGGTGGTTGTTGCAGGCTTCAAAGAAAGGCTGGATATTTTGTAATCTGTTTTATTTAAATTCTTTTAAATCTGCTAAGTGTGTGCTTCCCAACAATCGGGGCGAGGTGGGTCTTGCCCGATCGGAGTGAAAATGTATCAATCTTTATTTCTCTAGTTTTCACAATCTCTATATTTCACATCAATCGGGCTTCCTGATCCGAAATATTTTTCCCCGGACTTCCCGAGTCTTGCTATCTTCGACAGCCAGGCTGACATCATCGGGCGACCCGCGTCCTCAACGACACATCCTTATCATCGTTCCCAAAACCATGCACACATTTTGCAATCAGGGTAAAAATAAAACTACGCTAAGGAATCACCTCACATCCGTCCATGGCCGTGGGCACGGCTATTCAAATAGTTTAAACCTCTGCAGAGGGGTATATTTTACCCACACGACGCGACTCACTCTAGTCACCGCCTCGCACAGATTGGGTACGATTTGGTGACATAGAGGTTTTCGCGACAAGGCATTTTTCGAGCCATCCCAGGTTACCCCATGCCAACTGGAGGGGTCCTCGAGACCAATCATAGGGTAGGTCCACGACCATGCTGTACCAGGAACCCAAGAGGCATCCTCGACGCCCTTCCGCATGATCCACCGTCCAATGGCATGTAAGGCGTCCCTGAGAGGCTAGTTGCTCAGCTAGGGGCTATCCCATATCACCCATGTGGTTGTACTGTCATATGCTCGGATGAAATTTCGAAGGAATCGGTCCTTAAGGTGACCACATAGGCATCACACACACCGGACCGACCTTGTGTCGCGAATCTTCATTTTTGAAACTCATTTTTCTTTCACAAGGCACCGACCCAGGTGTCGGGTTTTCCAAACATTTCGTAAAACCAAGTTTTACCCAAGAGGTTTCACAATTTTAAGTTTCAAGGGGTGACCGTCAGTACTTGCACAATAGTGCACGAATATCGAGGTGTAGCAGCAGTGGTTACAAGGGAACAGGGTATTTCAATCATCAAGAAAGGATTTAGATGCAGCAAGTTTAGGAAGGTCCACCAATCTGACTCTCAGACTGGACCGCACAGATCACTACACGCCTATCGATGCAAGTTTCACAATCAAAATAATTAAAGTTCACATATGGGCTCGATTGATCAATGGTGACTTGCCTTACTCTAAGTCTTCACAAGTCTTTGAAAAATCGTCGTGAAATCCACTACGAAACGAAATTCTAACGGTCGTTTACTATACGCAAACACTCAAAATCTACACAAAGTCTAAGAAACAGATCCTATTTGGTGCTACTAACAGTGCCATCAGATAGATCTCAATTTTAGAAAATTACTAGAGTTAGAACGGAGTCAATCAGAGTTACGGAACGAAAGTTATGAATTTCCGAAGATTAATTGAATTTTGGATCACTAGAAAAAGAGAGTGGAATTATTTGGAAATTCTCATGGAATATTCTCTGGATATTTCCTTTATGTCACTGACAGCTGGGGCCCTTGATTTAGTTGGCCTACCAGCTAGTGAGCTGAGAGAGAGGGTAGGGTGTGGGAGACAGGAGAGTGGGCCTGGTGTTTGAGAGGCGGCCCACATGGCAAACCGGGGTGAATCGGGGGAATTGTTCAATGACATCTGGGGCCCACAAGACAGTGAGGATGGTGGATTGACTCAAGGGGCAATTGGCCTAGGTGGACCACATGTCATTGGTTCACGGGGAGGGGGGTGACTCACTGGTGATCGGGGCCCATCTGGCAGCCCCTCAGAGGCGCATGGTGCTGGACCAAGGTGGACCGAGGAAGAGGGGCCTACCCAGCAGTGGGGCATGGTCCATGGACCGAGTGCAAGGAAAGGGAAATGATGGTGCACGGGGACGGCTCACGGTGCATCAAGGCAACCAGGCCCACATGTCGATGACGGAAACACAAAGGCTGGGTGCATGGGATTGGGGTGCGGCCGTCGTTCTGTCCAATCAGGACCACAAGTTAGGGGGACAAGAAGGAGAAGCACAGTGGCGACTGAGATCGATGGCACACAGCGGCGGAAGGCATTTCGGCTGGCGGCGGCGGTCGGCGGCAAACGGCGGCACCGTCGGGGGAAGGGGTCCACGGCGAACCGACTGAACGGCTCGAATCGTGCCGGGGGTACGCGATGGCAGCCGGCGGCGAGAGACCTAATGCGGGAGGGGTGAGAAAGGGTGGCATCCATGGCGGCGTGGCAGCTTGGGCCATCCGTGGCGGTGCAAATAGGGCAAGGGGAGAGTCTAGCGATCGTGGAGGGGAGAGAGAGGGTCAGCAGCTAGGAGGAGCATAGGGAGAAGATCCGCGGTGGCAAGCTACGGCGTGCGGCAGCGGTGGGAAAGAACAGGGGAAGACGATGACGACCATGGCTGTGGTTTAGGAGAGGGGAGCCGAGGGGAGCGGAGTGAGGAGAGCTCACCGGCAATGGGATTCCCGGAGCGACGTAGTTTGGGGTAGGGACTATGGCGGTCATGATTTTAGGATGCCGTGCTCTCGGGTCAAGCGAAGACTGAGAGTGGAAGAGGGGGAAAAACGGAATCGGCAAGAAGCGGCATCCTTGGCACGGGGCTCAAACCGATGAGGGGTGCTCCGAGGGGGTCGAAATGGTGGCGACGTAGATCGGCCGTGTCTCAGGATGGTTTGCGGCCGGTGGCGGCTTGACATGGTGGCCGTCGGCATTCAGTGCGGGAAGTGTCAAGAGGGGAGGGGGTATTTATAGAGTGTATGGTGGCTTCCGAGGTTGGTTTGGGGAGAGGGGTACTGCCAATAATTGAGCTCACTCATGGAGGAGAGAGAGACGAGCGGCTCGGTGTGCTTGGGCGCGGAGGCGAAAGTTTAGCGACGGCGGGGATTGTTTTCGTGCATGGAGGCAGCGTATCCAACGGCGGGGTTTGGATGTGGAGCGCGGGCGATTTGGGGGCGGCCCAAGCGGGAAACGCATTGGAGATGGAGAGGGAAGGACCACGGGGACCATGCCATCGGGGCTTGTTTAGAAGAAGGGGAGGAAGGGGAAAAAGGGGAGCGGTGGTGTGTGCCCAACCATTGGCGGCTAGCGGTAGGGATGGGGTGCATGGTGGGGCGCCGGTGCGGGGTCACGGTGACGCAGCGGCCTCTGCGGCATTAAGCAGAACGGCTTGCGGGCATAAACGGGCTAGGAATAGGGAAGAAGAAGCACAGTGGAGCGAGATCGAACGGCTTCGCGGCATGTGGGCCACGTGGTGCGAATCCAACGGCGCAGGCGATCTCGTGCGGCGCGTGGGGAGATCGAGCGGTTGCACGCGTGGCTCGGGCCACGCGGCATGCATCATCGGCGTGCACCGGTCTGCATGGTGTGGTGCGTGAGCAAAGAAGATCGGGCGGCGGAGCGCAGGCCTCGGGACAGGTGGCAGCCATCTAGGCAGGGCGCGGCAACCTCGCGCGGGTCAGCTTGATGGGCCACCAGGAAAAAGGAAGGAATAGGCCCATGAGGAACAGTAGGATTTCTTAATTTCTCCCGGGTTTGTTTGAAGGGATTTTGGGGAGATTTCCATGGGAAATTTGAATTAAAAAACATGTTCAGACTTGGAGAAATTCAAGGAATTTAGGGAGAGTCCCAAGGAGATTTTTTTAGTAGCGGATTTCAAGGGCTTTCCAAAGAATAGAAGATAGGGTGTATGTATATATATATGCACGTATATGTATTCTCATATATATATATATACAAATATTCATATATATATATATATATATATATATATATATATATATATATATATAATTTGGTGGAAGGGATTTGGATAGTGGTTCGATGCCCAAGCTACATTATTTCACTCGGGATTTTATTTGGGGATTCAAGGGAATAAGGATGGATAGATGTCATATATATATACACACATGTATGTAGGTATACATACATACATACATACATATATATATATATATATATATATATATATATATATATATATATATATATATATATATATATATATATATATATATATATTGGTGGGAAGGTTTGTCGAGCAGGGAGGCGATTCTCAGGTTGACTCAGGGTTATATCAGAGTTCAAGGGGGGGTAACAAGGGGATTTATGGGGGGGAATCAAAGGAGGTATTTTTAGGGTTCTGATTCGGATCCTCGGAGCGGATTTCGAAGAAGGAGTTTTTAAAGGAGAAGATTGGGGAACTTGCCGTTAGGGTTTTAGGAGCGGAGTTCGATAATAGCGATTCAAACTCGGAGATTGTTTTGGTACAGAGGTTTTTGAGAGGTTGGATTTTGAGATCAAGAGCATGAGGACAAACTGAGATCTAGGCACAACATACAGCACAGCACTCAAAGATCGAAATTTTCACGGGTAATTTTTAGTAAAATATAGTTTTAATGTCACGCTGAAAACGGGGTGTTACACCGTAGTCAACCGGAAGGTGAAAGCCCCGTTCGTCCTTTGTAGTCAGCGATGTTAAACATAGTGCGTTGGCGTGCAATGGCGAGACCATCTCTCGACCCATTCAGGAAGAATAGACGATCTTGTGCCCAAAGCAAGCAAGCGAAGAGACCGTCTCTCGACCCATTCGGGAAGAACAGACCATCTCGTGCCCAAAGCAAGCAGGCGAAGTATGTACTGAATTGGATTGTACTGAAAAGGAAAGACAGTCACATGGCAGCCCTGATCGGAAGATGTGTCTCATCTTTGATTTTCCTTCTTATCTTATCTTCAACCTTGTCGTTATTTTCAAAACTAGATAGTTCCTCGTGGATTCGATACTCCGTAATACTCTCGAGTGAAAGCTATAGCGGTATCTGTGTGCTTGCGGATTAACTTCTGTTTAGCATTAGAGCCACCAACAGCAAGCAAAATGTGCGATGTGACATTGAAAGAAAAGGTGCCGGACAATTTCCTTTATCACCCCTACTTCCTTTTAGCAAAATTATCGATTGTGAGGTTTACTTTCCTGTAGGAAAACCACATAAAATCTTTGATTCAATGGTATCATTAACCCATATTACATTCTTTTGCCAGTCCTCACATTCGAGTTCATTGCTGCAGTGTACATAGAATTTACCCAAAACGACTGCTTCTATCTAATGACCAAACAAAGTAATCCATTTCGCTTGATAGAGTTACCCTGACCAACTGGTGAATTAAATTATTGCACTCAAACATCTTGGGGTCTGCAACCGTTCGCCTGAACGAAATATTAAGTGGCGTTGTGCACATAGGCTCTGCTACCGTGCATTGTTTCTTTCTTGCCACATTATAAAGAGAAGCATATCGATCTCAAAGAGGGTGTGATCTTAACATGTATTCTGAAAATCGAATCTCGGTCTCATTGCCATAACGGAAAATCCATATGGAAAAAAAGATCTTTCACTCTTATTAAACCTTCCCAAATGTGGGATGTTCCTATCTTATGAGACAGTGAAGTGAGAGATTTCCCTTTCAGTCCCTCTATTCTAAAATATAGTTTTGTTTGAACTTTTTTTATTGGGACGGATTGAGGAATGGAATAAAATTAAATAGGGACGGTTATAATTAATTGAGATGAGAGATTATTATGATTGGTTGAGATGTGGAGTAGATGGAGAAATAGCAATATTTTAGAACATATTATGAAGGCTAAAGATAACTATATATTTTTAGACGGATGGAGTAGGTATTTATTTCTCAGGATCTCCTGCCATAGTCTTAATTTTGCTGTATAGAGATATTCTCCCACTTAGTAAGTTCGAATTTTTTTTATCATTGCCACCCTGTCAAATTAAGCATGACCTATAGAAATTGAGACGATCATGGAACTCTTTTTGGAATTACAGCAAATGGAAGACTAGAAAGGACTGAATGGGTAAGAACTAGTCGACCTCCAAAAGAGGAGGGTGTTTTCCTTTTCAACAACCCAATCTTTTCCTGAATCTAGCTCAACTTCTTAACACCAGTGTTTCGGAGTTTTTCAAAATGTACATGCCCTACCAGAAAGGCAAACAACTAAAGTTACAATAAAAAAGTTGGTTGTATTGTTCCACATTCCCTTTAGCCTTTCCAACTAAAAATTTTGCTCTTGTTAAAATTGATTCTTTTAGGCAAAACAAATGATCTATTTATTGCCGTGCTTCGAAAATTTTTATTGAGTATGGAATTTTAGATTAACAAAAGGGCATGGCATTATTTATCACCAGTTTCAGATTACAATGCAACGTGCGTGCTTTTCGGCCGGCATGCATCACCGTCGATGGATTACCATGGTCCGACCACAAGGCCGGCCGATGGGCTATGCCGGCTCACACCGAGTGACCACTATCAGCGGCAGCAAAAGAGAACCCGGAGCCTCGCAGCGCGTGCTCAACGGCCATGTCCAATCACACGGCCATCTCTTGCGACAAATGGTTGCTCCAGTCTCCACTCACCCCCTTCCGGAAGAACTCGTTCCTGACATTTATGTCAGCGACACCAGTCTTGTTCACCTCTAAGCTCCTGAGGTGGTCGAAGCTGCATAGGTGGACGATGGCATCTGCCACCCCGTCTGCCTCCTCCTCGCCGGAGAACGGGCACCCCATGAATACGGCCAGCCTTTTCACGCTCCTCGTCGGCTCGCGCAGCATCTCCTCATACCGGAGGAAGAGCACCTTCTCCGGACGCCTCTGGCTCTCCTCCCATTACTCGAGGACGTGGCACCAGTACGGACCGTTCGCAGATCGCCCGTCGCAGAACAGATCGAGCTCCTCCTCCACCATGTAAGGCGCCAGCGGCAGATGTTTTTTACTTCCCTTGTTAGCTCCGGCGGCTTCGGTGGCCATGATCTTGTTTATGAACAGCCACCAGGAGACAATGGTGTCCTTTGGATCCCTGCAAATGTACACGATACGGCAGCCGGAGCTATCCGCTGTGATGCGCTCCGGCAGGTGGGAGTAAGGCAGGCGGGTGGAGAGCAGACGCGGCGAAGAGAGCGGAGCAAACACGTCGCTGTCGCCACCATGGGAGGAGAACGCGAAGGTTGACTCGAGGAACTTGACGCAGGTGTGAGGGCCATGATGGCGGAGCGGGTGGGCCTCGTCGGACGGCGGGTAGGTTGCCCGGTTGACCGTCGCGAAGGCGAGCGCCTTGAGCCAGGTGGTGCCGGACTTGGGGAAGCTGGCGAGGAAGACGTCGGACGGTCGTGGCTCGAAGCGTGCATGCAAGTTCTCCGGCCCGGGGAGGACCCACTCCGGCAGCTAGAAGCCGCCGTACTGCCGCAGAGGGAATGCCGCGCATCGCGTCTCCAGCGGCAGCGAGGAGATGAGCTCGGCGGTGGCAGGGCTAACCTCGCCCGGTGCAGCCATCGGCGGCTGTTGGGTATGCCTCTGCTCTGTTGCGCGCGTGAACGGTGCACGGGAATTATAGCGTGTTCGGTGATCGTCGCTATCGGTATAACGCATGCCATTGTCAGGCCTGTCTCAATCTGCTCTCTGAATAACTAGTCCTGCTCTGGGTCTCGATCGGTCCCCTACCCCTACGGCCCTACCTACCAACGTCTTCCTCTTCCCCATAAGCGCCATCGCCACTCTTAAAGAAGAGTAAAGATAGCTCGTTGAGATATTTATGTCGGTTAAAAATGCTGACATTAACCGGTGCATAGGTATGGACCAACCCGTAAATTATTCGGGCTATTATTGTTAATATTATAATATTTAAATTCTAATTATATAAAAATGCTTTAGTTATTTTTTGAGTTATAGTGGTTTAAATTAAAAGATGAATCCTATGTCACAACCCGCTAATTATTAATTGTGACTTTTAGAACTGAATTAAGTCTAACATGGTGTTTCTTTTGCTTCTAACTTCTCCTTTGGTTATCATTACCACGCTTTCTAAAACGTAAAACGGTGTGTTTTTTACAAAAACTTTCTACAATCAAATAGATCAATTTTTAAGTTTTTAATAGGTAATAATTAATTAATCACGCGCTAATGATTTTTTGTTTTACGTGCGGCTTATAAGCCATTGGTAGAAGCCGAAATGAACAGGCCCTAAGATGATAATACAACTTCACATTTATTAATATATTCCGAATTGAAAATAATTAATTATGGGATACCTACAACTAAAGCGTCTCATGGTAATATAATAGTATAAACTAAAGAATGCACGGTGTCGAAGGATGAAACCTCGACGGCGGGAAGTCAGGAGACCCCCCTTTGAGATTCGGCCAGGGGAGTAGTTCTCAGGTGACTGCGGCGTCCAGTGGACCAACAGACGGATCGGCGCTTGGGAACCGGGGGCCCGAGCTGGGAGATAGAGGGGTTCGAACCGTCCGTTTCGGGACCGGACCGTCCGAACCGTGACAATCACGCGAGAGAGAGAGGAGGCGTTTAGACAGGTTCGGGTCGCTCGGAGGCGTAATACCCTACTCCTGTGTGTTTGGCTATCTGGGAGAATGTGGTTTGCTGTGTTACAAGGTGTTCATCGGCCCCGGCCGCTCTGCCGGACGCCGGACCCGAAGGAGACTCACGCGAGCTGAGGTAGAAGACCAAGGCCTCGACTGGGAGAAGTTCTCGACCGGGAGAAGCTCTCGACCAGGAGAAGTTCTCAACCAGGAGGGGTTGATCGACTAGGGGCAGCTCTACTCCGGACTCTGCCTTCGGTGGTTGCTAATCCTCAAGCTTCCTCCCCTTTTTTCGTTGGCATGGTCCTCCTTTTATCAAGCAAGGGGATTCCGCAGTGCCAAGGGTACCTGCTGAGAGAGAGAGCTTCTCTCGATATGGTCTGTCTCGTCGCACGCGTGTGCTGCTGTCGCCACGCCGGAGTAGGTACTGCTAGCCCGCCTGCTGTTGCCATGCCGGAGCTGCTGCCGCACGTCTGGTCGGCTGCGGAGGACGGCTGGAGCGTGGAGACGTGACGGCGCACGCCTCCAAGTCAAAAGGCTCTGACTGCACAGCGATTGCACAGTGAAAGAAGCCTCCGTAGTCAAAAAGGCTCTGACTATAAACAGGGAGCAGGCACCACGGGAGCGAAGGTGTGTCACGCTCCGTCGCCTCGGGTTGGAGAGTTGGTCCGTCCGAGTCCTTCGAGTGAATCGGCCTCGTGCCCGGGGCGGCGCCGAGGACCAGGAACGTTCCTGTAACGTGCCCCGGGGACGCAACCCGGGGCCGAAGCTGTGAGACCCGGGACCCGGAAGTCCGGGCACGGGATGGTCCCCGGGTCTCGGGGCCCGGGGAGGTGGCTCCTGGGACCGGGTGCCGGGTTCCGGGCACGGGATGGTCCCCCGGACTTGGGGCCCGGGGAGGTGGCTCCCGGGACCGGGCGCCGGGTTAAGGCAGTGCCCGAGCCCAGGGACTTAGCCACCGTAGCCGGTCTTTTCTTGCACAGAATGTGGGCCTGGAGTAGTCGTGTGGCCGAAGACCCTCGCGTCCCCGGGGGGGGGGACCCCCGGTCCCATTTCGCCGACACACGGTATTTTAAATAGCCTATTTTTATTTAACACATTTTTTAATACGACCAATGGCCATGATAATTTGATGGCCAGTTTTTCTTTATTAATGTGGGAGATCCCCGGAGTACTCATTTAGTATACAAGCACTTTATACTCTTACAAAATTCTGGACCATTTGACTCAATTTGTTCGGAGTTAAAGAAAATTAAGATTAAATCACAGTGTGCCACATATCTGCGTTTGTAAAAAGTTAGTAAGAAAATTTATTATACATATAACATTTCCTAGTATTTTGTTGGCTTGAAAATCTATTTAGCAAAAATACAAATGGTTGCGTGAAGAGTACCACCAAGATTCGTGAGAATCTAAAGTAAATGACAAATCACTTATCGGTTTATGCAAACCTTCAAATAGTATTTCACATTTTATTTGAATTAATCTGCAGAATCTGAAGAAAGCTATTTACCACCAAATAGAATACGGACATACAGCCGAAAAAGCAATACTTAGAGAAAATTCCTTCCATGACCCTAAAGTTTTAGCCGATCCCTTATATACCCGTGAGTTTTGTTCACTCCTTTGTATACCTCTGAAATTTGATTATGAAATCTTCCATGCATACTCTTTTCGTCAATTGACCGTTAAATAGATTTGTAGAAAAAGTCAATTTTACCCTTGGACATTTAAGAAATATAGAAATTTGCGGAATCTACCTTTGAAAATGTGTAATTGTTGTGTGACTATAAAATTTATAAGTTTTTTGTATGATGAACTTTATACATTAAAATTTTAATATATATCTTCAAAGTATGTGCAACATTTTTTAGAATGGTAAAATAACAGATTTAGTTTTGGCTAGCATTTCTTTTCACTAAGATATACCACACGTGGCAAATTTGTTTTACTACCATCACAAAAATGTGTTACATATATTTTTTAATGATAAAAATATTGATTTTTCTATCATTATCTAAAATTATGTTAATTGTGCACGGTGCAGCAACAGGTTGCCGAAGACAATAGGTACCTATGGCCGAAAATTGGATGCAACAGATTAGGCAACAAATTAAACTATTTGGTTGGGTTTTAAGAGGCCCACAACGGTAAACATGGATTAAACTATACAATCTAACAACACTATCAATTTAATCAATAATCAATTTTTTCTAGTTAACGTTGGAGGTTCTAGAAGTGCCCATTTAGTTATCTGAAGAAATTAAAACTAAAATCTAATAATACATGTGGCTGAATAAGTTGGGAAAGTCAATTTGCAAACCAAGTATATGTGCACCTACACCCCTTCTTGTCAGATTTGCTTTGAGATTTGTGCACATGGCACAGATTTTAGTAAATATTTTATCCCTACTTTTAGCACAACAAGAATCTCAATAAATAGTCCAATCCCTTAGCATGTAAGTACATATGCACTTGCACGATAAAATCATCTTCGAATAAGTTGGTTATATGTTTTTCTTCTTAAAATCTCTTTGATAGATGGCACTATGATTAATACAAGACTAAGTTAATTAAAATTAATATTAAAACATTAAATCACATATCATTGTTCTAGATCTTAAAAAACATTACTGGACTATTGTACATATGCAATTGTATTAAGGTCGTAAATAATGATAATACTATTTTCAAATTGCAAATTTTATATTTCCATTATAGGATCCACACATCAATGTATTTTTTTTTCCTTCTTTTATAAGATACGCGCTCTACTTTTTTGTGTCTTTTCTTAATCTATAGAAAAAAGTGGGATCCGTCACTTATTTTAAGGTTAAGATAATAATATAATATAGTTAGTGCTTTTATACACAGCCTATAGCTTGGTCATGGTGTTATACACTGCCTAAGCTCACTCTCCACTCGACCTCCTCCTTGATCGTCAATCTCCCTGCCTCGATCTCGCGGGAAGAGTCGAGCCGTCACCAAAGGTTCCATACCTTTGCCTCGCTTGGAGCTTGGTGCGCAAGCAGAGCTAGATGCCTACATTCAGCCATCGGTGGGTGAAAGTGGCAACATTGGATAGCGAAAGTTGATGGCGTAAAACCTATCACTTATTAGAAAAAATTGGCATATGGATCAAAATCCAACGGCATGATAATTATTAATCAACAGCACACTACATACACACATGGACATATAGACATGACACATGCTTGTTTATGTTAAAAAAAATAGATCAATATGTATGTTCTCTGCTTCAAAATTATTATGAAACAGCTCAATTTTTTATGAACTAACAGATTTTTTCTGTCAGCTGACCTCGATAGAACAACTCAATCGATAGGCCAAAGATCAGCAACATATAGTTCATAATTTCAATTTGAAATTAAGAAACACGCAAGTTTGACGGAATACCTGTGGACTGTAGACGCAACTACGATGAATAGGTCTTCTTAGGTTCTGTGGATTAACATCTCAGCACGTGAAATTCGTAGGGTTAAATTATGCGTAGGTGGGTCCTGGTCAATGTAGGTTTAGATGAGACTGTACTACGAACAAAAAAGTTCGAACCAAGTATTCATTAAGAAAAATGGAACTGGACTACGGGAGCTTAATTATAGCATCTATCGTATTTGACTACAGAAAGCATCAAAATATCTAAAAAAATCGATCCTTTTTCAGAAAACGTGCGTACATTGTAGAACGTGGGGAAGCAAGATCACCACTTCTATAAATAGAGAGCCAAGACTGATTAAAAGATCAACTAATCAATCTTTAAAATCAATCTATTATCTCTATTCTCTATATTTTCCAATCCCTCAATTGCGTCGTCTCTCGTCTGTTTGAAGATATCCTACTAGTCTGTCGAGACTAGGATAAACCGGCAGACAGACATTCATCCTAGAATAAACCGACAGACAGATATTCATCCTGACGGGATTCCTTCTAAGTGATGTTCGGTAGCATCTACCCCTACGGTGACGTGTCTTTGAGTGCCGCTATGAGTTGCATACAAAATGCTCACGTGTGTGACGTGATGTGATTTTGCACTAACACAAATCCTCTTAAAGTCTAGATATCCACATGGTCCATAAGCCCTAAAATATTATCAACATGGTCTGCAAGCCCTAAGATATTATCAATACCTTTAATTTCTTATGAAATCTTTGTAGTTACTAGTTTGGAGTAGTACACTCCTAGGAAACGTACTTTTACATGCGGCCAAATCGTATTTTTACAGACGGCCAAGTACCCTGCCTTTGATTAAAATGTTTTACACCCGCATGTAAAAATCGATCTTCGCAGATAGGTGTTTTAAGAGACACACCTGCAAAAATCTGATTTTTTGCTGTACACTAGGAGGATCGCCTGTGCAAACATTTTTTGGCCCGAAAAAAAAGGAAAAGCACATCCACATCCGATTGCCACCACGGCGCCGGACTCCTCTCCAATCCCCATGCACCACCGCGTCGCTAGCCTCATTCCCATCCCCCACTGGGCACGCCGGCCTCCTCCCCATCCCCCACCGGGTCGCCAGCCTCCTCCCCATCACCGCGGCCTCCTCCTCTCTGTCTAGATCTGGTAGAGCAAGAAAGGGAGAGCCAGATCTGGGAGAGGGAGGGGAGGGGGAGTGGAGTGGCCGCTTCCCCTCTGCCGCCGCTGGCCGCTGGAAGCCGTCGCTACTATCTGATGTTGTCGCCACCTGAAGCCGCCGCCGCTCACTGCCCAAAGCCGCCGACACCAACCGAAGTTGCCGACGTCGACCGAAGCCGTTGCCACCCGAAGCCGCCCACGCCGACCGAAGCCACCACCTCCTCCCCTCTGCCGCCTCCGGTCGACGGAAGCCGCCCCTGCCTCCCGCCGTTGGCACCCCTCCCCTGCGCCGCCACTGCCACCCCTCCCCTTTGCCGTTGCTGGATCTGCTAGATCTGAGTTGAGGGAGAGGGAGGAGAGATGAGGAAGTCTGGATTTGAGGGAGGGGAGGGGGGTTACACTGGTGAAGAGTGATGAGGGAGATCGATTGATTTTCACCATGCTCGGTCGTCCCGCTTTTTTTATAGGGTGCGGGAATTTTTGCAGGTGGTCGGGTCATTTTATAGGTAGTTCTATTATGGGTCTGTATAAAGATTATGATTTTTACGACGGATCCACTTATAAAAATAAATATATTTTTTTAGGCAATTTTTCTAATTGTACTGTCTGTAAAAATTAATTTTTACAAGCGGGCTTTACAGGACCCCTCTATATATTTTTAAGGCGGATCTTGTTTTAGTCCGCCTATAAAAATAATAGGGGTGTTGGGAAAATGGTTTTTTAAGTATTGATATGTAATTAGTTAGAATTTTTTGGGGTTATTTGGCCGACATCTATTTTATGTGTTCATCAATTTATTTAGTCTTTATTCTTTAGTTGTTCAGTAATTTGGAGGAAGAAAATATTGACTTGCTTTTACGGGCCAGTTTTTGTGTTGCCAAGCAACCAAAGCACATATATACATATGTTGCCGTGTTCCTCATCCTCTCAGTTGTTGCTGCCTAAAAGAAGAAGGGTGAACACGAAGTATATATGTTGTCATGGCGGCGGTGTCCGATCGGTAGGGTGAAGTGCCAGTGTTTCCCCTTGGCTCATTGCCGGTAGCCTGAGATCAATACATAAGATTGCCTATAGCTTGAGATCTTTTTTTTTGAAGACTTGATAGCTTGAGATCAATACAGAGATTATTGGATTGGTAGGGAGAAAAAAATGAATATGTACGCATGGTGGGCAATAGATTAGATGGGCTTTAAAGAAGGCCCATGACGTTAAACGTGGATTAGACTTTATAGATAGACGGTTCGATCTTTCTAATTAATGTGAGATTTTATATAAAATACCCAATTAGTACAGGTATAGGCTACTTACTTTTTATTTATGTTTTAAATATAGGGTGAGTTCTATTTCTTTTTTACACTTAATTAGGAGACTCAATTGATGGGGTCACCAATAATTAGTTTTACCTTACTTTCAATTGAGAGTATGACACAAATTTAATTTGAACCATTGAAAACCTATATTTTACTAAATGTAATTTTTAAAAATATATATTGTTTAAAAACAAGTGATTGACTTGCTTGATGATTTGGAATCGCATAAGAAAAATGAAATATAAATGTCATATGTTGAAGAAATTTATTATATCTATTTAAAATATTTTTCATAATAAAATATTTTTAATTTTGATATATATTTAAAATGACACATCGCTGATTGAGTTATCAATTTTTTTACTTGTCATTTAAATTGATTAATTAAGTCGACTACCCTATAATGATATATATTTAAAATAAGCGTTGGAGTTGAAGTGCTCGACAAGGTTAGGTAGTAGTTCTATCTACCCTATAATGCACCAACTTATTTTACTCGTTCATCAGTAAGACATTCAACATCCTACAATCGTTAGCGTACCTCTAACCGACGACCAAATCTACCCCCAGCGTGCACCAGTCTCCCATGCACCCATGCAGATCCCCCATCCCCAACCCATCATGCACACCCTCTCCCCGAAAACCCTAATCTCTTCTCTCCCCTGCCGCCATATCGCCGTCTCAAGCCGTCAAGCATCGTTGCCATTGCCTGTCTCCCCTGCTGCCACATCGCTGTCTCAAGCGCCGCCGCCTTGCCATCATCTCACGTGCTCCCTCCTCTCTCCCTGCTGCCACAAGCACTGCCGTCCCAGATATCGTCGTTTGTGGTGCTGCCTCGATCTTCCCCTCTGCCCATGCCTCTATCGTCGTACCAACGACTCAGAACTAGATAGATCCAAGCATGGGAGGGGAGGATTGGGCAAGCGTCGTGAGGGAGGCAGCAACAAGGAAGTCGAGGAGAAGGAGGGGGTGGCGCGGCAGCGACGCCATTGCTAAGGGCAGGGTGTTCGGGATCCTCTACTAGCAGCACCGCCTCCTCACATCTCATCATCGTCGCTTCCTCTTCCTGTTCCCCGGCGGGCTCTCCCTTCTCTAACATACTCGCTGGTGGAGCTTGAGCTGGAGTGCACTACATCATCTCTTCCAAGGGAGGGTAGCTAGTGGCGTAGTTGGTGGGCGCGTTCAACAAGCTGACAGGGCAGATGGGGAAGGGTCTAGCCACGTCGACGTCGTCGGGTCTCCTCTTCCACGCACTCTCAAGCTGGCCTCCCACGATGGCAACAGTGGCTGTGCTCTAGCCCCCGTGTTTGCGCATCCTTTTTCGCCTACCTCGAGGTACTATGCTTGAGTCAAATGATTGCATCTCGTACATGGTGGATATCTTGTGAAATGCATAGCTAATAGCTTCACTCCATCTTGTTAATATTAGCAATCCACATGATTTGCACATGATTTGTATATATATCACCTCAATATTATTCTAAACCATGTGGAATTTTGTATGACTGAGATATAAGATACATTTCACCGTATGTTGATATGCATTACCCAAGTGATTGAATTGAATTCTGTAACATGTCACTTGCACATTGGTCTGTCCATGCTCTTTTCTAGCAAAGGATAATTCATCAAACAATGTTCATTGTAATCAAAACTCTGAAAGCAAGATCGGTACTGTTGACTGCTGTGGCACTAAGTGCCAGCATTTCACAGTCACACATGGGATACGATTGTTAGTTCAGTTAATTTTCATCTGGGTGCTTATTTGTACCACTACCACAAATACAACTTATAGAGGACATTATTATCATAGCTAAACTGATATTGCTAATTGTCAGCACTTGTTCCATAATAGCTATCCTTGTTACCCTTGGCACTGAATATGACGAGGTATGGTTCCTGAGTGGCTTTACTGAATTTTCAGTTCAGTTTTTTTTTTCTGAAAATTGCTTGCTAGCAGTTTTCATGCCCATGCATTACATCAGGCAGCAACACCGGCAAAGGGCATCTGTTTTGCTGAGCTCTTTCTTCTGACGAAGAGGAGGTAGTAAAACATACTCCTTATTAATTAGCTAAGTTGTGTTTTTTCTTTAAAATTGTGATGGCATTGAGAATCCTTTTTCTGTATTTTTCAGCTGCCTCCTTCAGGTCAGTGTCAGGTGTTAAGTTATGGAATGGTATCCAACTGTTATGACTTACAAGTGTGTTATGATTATTCAAATTAGCTCCTGATTAGCTTCCACAACTAAATTTGAGTGTGAATTGTGATAGTTGATAACCTTTCTTGTTTTTTCAATTAAGCAGGAGTATCAGATAAGTGTGATTGATAACCTGTCCGTTTAATTTTCCTTGAGCATATATTTAAATTACATGCCATTTGATTTCCATGAACTGCTACTTCTGGTTTCTTAGTGAAATTTATTTAGTTGATCATGTTTTTTTTTCTTTTTGCCTCAAGTGATGGTACATTTTTTTCATAAATTTTTATATCGAGCGAACTTATTCTTAGAAAAGCTTTGCCAACAATCGAGAACCATCACAAGATATTTAGTGCCATTGGACAAGTGTGCGAGATGTGGACAACAAGAAGATAAGAAGTATTTATTTTTTCACTGTCATCATAGCAGCTACATTGTGTTTTTCAACAAGGTATTATCTTATTTTCTAAGATTATGGGGGAGTAAAGGGTATAAGGTATTATTTATATGTGCCTCTGTTCATGTGTAGGATTGGTCGATTAGACTGCCACTAGAACAAGAGACAGACTAAAGTTAGAAGGAAAATATAATTTACTGGAAGAAAGAGTCAAAATCCACTGACTACCCTGTTGCATGCAGACCTCTCTGCTGCTGCTCATTTTGCTTTTTATCACACATTGGACCATTGATTTTATTCTAAGGCAACCACTTCAATTTTAATTGGTTTCTCATGATTAATGTGATGTGGTCATTTTCTTTTGTTATCACAAATATTGATTTGCTCTCAACCAAAGAAATTCACTATCATGTAGGTACCATATCTTTTAAGCTGGTTCTTGGATATTTGAAGTTCATGTGATAATTATATTCAAATATTTCCTGCTATATATTGACATACAAAATTTTTAGATAGATATTCCGTCTTCTGATATGCTTGTCAGAATTAGTTTCATACAACAATAACTCATGCTAATTGATCAGTTAGTTCCTACATTAGGGGTCAAAAGAGAACATTGCAAGTTGACAGACATGGAACAAATAATCCTGAACAATGTGTATATGACCTGAACAATAGGCCCGATAAACAGTGAGGTAACTTAACATATATGTCTTTGTGAAATCATGTCATTAATAGATTTTGGTGTATTACATATATAAAGGTCTGGTATCTTAACATATATTTCTCTGTGAAATCATGTCATTAACAGATTTTGGTGTATTAGACTTTGGTATATTACATATATGTCTCTGCCAGTTGTTTTTTTAATCTTTCTGATGCATTAGAATAATTTCTGATATATTAGTCAGTGTGCCAATTAGATATATTCAAGTGCTGCTCCTCAAGTGCCTTATTAACTTTTGCAATCCAAACCATGTTTTCCAAGCCAAATAAGCTTGAATCTTTAGAAGCACAATTAGTCGTGTGGAAGCAGTTCATGATAGTCTGGACATTCATGAAGACAAGGTATCTGCAATTTAAGTGGTCTTTATATAAATTTATATGCTATTTTTAGATATCAATTTAATTTGATCTTCAAGGGGTAACATGGTTTTCAAGAGAAATTATACCTACTTTGTGTTAGAATAGTATAAAGAAGCTTATGCTATTTAGCTTATTCCTTGTTCAATTATGTTACTTTTTGCAAGCAGGAGAAAAAGGTAACATGAGCTTGCAATAGAAGTGCTGGAATAATTCAGTCTTTTGGTTGCTGATGAAATCATTCTTGAATGAAGATGTAACCAAAACTATTTGTTGAAACTTGAAAATAGTACTTCTGTCCGCTGCGTATTGGTTGCAGAACTTTTAATTGTCATGGTTACCTATCATGGTGTTTGCCTCAATATAATCCACATTTTTACTTAAGTTGGGGTGTAATTATTTTTCTGGAAATTTGATGCAT
Source organism: Oryza meyeriana var. granulata (assembly GCA_003991445.1). Classification (NCBI taxonomy): domain Eukaryota; kingdom Viridiplantae; phylum Streptophyta; class Magnoliopsida; order Poales; family Poaceae; genus Oryza; species Oryza meyeriana. Next base: position 427,397 of record RYFJ01000574.1, read on the forward strand.
ATCTATTTAACACATAATTATGAGATTATCAGGTCATCACATAGCTGTTGTTTCTCTCCAACAGTAGCGTGAAAAAGTTAGAAGTTTTAGTCCATTTGATATATTGTGGTGACATGGATTTCACGTGCACGTGGCTATGTAATTAATTATAATAATAATATAATAACTCTTTTTATCTCATTTCATGTTGTATTCCTAAGATATATTTTTTTGTTGGATTTGTATTACCAAATGTTGTTATAGTGTTAACACCGACATATTACTAGTCACTACCAGAATTTGGAATTTTCGTGAGGGTTAAAATACCCTCACGAAAATAGGAATACCCTCACGAAAATATTTCCGTGACGGTCTACTCTCACGCAAATCAGAAGCCAGGAAAATGTCCTTTTCGTGACGGTGCTCACCCTCACGAAAATTACGCGGTCTACTCTCACGCAAATCAGAAGCCAGGAAAATGTCCTTTTCGTGACGGTGCTCACCCTCACGAAAATTACGCGACCACCCGACCAGTATTTCGTGAGGGTGCTCACCCTCACGAAAAAGGACCGGCACCCTCACGAAAAAGGACTTCCTAGGAGGTCACCCATCCTCCCCCGCCCGAGCACGCTTAACTTCGGAGTTTTAACGGGATCCGGTGCTTTGGTGCGGGTATAATCACATGTAAAATACTTACGCTACCAGTTAGTCTAGTGCTTTCTTGTCCGAGTGAGGTAGATGGCGCTGTACGCTATTTTCGTGAGGGGAAAATTATTTTCGTGACGGTGCGTCAAGCACCGTCACGAAAATATGTTTTCGTGAGGGTTTTTATTGCACCCTCACGAAAATTGTGATTTTCGTGACGGTGCATAAAAAACCCTCACGAAAATTCGTCACCCTCACGAAAATAGCGTTTTCTGGTAGTGAGTGATTGTACTTAGCATCATAGTTCCAACATTGTGCTATAGTGGAACTGAGTAAAGAAGGGATTAAGGAGTATAATAGACATTCACTTGTAAGGTGCTTTAGCTTTGTCCTAAGTTAAATTTTTCTAACTTTGACTAAATTTATAGAAAAATAAACCAATATTTATGACATCAAATTTGACTTAAGACAAGACTAAAACACCTTACAATAATAGAGGGCAGTAGTTTCCTTCTTCTCAATCAGATCGTATTAAGATATTATATTTAAGTGATGCGATGTTCAATAGAAAAATACACAAACTTTTAGTATGTCTTAAAGGCAAATTTTAAGACTATCTTCTAGCAATGAAAAGCATTTTTTTAGTCGTCTAGTAAATTTTGGTCCTATTCTTTTCCTCTATCAATTATGTTTTATGGGGCCACTCTTCTCAAGCTCTTAAACGGTATAGACTTTAAAAATTATTATATATAAATTTTTAGAGTACTTTTTAAAATATATTTTCAACTTTATGATAGCTAATTCATCCGTTTGAACCCTCAAATATTATTACAAAATCAGATAATCTATCATCCATTCAGAATAGTCAAAGGGGACCAAATAAGACTGTATCATTATTTCTAATGTCTACGACACCTTACAAACGTAATTAGTTACTAGATATGTAAAATTATTCAAGGATAAAAGTAGTAATTCTGACATATTTAAAAATAAAAATCTGGCTGCACGAGCTACCAAGCAGAGAAGATGGGAGAACCCATTGGCTTTCTCAACCCATGTCATATTTCCGAGCCAAATCATGCTTTCAAACTAGACGGGAAAAAAAATCTAAGAAGCTAATGGACAGGACACCTGAGGAGAGGGAGGAATACATTAAAAAAAGAAAAAAGAAAAAATATTGGAGGTGGCCACGTACATGGGACGCACAATACTGTCTATGCAGAATAAAAGATGTATAATGGCCCCATACAACTTTGGATAAGTTTGATACCCTTTAGTGACTTCATTTCTACTTGATCAATACTTGGCCAACTAAACAATTTATTACCCTATTTGTAGCGACCACTTCATTTGTTTCCTCCTGCATCCGAAGCATGGGGAAGCAGTCATACTAGACCCCCTCGACACCCCGGTTTAGTCCTACAACCAAATCCTCCATGTCATAGATTAGCAAGCATATCTCTCATACACTTTTATTCAAGCTGGTCTGTATAGTTATGACTAATAAAAACTCTGTTATAACAGCGCATACAAGTTCTACTATATGAAAGGAGGACAAAGGGTAGTGGAAAGAGCCCGGATCTTGATCCGTAATAAGTGGCCGGTAATATAATATCCACGTCACAAAAACTTATCTTCTATATGTATACGCGTAACTAATTTAATTACATTGTATTTTATGTCTTACGAAGTGCCATAAGTAACCAAAAGGCAACATCCTCTGTGGATATTATGTTTGCGATACCTAAGAGTAGAAGGGAGGTGTTTCAAGAACCTTGAGAATGTAAGTTAATTACTATATATATGCCGTTACAATTATTCATATGTAACAGTTGGTAAAGTCTTTAATTTTAATTTTGCCGTGCTTTCGATGCAGCTGCCTAGAATTCCAAGATCGGGACGAGAGATGAATGATCAATCCATTGAAAATATACAGCGGGACATCTGCCATTTCATCCAACATGAGTGTTGTCGCAAGTTAGGGCATTTCTTCGACAAAGAAGGCAGTCTCACCACGGACCCCAAATTTTTAGAACTAATTGATTGGAAAAAAAACTATGATATAATTAAATTCTATGTATAGTGCGGTAAATAGTTCATTTATCATATGTATTATTGTATGTATAACAATGTATGGTAATATTTCATTGATTGGACATTCATTCATCATATGTATATTTCAATCGGTCACCAATTATGCGCTCAATATAATCATCGAAGATTATGTACATAGGCAGTATAAATTGTAAATTAGAGATAAATATCATCACATGCGGTCAAATTTTGGTGGGAAAATTTAAAATTGGCACAAATTTCATCACAGGCGGCTAGTGCAAGAAGTGGGACTTATTACCGCAGGCGGGCCTTGTAGGTAGGTCACCTGCGAAAATGTATTATCGTAGGCGAAAGATTTACAAGAACCGCTTGAGGTAACATGTTTTCACAAGCGGTCGATTTACGAGGCCTGCCTGCACTTATAAGTTTTCGCAGGCGGGTACTTTACAAGGACCGCCTGTGATAATATGTTTTCCCAGGCGGACGTTTGCCCGCCTGCGGAAATCATATATTTTCGCAGGCCTTTAGTCACCGGTGGGTATGCCGGCTGCCTACGAAAATGTGTTTATGCTACCGATGATGTCCTGTTTCGTAGTACTGTAAGTTGCTAGCAAATCCATCCAATGGAAACCATCCAACCCGTAGTGTGTAGCGCCCCCAAATGCACCTTGGTTTTGTTGGCATTTCCTTTGGCACTGACAAGCTCATTCGGTGAGCCCATGCCCAGCCTTCTCCTACTTACCTTTGTTACCGACACCTCTGCAATGCCCAGAAATTCACAACCAGAATTCTGAACATTTCTGTATATTAAATCCCTGTCCAGGAAAGTCAGGGTACATAATACTAAGTTGCCATACAGAGTACGCTTTACAAACAGATCAAAATTGTCTTACATCAATGCAGCGGAAAAAGATGAAGAAGCCAAGGCTTCCATTCCACAGGCAGCTTGACGGTGGATCCAGCCTATTCCTCCTGACGATCCTCGTTGGACAAGAACTCCATCTCTGAGAGGGGAAAAGGGAGCAAGGCTGAGTACCACCCACAGTACTCAACAAGCCATACCCGTAAATATGTACAATGCACGGGACATAAAGATAGGCTCGGGGTTCATTTACGTGAAAGCAGTCTCAAACAATAGTAGTTCGCAAATAGGTAAAATGTTATTTAATTAAGCAAGATTAATTCATCACCGATCAACGTTACACCACGTTGACCAAGCCCAACCATCCATCCTATCCCTACAACATGTTTTGAATCAATTTATTAAGATGAGACTAATCACGGTGAGTCTTGACCAAATGCCCATAACCGCGGGCACGGCTGTCCGAATAGATTTTAACTCTGGTAAGAGGTGTACAACTATACCCATAAGACACAGCCCCACACACGTTCCCGTGTGCCAGCGTGTCACCTTGACACCCCGCGAGAGCCTGTGACAGGACCGTTTATGCAACTCCTCCCTAACCATACACACCACGCTGAGGTTGCACCTGCCAATAGGGCACACCATATCGACCAGGCTACCCCCCTTTGCCATAATAGATCTGAAAGCTGATCAACCCACCCCGAGCCGACCCAACTCCATCACGCCCATTCTCACCAACAGTGCCTGGGAGAGGGAGAAGCTACGCTACAAGCCCAGCCGTTGCCCACGCTAGCTTGTGGCATGTACGAATAATTGCTCAAGGGGTTTCCGTGAACCGGTTCTTAATTGCCATAGGTGTGACTAGCAAAACCATGCACCCACAGCCCGCCTTTAGGGTCAAAGTTTAGTTATATAAGTGTCCATGTCCAAAGTTCCATCCTCTGACATAAAGTCGAACAATAAATGTAATAATGAGTTTTTAACCCCAAGATGAGTTAGTTGATTCTAAGCATGGCTAAGCATCCTAAAAATATTCCATAATCAGATTGTTACCTAGGCTACAAAGGTATAAAGGGTTGTCAAACTATGGTGGTCAAATTGTATATATAGGTTAAGCACCATCCCACATGAAATAATAAAATCATGCATCTTTATTTAAATAAAACAAAATATTTGACATAAATTAGGGGTAAAATGATCAAGAACATAGTGTAACTTGCCTTACTTTGGCTCTGCAAACTCTGCAACTACCTCGTAGTACACGGGAGGGTCGAAAACGTTGGTTTCTATAGCAATCAAAGCACAAACAATTAAAAACAATACATGAGAACACTAAAACATGACCTGAAACTATTTTTAATGGATTTTTGACATTTTTTTGGATTTAATGAAATTTGAATGGAATTAATCGGAGCTCGTTTGCATTTGTTATGATTTTTTAAATGTTTCTTTGTGTTTTTACTATACAAAATAATTCCTTATCGATTTATTGCATAATTAAAAGGAATTAATGCGTTAGCGGACCACGGGGCCAGCATCGACAGGCGGGGCCCACGGGTCAGTGGCGCACGAGAGTGCGGCGCACGATGGACGCGGTCCACATGGGTGCCGCCGCGGGTGCAAGCGCACGAGCGGCTCTGATCTGCCGAGGCAGATCAGACGGCCCAGAACGGGGCCGAGCCCCGCCGGCGCACGTGGCCCGATGGTCGCCCGTGGCCATCCAGTGCGGCGGAGAGCAACAGCATGCGGTGGGAAAGACGGGAAGTCTAAGGGGGCGCTCACCGAGGGGCGGCGATGACGGGAAGGCAACCAACGACGGTGAACAGAGGAGCTAGGCAGCGGCAAAGGCTCGGGTTTGATGGCGACAACGTGTTCCGGTTGTGACCGAGGATGACAATGGATGGAATGGCGGCGAGAAAGATCTGGGGAAGGTGTAGGAAGGGGTTAAGGGCGAATTGGCTGAATGGATCAATGAAAAATGGCGACCAAAGGCCGGCGGAGGCACATACTGAAGACCTTGACGGGGAGAACGGGGTTCCGGTGGTGAACCGGGGCATACGGTAGCCAGACGAGATGCACCAGGGTGCAGCACAGCTAGCGGACACGAGCGCTGTGGCTGGCGGCATCTATAGCGGCGGTGGCGCATGGCTGAGGTCGGTGGAACGAGGTGGCAGCTCGGGATCTTGGTGTTGAGAGGGTTAGAGGGCACTAGAGGCTTCGGTGTTTGGGGAAAAAGAAGCGGAGGGGCACAGTGAGGGCTTAAGTAGGCACGGGAGTGGGGAATCGTGGATGAGGCGGCCAACTTTCTCGAAATTATGGACAGTGGCCGTGGCGGTGTGGGGGTGGAATCCACTTGAGATCGTGGGCGAGATGAGCGGGAGACGTGGGGGAACGTCTAGACAACTCGGTCCGCGTGGTTTGAATCGAGGGCAAGGGCGCACGCTGCTGGGGTGAGGCAGAAATCCGACGGCGGGTGGGATTTTTCCCCTCTGGCCGATTCGGCCGGAGGAGGAAGACGACTCGACATGTGGGTCCCGACCCTACATGTCCGCGGCCAAGGCAAGCGGCGCGGCTGGCGGGCGGGGCCCAGATGGCAGTGAGGGGGAGCGAGAGGAGACGCGCGGGACGTTTGGGCCGTGGGGGCAGGCCAGAACAGGGATGGGCCGTGGCCTGGGAGAGAAAAAGAGAAAAGAAATAGAAAAGAGAAAGGAAAAAGAAATCCCAGGGATTTCCCGGAGATTTTTAATTCCAATAACAAGTTTTAATTTATTAAAAATACTTCCAGTGCTCTAAAAATTCCAATAAAAATCCTATTAGTGTATTTTGGCAAGAGGAATACAAGAAAAATACTCCCAGCCATGATGGATTGTTATTTTGCATTTTCACCATTAATTAATTTCCATAGCCTTATTTAAATATTTTATTTGAGCATATTCTTAGTATATTTTTGTGTGGCTCTATTAAGTGGAAAACTCGGGGTGTGACACCTCTCCAGTCTCATCTTCCTCCAACCATTTGACCCCAGATTCCATCTCGCCTACAGATTTTGCTGCTAGCTCCGAGATTACATTACAAACCTCTTTTTTTTCTTGAGAGGGCCATTACAAACCTGATTCACATAAAAGTTGATCGACAAACCTCATACACAAGTAGTTGAACTAGATTATGCAGGCTGATTGAAAAGCCCAAGCTGTCTGTTGCAGTAAGATTTGTGGCTCTACCCTGATATATCTGATATCATTCCTCTGTTTATTTTACGATCCATTTTGTCTCCTAAACTCTCTACTACAAGTTTCAGAATTTTAAAATACCAGGATATATTGTATACTGTATTGCTGAATTATTTGCCGAGTGCATCTATTGTATTATAACTGTATTATATATATATGTGTGTGTGTGTGTGTATATATATTAGTAAAAAGTTGTAGACAATGCAGTTGTAAAAACTTATGTCTCCAAATGTCAAGTCAATGATTGTCACATACCCCGAAAAATGTATTATAAAAATCATGTAACAAAATATGTAAGAAATAAATCATCTCCTCTGTGTGTGCATATTTTATTTTCATTGTTTGTGGATCTTTATTGCATTCTCATAATAGGCTCATAAGTACTAAAGTGGACAAGAGAAAATTCTAAAAATAATTGATTTAGTGGAAAAATCTGGAAAAATTCTTAAAATTTCTACACATCACCCTAAGACTACCTGTATTTTCACAAGATTTTACAACTTAATTTGGTACCCTAGGTAAATCCCACAAGTCTGCTGAAATCTGGAATTCAAATCTTTAATCCAGCCAAGTTTGTAATTTCACCAAATACAAACCACAGCTTGTCATCCAGTGAAACTCTGCCAGGTTGTTCCCCTATGTGCCCTCTGCAACCAGTAATTTTCCCCAAGCCTAGATCCCAAATTAAGCACATGAAATATTAGGTGCAAAGCCCCTGCACTGAGTTGGACAGCAGCTAATCACTCTCTGATGCCATCTTTGCTTTTTCACCCGAATTAAACCACACCAAACCAGGTCTTGCCAATTGACCAGTGGACAAATCAAGTACCCCTCTGTCTCTGGGATTTTTGGCCGAATTAACTTCATCTTTTAACCTACCCAAACAGCAAGGGAGAAACAGCTTGAATCCAGCAGACTGGGACTTGAGTTTCTGACCCCGTTTCCTTGTCTCTCTCTGACCGGTGGACCCCACCAACCCTGGGCTCACATGACAACCTCACAGCCTTGCCAGCTAGCTGACCACTGCTGAGGAGCCGCGCCACGTGTTAGAGCGCTTCGCCTCGCCGAAGACCGCCCGTGGTCGTCCACGCGCTGTCTGACCTTGCGTATTTGAGGAGCCCTCGCATCCATAGAGAGAGTGCTCTCTCCACATTGTGTTCTCCACAAAGAACTGGCTTGAACACCACTGGGACACCAGGAACATCATCGTCTTCCTCGGTACTGGTGAGATACTCGCCGTCGTGCCACTTCTCTAGTCGAGTTTGCCGTCGCCGTCGTTGTCGTCTCTAGAGTCCGCCGCTAGGTTGCCGCCATTTTGACGAACTCCGACTATCCCAGACCGGGCCGCCTCGCCATTGATGTCGCCGAGACCCCAGGAGCCAGACGCCCCAACCAATCGCTGCCGTAACGCCGTGTACTAGTAGATCGAGCCCGTCTTCTTCCTCTCCGGTGAACGTGCTGCCGTCATCGATTCACCGTCTCCGGTGAGCCATTGTCTGATTCCTTGCTCTGGTGATCTCCCTAGGTCTCAACTAACCCGGTCGATGCCCTTGCTCAACTACCCATGGACCGGAGTCCGCCGCCGACGTGCCACCGATGATTTTCGCCGCTGCCAGGATGATCCGCAAGTCGCCGCCACTGTCCAAACCTCACCAGCCTTCGCAAGACCCTTGCTGAGCTACCTGGAGGTCCCTAGGAGCCCATGCATGCATGCACTTGGACGGGAACGGGTTGCATCGTTGGATGCCTCTATGTTCAGAGACTCCCCACCGCTTGCGCCACTACCACCAATGACTCCGACCACCGTAGCTCATGAAACCACCACCCATAGCTTCACCGTGGACCGGGCTACATTTCTTGTATAGGCCGTATTGTGCAAAACCCCGTAGAACGCCCCCGGCACCGGTGAGAACGTCGTCGGGTCGCCGTTGCTCTGCTTCGCCAGCCGTGCGCCGTCGCCACCTCACTGACATGCAGGACCCACAGATTAGAGCACGAGGATCTAATTAGAAGATGATTAAAACTTGAAGTATTAATTAGCAAGAACATCTGTCTCTTACATGTGGACCCAAGGACGTATATGTGATAACCCTAAAACTGAAGGACTCTTAACAAAGTCGCCATGGCATGTGGCCGAGGACAGCAGGATCTAATCCCTAGAACCCGAGGGGCCTCTATGCAAAAGATGTTACACTGATATGTGGGCCTAATCGATTTAAAATCCGGAAATCTAAATAAAAATGCTTATAGCTTTATCCGTTGAACTGAAAAACTGAATAAACTTGTAAAATGCATAATAAATTCATTTTAACTCTAAATGGAGCAAACTAAAATTTGTTGGAACCACAAAAATGTGTTCTTTATTCCTGTGAACTAAAATTTGCCTCAACCAGTACATAAATGACCTCTAAAATTTGTATAATGGATAATTGGATTATTTAAGGTATAAAAATATGTTGGAACTTCTAAAATTCATAGAAAATTCATATCGGCTCTAAATGAGGTGAACCAAGTTGCAATAAACTCATACAATTGTGATCTATTTTCTTGTAAGTCTAAATTTGACAAAAATACCTCCTAGAATACATTAAAAATCTGGGTAACATCTAAACACCGTATTTCATATATAAAACTTGTAAAATCAATATCTCACACATACAAAAAGATAAAATGGAAATTCTTTCACTACTGGTCATCTAAAATCAGAACCTACACACTGCATGAAAATCACCCATGATAGTACATATTGAGATTTTTTTGCATTATTTGGTATTTATTCGTATATTGTTATATTTGTTAGAGGACGAACTCGTTGCCGTAGGCGAGGGTGATTTGTTGTTGATTAGGTTGAAGAAGCTGAGCAAGGCAAGTCCTTTCCCCACTCCCTTTGACCAATTTGACCCTATATTTTGGGGATAAATGTTTTGATTGCAAATATGCATGCGTATTTATAACGTATAATATTTGAAGTGTGGTTAGATGGTAGATATGACCTAATTGCTGCATTATCCACCTTTGATGCTTGTTATCCTACTGTTTGTAACCATTGAAGAGATTAGAGTGCTATCTAAGTGCTCAAATGGGTATTAAAATGATTAATATGCTCCTATATGCTTAGACATGCTTCTAGAATTGCTAAGTAACAATATGGTCACTTTATACCTTTCAAAATGGGCATTTTTATACTTTAAGACAGAGGTGTATCCTCTAAATAATTGTGAACTAAAATGATGAAAAATTGTTTTAAGACTTGGGCGGCAAGTGGTATACATATGGTGCCAGTTGTATACTGATAGGGGAGTGTTCGCCTGAGTCGATTAAGGACTGAACTCAATCATATTCTTATGTTTACAGTACGACCACATGTTCTAATATGGGATGGCCATAGCTCACTAAGTTGCTCATTATTTAGCCTTGCATTTTGGTAGGCCGGAGTAGTATGGGTTATGTTATTGTATTAATTCAGAGGAGCTACCTATGAGACCCGTAATGGTTAGGCATCTAAGTTTGTCCAATACAATGGTGTAGTGCCTTGTGGGGAAACGGGATGGTTTGCCACCACGATGTTAGGTTCAAAGCGAGGGCCCGCTACCTAATGGCTCTAGGTCATTCCTAGGGTGGGTTCTCACTTACCGTCACTGATGCAGAGCTAAGTTTTGAGCAATGGAAGGGCTATGTCGTGAATAGTAAATTGGGTACCTTTGGTATCGCGTGCCATGCTTTGCATGATTACTATATTGCGTCGTGTGGGTAAAGAGTACACACTCTGCAGAGTTAAAACTAATCGATTAGCCGTACTCACGGTCATGAGCGACATAGTTGTGCCTATTTAGTATAGTCTTATGATTTATGAAATTGTTTATGAAAGTGGGACATGGGTAGATGATTTACTTTATTTATGGATACATGATGATGAGATTATTAGCTTGATGCCATGAAGGGCAGCAGGCATGATATCTTGTTGTTACTATGTTGACCACAATGATTTACTTCTATACATGTTTTAAATGCTTTAATAACTGCCGTTGCAAAAATCTTGTGAACTAAAATTTGCTTTATGCTAAAATAAACCTACAAATAGCCTTCCTTTGAATGTAGCTTGCATGTATGATAGGTTTGACATTGCCAGTACATTATGTTCATAATGTACTAAGTCCTACTCTGTTTTGTGTAGACTTTGATGCAGGTGAGATGTACAATAGTGTTGAGTGCTCTGCGGGTGACACCGAATTTCATGATGGTTCTAACTAGGAGACTACCCCTAGTCGGTTTGCTTGTGTGGGATAGGTAGACACATATTCCGTGGAACTTAAATAATTTGGCCGGTCGGCCTATGTAATAGCTAGTCGTACTCTATGTTTGTCTATCTGTACTCGTACTACCTTTTATTTGGATGCCAATGCTTTGAAGAAAGTGTGAGGCTAGTCACTTTTCCTAGGGGCTAGCTGAGCACAAGTATGGGCTTGGACCAATTGAGATGTTTGCTTAATAGCCGCTTGGGTTCGAGTCCTCTGTGGTATGTAGTCGCTTGGTCGCCACCATCGAGTGGTTGACAGGCATACTTCGAAGGGACTGGTAAGGCTATTTTGTTGAGTATCTCATTTGTTCTGAGTTCGACGCTTTAAGTTTGTGTCGTGTTTGTCATTCGCAACGTCAAGTCGGTTTTGAGGCGTGTTGGTTACTGTATTTATTTGGTTTTATTTGACATCCCACTACTCCAATAGTTAGTGTTGACGTGGTGAGTTGCAAAATAGGGTACAAGTCTTAGGGTGTCCACAATGATATCAAATTAAAATATAGCGTGAGGGATCATCATATATATGATGCTGTCACATTATACTACCTCATTTTGAAACTATCGAATAACAAACTGTGCCCATTCTCTGAAGCTCTTCCAATGAAAAGTTATGTAATTTGCTTTCATTCATAGGACCGTGTAATTAGACTTAGCCTAGTACATTAACCCACTATATGAAGACTGTAGAGTGGCTCTTTGAGTGGTAGGGGTGGATATGTGGAAAGGACCCATGGGGCCAGATTGACATGTCTTAACAACAATGGGACTCATGAAAGTATGACGATAAAGCTAACCTTGCCTAGGCCTGGCAGGAGTTTCAATTGCTACGATGGACTGATACCCCAATTTGTAGTAAATAGCAGAAAGTGGGACTCGAATGACTCTATTCTCCTTGGCTACGCACAATTCGATGGTATCATGTGAGTAAAGCTAGATAGTTTCTGTAGAGATGAATCTTTAAATCATTCAAATGTACCATGCTCCCGGAAAAGGAGTTATGTCATGGGGTGATTTCTTTTTCTCATGTTACGAGTAGTTTTTATAATTAAAATGTGGATATGATAAAGATGATGATGATGGTGATTGATGCTGCTACCGTTTTAAACATGCGCTTATAAATACTAGCAAATGAAATGATTGTCAAAGCAGGGAAAAACCACTTATGATAGGTTTGTTATGAACTATCCTTGTTGACAAACCCTATTCCTTCTACGCCTTGCCTATATTATATTTTAATTATCGTGGCTCGTGGCTTGTTGGGTAGCCTCCTACTCATCTCTTTGCATAAAGTGTGCTTTAGAGCATCAGTTCTGTGCTGAGGAAACACAAGAAGGATCATAAGAGTTCTTTAGTGGTGACGAGTTCTTTTCTAGGTCGGCCTGCTCTCATGTGTGGCTGTGGTGGTAATTTGTCGGTTCTTGTGTATGGATCTTTTGCTTGTAGGGTGAGCGGTGTAGTAAAGTTTGGCCTATCGGCCCCTAAAAACATTCCGCAGTTGCTTTTATGTAATATATTTTGTATAAAACTTGGTTATGTGTGTCAAAAGCAGTTTTGTTTATCAATCTGTGCATGAACAAAATCCTAGATGATTGCATGTGGTATCAGGATACCGTACTCAAACCAAGTATTCCCACATGACCCACATGATCTTGCTATTAATCGTACGTGACTAGTACCCTTGTAATCACTAAACAACAGTTCTGAGATGTTATTAGTTGTGCCAAGAACACAGCTCAATTGACCATGAGGATCAATTCTTCCAAGCAACCGAAAACAAAGAAAGAACAAAGATAAAGAGCAATCTGAAAATTGTTAGATATAAAAGTCACACAAATAATACATGACGTTCAATAACACAAATATGTAGATCTAACCGATGCTAGATACTACATAGAGTTTGCATGCCCATAGGGCTAAAATGAGTTAGACAAACCTAATCTATGGGAGTTGCCACTAGTAGCTATTTATACGAAAAATAAGTATCAGCTTCTGATTTGCGTAGATGGATGGCATCTGGGGACATGGTGAAAGTACCAGAAGGCCATGGCCTCACTCTCCTTTCAGGTGTTGATTTGTGCATGCGGCAAGCATGCATGCATATTAGATTCTCTCATGCATGGTAGTTGGCTTGCTCCAACGATTTTTCTCTACATGGCTTGGAGATGCACCACTAACAAGCATGCACATGCGTGCTAATATCCCTTCTTTGTTGCTTAACCTTGCTGATACATATGTTCTTCCCTTATTTTCTTGCGGGCCTATCCCAATATTCTGAATAAAAAATGAAAATAGCCATACTTAAAATGACTTTACCCGTTCAATAAAAAAATGAGTTTACCTAATAATTAAATAGTAAAAAAATCAGTGATGTACTTGTCATGTGATGGCTAGCTATGAGCTTTTCTGTAGAGGTGTTATTGGTGTGCCATGCCTAAATGGCTACAGGAGCCAACAGAGTGCTTGAGCGACTGCTCCTTTAGGGAGTGCTCTAGTTTGAATATGTATAGCATTGTGATGTTGTAACAGTTGTGCCCACTTGAAAAAATTAGATGAACTTTTTAGGGCGATTTAGGATTTAATACAATACATTCCAGAAATTTTTACATTCTATAACTCCATGTGGATTCCAAAGGAAAGTGTCTGAACCTTAATGTTAGGCAAGTGTCTGAACCTTAATGTTAGCTTCTAAATGCATGCATGAATAACCATTCTGCAGACTGCGGGTAAACAATGGCAGACATACAAGAAAATAGGGGTGCTACATGCGTGATGGGAGATGTACCATCTGCTTATTTTACTCATGACTCCACGTGCATAACCATGCATTTGTTATATACATCAAGTGATATATCCATACATATAAAGACCCACATAATTACTATTTTTGATTAACAATGACCATCATTTGTTGTTTGATACCATTGGCAACCTCATGTGCACTTGTGTGCCTAAAGGGCACTGACAACGAATTTATTTCCTTGTTTCTTTGACCAAGCTGAGATTTCTACTACGAACCTATCCATCACCAGGCTTGGCAAGTACATTGGCACCACAACGCAGTCCTCACTGTCAGCATTCTTGCACTTCATGAAATTGCTAGATAGGTTGCGCGTGATGTCTCCAACCATTGGTACTCCATCGCCAATGCGCTTCCCCCACCCAAAGTCTATCTTGTCCTCTCCAATGGATGTTAAGTCAAACGCAAGATATGTTCGATCAACAACAATAGAAGGCCACTTACGTGATGCTAGCATGTCCACATTAGATTTAACATACTCATCTGTCACTTCTAGCTTTGCTTTATGCACGAGATCAAGTGCATACCCAAGAGGGTTTCTGCACAAGTCAACAACCGTTGTTTCTACACCGTGAAAAACAAAACAATTGCCATAGTAACCTTGTGGGATCGGTGGGTTGCGTTTCCACCTGCCACGGAAGTTTACAACGAACATGCGACACACATGTTCAGCAAGAGAATAACCCAATGCAATGGTGCGGCACTTCCATATTGCTGCAACTATCAATTCAAATATAGCACTTGAGTGCTTCAGGTATATGGGGATATGGCTTCTCATAGCAGATATCTCTGCTGGCCCAAAGAGAAAGTATTGGCCTACCATAGCATTGGGAGGCGTGGATTGCATTATATCATTGGCTGGATTACCATCATGGAGTGGCTCATATGCCAAGTGCTTACATCTGATCCTGGGTGGGAAACAGATAGTTAGAAGCTCCCTGTTCCACAAAGGAAATATGGTCGGTAATGCTTGGCCACATGCAATGGCACCTATAGCTCTGATGAACTGAATCGTGCCAAAGCCATCGCTTATGTTATGGCAAACATGAAAGCCAACAACAAATCCTCCACATTTTAGTCGTGTCACCTACATATAGTAGATAGACAAACAAATCCATTAAAAGTATAGTAGTGTACATCAACAAAATGATAGTCCATAGTGCATAAGTTCTTTCACGGGGGGCATCTTTTTTTCTATAGTGCATCAAAGAAAAAATTGATGGATTATGTTTATGTAATAATAACATGCATAAATATGATAATGTTCTACGAAACATACCTATGAGTAGTTAACACAGCACATGTGTGCTGCAAATACACTACTAGATCATTCAATGTTCATGAAGAAAGCAAGGCAAATCACTTATATATACCTAAGACATTAGATGTTTTATCACACAATTTCTATGAATATTTTTCAGAAAAAAAGATATTTATATGTTGAATACAATTTGTACGTTATATTGGTATTGATCTATTCCAAAACTAACTAGGAAGATTGCAACACTTGTTCGTGTTGAAATATATTGACATGGACCCGACAAAACCACCACAATGAAAGGGCAGCCCCATTCTTGCGATAGTCACCCCTGTTAGACATGGACCACTAGTACACAAGTATCAATCCAAACCGATAATCACTGTCGGTTAATCTAAATCCACCACTAAAAAAATATCACTGCTGGTTCATAACAACAACCAACAGCGAAACTACCACTACTGATTTTTAGGTCCGCAATAAAAATCATTTCTCTACCAGTTTTTATTGTGAACCCCCAACGCGCGCCGCCATAGACCCCCAACATGTGTGCAACCTTCTTCTCTAACCTCCTCTCGCACCGCCGTGCACCTCCTCACGCACCGCCGCCACAGATTGACCCAACGTGCAACCTCCTCATCTCGCACCGCCGCCTCCTTGCGCCTCCCCACATCACATCAGCGGACCTCAGTGTGCTGCCCCTCCTTCCTTCCCCGTTCCCTCTCCCAGCAAGCCTCTGCCGCCACTTCAGTCCCCCACCTCTACCGCCGGCACCAGCCTCCACAGCCCCCCCAACTTTGTAGTCCCCCAGCCCCCCACCTCCCTAGCCACCCCACTCCATCCTCTCTGCCTCCCCCGCCAACCCAAGCCAGTTCCCCAAGACCCGCCACCTCCCCTTGTGGAGGCTATGTGCCCTGGGTACCTCATGAGAACCATTAAGGCCACTCGGACAGAGGATGAGCCTAACCTTATAATTAAGGATATAATAGGATTCGGCATACATTACCTTATACGACAAGGAAAGGATATAGTCCTAGTCGGGCATGTTGTATTCTAGAAGGAAATCCCTTGATCGGAATCTGACTAAGATTCCTACCTTGTAACCCTGTCTCATCGGTATATAAGGAGAGGCAGGGTGCCCCCTCGAGGGCATAGCGAAATCTCACCAGAGAAACTTTAAAGGCAATACACAACAGCTGGAAGTAGGGTAT
Organism: Oryza meyeriana var. granulata; assembly: GCA_003991445.1. Taxonomy (NCBI): domain Eukaryota; kingdom Viridiplantae; phylum Streptophyta; class Magnoliopsida; order Poales; family Poaceae; genus Oryza; species Oryza meyeriana. Next base: position 443,734 of record RYFJ01000574.1, read on the forward strand.
TACTTCATCCTGAGGGCCTGAACCAGGATAAATCGTCTCGTGTTCCTGAACCAGGATAAATCGTCTCGTGTTCCTTTGCAATTCATCAAGTTTACGTCTCACGAGTAGCCCCATATTCTTATTGCCGATACAAAACATCGACACCCCTTCACCTCCAATTTCTTCCTCAAAAATTAGGGAAAAGTGTTTGGTCGCACCTCAAGCATCATCTCAGCACCTGGTAATTTTTTAGTGGTTGCAAATTTGCGCAGGTGCAACCTTTTGTTAAGTTCTCGATTTATCAAGTATCTTGGTTTCTCTTATATTAAACAGTGTAGAGTCATCTAGGAATGGAGTGAGCAAAGATCGCGGGTGTTCGCATGCAACAAGACAACATCATTTGAAAGGAAGAAGACACGAATGGTAAGCATACTATTGTGTTCAATTTCAATTTTTCTGATAGTTGATTGTGAAAATAGAGCCATGTGTGTGATATAGTTAAATGTGCATGCTAGCAAAACAAAATGGTCGAAATACTTACCTACTTGGATCTGTATTTTTGTGATTTGATGTGTTGAAAATGCTCAACACTGGCGAATGCCCATGGACTAGTGCGAGAGTCAATACACAACAAGAATTTTCAGGAATACATCACTAATTAGATATTATACGACCCTAGTTAGACAAAAAAAAGTTGACAAATTTATAGAGTTTGCATTTGCCTGCACTGGTCCTCAATGCCTACGCCCAGCCGTGCCTACTTGCTGCACTGCTTCCGGCCTGCTGGCTGCTGCACTGCTATTGCTGACCTGCTGTCGTGCTACGCCTGCCTACTACCATCACGCCGCCGCCATGCCCAGCTGCCCTGCCATCCCAATCACTGCACATGGCAGGTCGAGGACTTGTGCCCCCTCGCCCGACACTGATGACAGACACTCGATGTGATAGGAAGAGATGAGGGGACCAGGAAAGGGGAATTGGGAAGCTAAGGGTTTTAGACAGTCAACATTTTGACCACTCGGCAGCAAGGCTAATGTGCCTAGGGTGCAAGTGTGCGGCCCAATAGCTCCAACCTCCTGCGTGTCGGCACTTGGCAGCAAGCCTCATGATCTTGCCATTGGCCAACGGCCCTCGCCCAACTAAGCCCTCCGCCACTGATGCTCAATGTGAGATTATATGACTTGTGCAGTTAGGGACATAGATAAACCGTCATGCCACTTACTGCTTAAAAAATCATAATTAAAAGTAACATGTAATAATTTTCCCATCTGCAGTTCTAGTTATATTTTGTTGGTATTGTTTAATAATTCTCTTTCTCCTTGCCACATCTATCTAAACTGGAGGAAGGTATTCACCCTATTGGTAGTTTGATCTTGCTTCAAGAGGACAATCATATACTTGACTTCTTTGGACAGGCTATATATTGGACTGAGTAACAAATATATATTGCAAAAATTGCTTTGGGTACTCACTATAATCATATCTATTCTGTGTTGGACTAATTTATTGTAGAGCGAGAAGAAAGGGTATCCTGCTAGGAGAGATGAAGTTTGGATTGCAACACATTTGCGTAAAAATGAAAAACCAACTCCAGAAGCTGCGTCTACTGTGGTATGTTTTCTGTGTGCACAATAATGGGCCATATAATATTGGTTTGATGACATAATTTTTAGTTTTGTAGAACGAACTTAAAGAGGCTGCTGAAAACCATCTAGAGCTAAAGCAAAGAACTATTCTGGAGGGTGATCTGTTTTCATGTATGTGTGTGGAGAGGAGCCTAGACGCCGTGTTCACTGTCTAGGTTTGGGACCAACTCGATGTGGGCACACCTGGAACGCAAAGTAAAATGCCAACAAGGCTTCAAATAGAAATAGCCTGTCACCAGCAAACTAAACAGGATGTTGTATCTTTAACCAACCGAGTGGACAACATGCAACAACAAATGGACCAGATGAAACAAATGATTCTAACTTCACAAGGCATGCAGAATGTTGAATTAAGTTCTCAGCATGGCTCTACTTCACGACATAAGGTACAATGTCTTCCTTACTTTTGTTGTTTGTTCTTGGTGCAATCTTAATTAGCATCTGCATCTGACAGCTGTCATTGGTTGCCTTTCTAATTGCTGCCACACATGACTTTGGCTGGTTATAGAGCCCACCATGTGAAGAACTAGAAGAACTTGCTAATGGGAATCACAATGATGATATTGAGGTTGATTGTGCTCGTATGGTAGGTGTGCTTTTCAACGAGAACGAAAACATTGTGCACAAAAGAGTTATACCAACCACTCCAAGAAGCCATGGATCCTCCCGCAATGAAGATGAAAGCCTTGTAATGTCCTCATCCTTCTCTATGGTGCTCTTGGCTATAGAATTACTTGTGTTTATTCACTTTTCTAAACTATATTGTGTGTTAGGTTGGTAACGATGTTATACACTATGGTATTATGAGAAATGATATCCCTATAGCCAAGGCAACAATTGTCTCAAAGGACCCAAGCACCACAGTGGGTGGTCAAGCTCCTGGAGTCCAGTACTATGAGGTGTGGTTGTGAATGTGGTGTTAAAGACGGATGCGTTGCTTCCTCGTTCCATACAACGGTATCGAAACTATGGCTGATGCTCACATGTTGTCCATTGCATGGCCAAACAACAAAGTAAGAAATGAAGTATATATGTTTTTCCTATTTTGGTTACCATGCATCACACCCTAAAATACTAAATAATGCTAATATTGACAGATAAGGCAAGTAAGAGGCCAACTATGTCCCAAAGTGCAGGTATTTACATGTGAACTTTAATTCCATACACTTAATTATGATCTATCTAATATGTCCAACTATGCTTTTACTGAATATAGTAAAAAAAAGAGTCTCGATAAGTCATCAGTTTATATTCTTAACTGTAGCAGTGAAAACATAAAAATATTTTTCTGCACTTCTACTACCCAAATCTATTGATGAACCAGTAATACACACTTAGTACAAAAGCATGTTATTTACAATATCAATCTCATGAAAAAATAATGAACAATTCCCTCAGCCTATCTGACTATATGCTAGATGACTATGTGAATGTGTTAAAATGTGCCTTACATTTCCAAATTTTAGTGTCCAAGTGACTTGCATCACTTGCATGTGTGAATGCCTATACAGGAGGCAATAGCATCACTTGCATGTTGTATAATACTTTTATATAATAATATTTACTTCAAAGTTTAGCCATTTTATTAAAAAATAATTGATTTTTGCAGATGGAGGTCCTAGAAGGACATAGAGGTGCATAAGGCTGCTAATTGACATAGCTAGCTAGGCAAGTCGGCATATGGCTAGGAATTGTGCCACCTTTTGTTTTTGGGGGAAGATAAGCTCATACTTTGTTAGAATGTAATGTTATACCTACAGTAGAACATTATTACTGAGAAAGAACTTGTTTGAATGTCACATTTTGTAATGAAATTTGCTTTAGGACACATGTGCTGGACAACTAGACCTTATGTGACATTATTGTAGTAGAACCTTGTGTTTTTTTGGACAACTGCTCTCTAGTTGTACGGCATGATGAATGAATCCATGACTATGAATGAATGAATCTAATGTCTCTAGTGTTGTCTTTAATGAGTTGTGTATAATTAATGTATAAAAGCACTTAGTTGGTGTGAATGTTCATTTGTCCTTTGCAATTATGATGCACAAGTTTATATTTGTGTATATCCAAGCATATTTTGTATATGGTTTGAAACTGGAATTGTGTTCTTGGACTGAATGTGGGTCGGCAATACTAATGTTTGCGTCAGACTGTCGGTCGGCAAATCTAAACCACTAGGGTCAAATAGTCGGTTGGCAAAAATATGTCGGTCAAAAATCTCTTTGTCGACCAGACTTGCTTCGATTGCTCAAGTCGGTTGGGAAAACTTTTATTGACCGACGGTATGTCTCCGAATGTGACATTTGCCGACCGATCCTCTGTTGAGGATTTTGTGTCATGGTGTAGTGAAGACAGTGATTTTTATATAGGTTTAGACCCTTGGCGTGAGTAATAGTCCTACTTATGTTTATATGTATTGATGTGGGTGTATCACACCGAGTACAATGTGGGAAGCAAGCTTGTCTAATCTAGCCTACCAAACTAATCTTGGCAGAATATGTGGCGCAATGTAGTTGGAATCTAGTAGGAAGCTTCATCCTTGGTGTTGACCCGATGTGGTTTGGATTGTATGGCTTATGATTTGATCCCCTCCCTCCTGAGAGATCTTGTATATATAGCATAGCCTGACCCTTTATCCAAGTAGAACTCAGGGATATCAAATAGGACACGAGCAAGTAAGGACTTGTTGTCTCCGAGACGGATTATGAAATCCTTCCATTTAGGGACATGATACCTTCCTTACTTATAGAATTATCCATATTAGGTATATCTTTTTGTATATAATTAGTTGTGCGGTATTCCCAGTGACATATGTGCAGGTATATGGGATAACTCATATCTACTACACTAACAATTAGATTGTGCAGGCCAATGTTGCACGCACTCGTGTCCTTGTAAAATGACTAGGTCTTGGCCAGCTCGCTCCGTCTCGCTTCCCTCTTCCTCTTCCAATCCCTAGCCCACCTCACCCCTCTCCATATGCTAGCCTCACTGTCGCTAGATCTACGGCTAGGGCCGCCAGATTCAATGGATGGGATGTGTGGCGGTGTGCCGGCTATGGCCAATAGCAGGTGCCAAGCAAGATCTGATGGTGAGGACGCCAGAGCCGCTAGGTCCACCACTCCCTCTCCCTTCCTGGGCATGGTGAGAGAGATCGATGGTGATAGGTGTAGGCAATGGCTACAGACGGAAGACATGGAGGGATAGGCTGGTCCATGTTGGGGCCATCAGATCTTGCCACTTTAAGGATGGGCGGAGGAGCCATGATGAGTGCTACTGGCGTTTCATGACCTCAAGGAGCTGTTGCGTGCACAAGGAGCTAGCAAGAAGGCCAACAACCATTGGGAGTGGGATCAGGAGTGACAGCGGGTGCTTGTACCCCAGGTGCTATCTCTTTTATTTTCTTTTTTGACTTGGAAGCATTGTTGCTGCTGGTTCTTAGGCCAATGGTTCAAGTGCTCGAGAATCACTTCCCCTTTCTCATTGCAAGTTCCAAAATTAGCAGTTTCGGAGCTGCCACTGATATAGGTTGTTGTGTACTAGTGGAGATGGATGTTCCATTTCATCCATATTGAGAATAATAAATCATAAAGTTTTAGACATATCATTACTTACGGATTGAAGAGGATTTTTTCTCATGAAGGCTTAAGTCACCACAAGAAAACAACAAGAAGGGCATCTTTGGTGTTAGTGAAGTTGTAGGTAAATGCATGACTCTACCCACCAAGTTTTAAAATTATGCCCACAATTACACATGTAATTTCCAACAAAAATAAAACAACAAGAAGGCTATATGTGCTTTTGAGTATGTTTCCAGTAGTCTTGGGTTGAAAATTGCCCGCCAAAGAAATGTCTCTAATACGTTGGAAATATATAGTTAAAAAACATACAAAATTTAAACTTAGAAAGAAGTATATATGCAAAACATATAAAATAAGAGTGGTTTCATGTTCCTTGATGAGGTGCCAACACATATCATAATTTTTGTCGCTAATTTGTAAAAAGTCATGGTACCTCAAGTGAAGCAAAAAAAAAATCTCCAAAAAGAATGCTACGTACCTGCAGAAATAACAATGGCTTACCAACCACACTTTAGTGTCACCTGGGTCACACAAGAACTCCTCTACACATGGGTACGGTGGCAAGAGCGGCATGCCAAGCTCCTCTAGCCGCACATCTGCATCAGCCTCCACGAACACTACCCCTTCAGCAGTGCAATCCACCACCAGCTTACCTTCTGGAATTTCTATCAATCGACCTGCAACAGGTAGTAGTACACCAAGGCCTCCGCAAGGGCAGACCTGATGACTTTTGCTGGATCTTGTGGCTTATTGCTATCAAAAGTGCTCAGTTGAAAGAACTCAACAAACGTATCATATAACCGTAGGGCCTGTTGGTTGTCAATATCAGAGAGATGCTTGTGCTCAATTGGTGTTGCCCTTGCTGGTGCTACAAGGTCAGGTTTTCTACGGTGTGCAGTGAACGTTGCCATAACTGCTGGTGGTGGATCTAACTTGGCACTGGTCCTACTTAAGGAGTGCCACGCCCTTTATGGTGGTACAACTCTTCTCGCTTGTTGCCAGTAGGACCAACATACAGATCTTGATTATTGCATTGTATACGTAGCAGTTTGCTCAATTAGAGAAGAATAAGACTTCCAAATTTTAGTCAATAGATATTCCTGTCTGTTGTCACACTAAATCAATAGCAATTTTCCTACAGAAAATAACTCGTACAGTTAGTGAAAAGATTTGAAGTATTATGAAAGCAACAACACAACCTGCCATAAAAATAAAGCACACAAAAGTTATAATCAAATTATTATTTTCATTGCCTATTATTAAACAATTAACAACTTGATAAGAGAATAGAGGCTAGCACTTCAACTTGAACTGTTGATAGGTACATAAATGAGTTACAAGAATATTTTCCAGTCAAACACCTCGCTGATTTAGTTGAATTACTTCCTTGTTGCAGTGCAAATACACCAAGAGCTATACTGAAGAGAGAAAATACTATATATTTCTTTGTACTAATTAGGCCATCCCCAATCCTAAGTCACTACTACAAAACTGATTTTTCGTGGCGTTAATGATCTTAAAATGTAGGCAGGCCAAAAGAGCGGCCGCCTACGGTAACTAGGTTCTAGGGGGCGTGGGCTGCGACCACCACCGAAAGTGTATTATCGCTGGCGGTCGCTACTATGAACCACCTATGAAGAGTGCTCCATTTTCTTTGGCGGGCCATGTTACACGCCGCCTGGCTTTAACACCGGTGGCATGTAACGTGGACCGCCAGCGAAAACCCTCCTTTATATGGCATCTTCTTCCTTGGCCCTGTTCATTAGAGCCTGAGATTTCTCTCTCCTATAGAAGCAAAAATATAGGGGGGAGGTTTTGAACTCAAAATCTTTGGTGAATTTGGTTTCTAAGGTTAGATCCTTTCTCCTACCTTTTTTATGTAGTTTAATTTTAAATTTATGTTTTTAATTTAGTGAATTTTATAATCATGCATAGTAGTGTGTGTTCTTATGTAACTTAGATCTATAATTTTTAATTGGCACCTTGTAGCTTAATTTGGCCCAAATATTTTATGCAATCTGTAAGTAGTGGTGTTAACTCATTCATCGATGATGATTGTTTAGCTAGACATGGTAGTTTTTGTATATATTAAGTTAGTTAGATTGGATCTAGTTTGGAAGAGAGAGAAACACTAGCTAGTATGTGTCTTAATATTTTTTTCTAGATCTAGATTTGATTACTTGGATCTGGATATTTTTTATCCTACTTTGTATGGAATTTTTGGTGAATCTGGATTTTTTATTTGTGATAAATTAATTGAACTTGATTACTTTGTATGGAATTTTTTGATAATTGTATGGAAATATAGTTAATGTTTGGATATTTCTTTATTTGGACGTATTTCAATGCAAATACGATAATTTGTACCGTATCTGAACTGAATTTTACGGAGGCATATTTGTAAAATTTCGATTGAATTTGCAAATGGCAAGGTCATGGATATACGATACACCAAGATTTCATACGTCATATATTACGGGAGTTTCTAAATTCATTGATGCTGCCAAGGTGCATGCTGTTGGTAGGAAGATCAAGGAAATCCATTGTCCATGTGTTGACTGTAAAAGCCAGAAAGTATGGGGTTGCTTAGAAGTAATTAAATCGCACTTGGTGACGCGTGAATTTGTTAAGAACTACACAACTTGGTCTTATCATGGCAAAGAAAATATATCTAAGAGAACCAGCATTGAAGGCGTAGAACACCAAGAGGATCGCCGTGAAGTTTTCATAGATGGTAGTCGTTGTGTTATAATAGATGAATCCGATCGCCGTGATTTTGATTTAGAGGATGATCATGTTGTGATGGATGGTATTGATGGTTCTGGTGATAATGATTTCGATTTAGAGGAAATGCTGCAACACATGAAACCAGAAGTGCTATCAAGGTCTGTGAGAGGTTTAGATAATTTCGAAAAGTTACAGAAGGCAGCTAAAGAACCTTTGTACGATGAGTCAAAGGGTTGTGACAAGGAGTTCACAATATTGCGTTCAGTGCTTGAACTTCTGAGATTGAAGACCAAGAACGGTTGGTCCGATAGCAGTTTCAATGACCTATTAGCTGTCTTGAAGAAGTTGTTGCCGAACCCTAACTCCCTACCAACCAACACGTACCACACAAAGAGGCTTATCTACCCGTTGTCGCTAGGTGTGGAAAGGATACACACTTGTGTCAACCACTGCATCCTGTGCCATAAAGAGCACGCAATGTTGGATAGGTGCCCAACGTGCAAAGCTAGTCTGTACAAAACTAGTAACTACTCTTCAGAGGTTGATGCTATTGGTCAAGAGGATAGCTTTGCTTCAATGGAGCAAAGCAAGAAGAAGATTCCTCAGCTGGTGATGTGGTACTTGCCATCCAAAGATCGCCTGAAGTGTTTGTTCTCGAACCCTAGGGACACTGAACTGATGCGTTGGCATCATGAAAAGCGCAAGAGGGACGGGAAGCTTCGTCACCCAGCCGATGCTTGATAATGGAAAATTTTCGATGCAATGCACCCATAATTTGTAGAGGATCCTAGAAATGTAAGGTTCGCACTAAGTACAGATGGCATGAACCCTTTCGGTGATTTGAGATGTTCACATAACACTTGGCCAGTTCTTCTAACCATGTACAACTTTTCAACATGGTTATGTCAGAAACAAAAATACGTTTTATTGTGCATCCTTATACAAGGCACCAAACAACCTGGTATCGAAATAGATGTATTTCTTAAACCGTTGATGGAAGATATGGCAAATCTATGGAACCAGGGGTTTCGAGTGTGGGATGAATTCTTACGGCAGTACTTCACCCTTAGAGACATTATTTTTGTAACGATCAACGACTATCCGGCGATATTTTCTCTATCTGGGCAGATCAAAGGGAAGACGGGGTGTGTTATATTCTATGATGGAACATTTTATAGGTACCTTTCTGGATCTAAGAAGCTAGTGCATATGCGGCACCGACGGTTCTTAACGACAAATCACAAATACCGCATGAAGGCCAGATATTTCGACAACACTGATGAGAATGAAATTGAACATACTTTTCGTGATGACAAATGGGTGTTCGATGTGACGCAGAATATCAAGGTCATATTTGGAAAGGTGCAGAAAAAGGGAACAAAGCGAAAGAAGGGAACAACTGGTATCGACGAACCCGACGTGCCATTTAAGAAGCACTATCTTCTTTAAGTACATGCTGTACTGGAAGGATTTGGAGGTTCACCATGCCATCAATGTCATGCACCTAAAGAAGAATGTGTTCGATAGCACCATTGGGCTCTTACTTGACATACCTAGCAAAACAAAGGATGGGCTGAAGTCACGTAATAACCTGGTTGATATGAATATCAGGAAAGACCTTCACCCTGTAGACCTAGGTAATGGCTAAACCTATCTTCCCTCGGCTAACTTCACTTTGACAGAAGAGGAGAAAAAAGCATTGTGTAAAAGTCTACATGGGGTGAGAGTACCTACAGGTTTCTCGTCAAACATTAAGCGACTAGTCTTGATGAAAGATTTATCGATGTCTGGATATAATTCTTACGATTGCCATGTGATGCTGACGGTGTTTCTCGTTATTGCAATCAGAGTGATCAAACCAGTTCATGCAAAGGTGGTCATCACAAGGATGTGTTACTTCTTTAATGCCATTTCACAAAAGGTCATTGATCCTGAAGAGTTAGGTCCTCTTCGTATATTTATGATAGAGACTATGTGCCAGCTAGAAATGTGCTTGCCTCCGTCGTTTTTTAATATGATGGTACATCTCATAGTTCACATCGTGTCATAGATAATTGCACTTGGTCCGTTATACTTATATCAGATGTGGCCGTACGAGCGGTACATGTCCATTCTAATGGGATACGTACAAAACCATGCTCACCCCGAGGGTTCAATGATAAAGGGATACACTACGGAAGAAGTCGTAGAGCGCTGCATAGATTACTTACAAGATGGGAAAGCAATTGGTTTACCGGTGCCTCGACATGAGGGGAGATTATCTGGAAGGGGGATAAAAGGAAAGAAAAGAATAATCAATCATGATTACAAAATAGTGCTAGATGCGCATTACAGTATCTTGCAACAGCTCGCGATAGTAGAGTCATACATAGGGTAGCATCTGAATCAAATAAGAGGTCGAAATGCTGGCCACTCAGAAGCGTGGATCATGAAGGAGCATAAACGTCACTTCACTGATTGGTTAAAAGACCAAGACCTACTACATGGAGAAACCACAGAGGAGAAAATAATGAATAGGTTAGCTGGTGGCCCATCAAGTGACTATCTCCCCGTGGAGGAGAGATATTGTCATAGGAATCTCAACGGTTCCTCCACCAAGGAGACCGGTGCCACCATCTCCCGCTTCGCCTAGGTTTCCTTCACCTCCGCCGCCGCCGTCACCTCCCCAGCAACCAGTCAATCAACCTGAGGCGCCTCCACAACAACAAGCAAATCAACCTAAGGCACCTCAACTAGCTGCTGAGCTAGAAATTGCAGAGGACCGCCCGCAAAATCTAGGAAATCAGCCTGATCAGGCGCCTCCACAGTCTGAGGCACCTACAAAAATTGCAGAGGCACGTCCCAAGGAAGAAGAAGCCGCCTCCGTCCCGCTAAAGATCCGAGCCCATAAGCACAAATCAAAGGATTCCCACAAACAGAGATGGATAGTGTAATCTTTTAAGGGGAGTGGGACGGAGGACAAGGGAAAAAGTAAGCTTGTCCAAAGGCATGGATTGTTTTCCATCGGATGATGTGTCGCAAAATTATAAATATGGCAAGCCATTCCAACCACTGTGGAAATTAGTCCAAGGACTTTGGCAGCTTAAAAGATGGCATGAATGGTACATTCTTGTATGCATGTTTGGTATCAGAAAGATAAGCGTCGACGTCTTGGCAGATGTGTTCATGAGCGGGCCGTGCCAATTTTACATGGATTTCAAGGATATGCATGCCCTCTACCGCCGGGATAAGCTAGATGCAAATTTGATCGCCGTGTGGTGCCTGTAAGTATACAATCGCTGCATTGTACTTGTCCAAACTACCTATACGTTACCCACAACCTGATCTGATCATCCTTTTTTTAGGATGAATTACGACATAGCAAAAAAAAAATGCATATACCTATCAGCTTCCTAAACTCATGTCGAATAAGCGAGCCAAACCACACCTTCAAACTAGACAAGAAATACATGTCTTCGGAGCTACAGGCCATGACTCCCGTAGAGAGGGATGCCTACATAGCGGAAAGGTATAATACTAAAAATCTAGAGGTGGCCGCTTACATAGGTCAGGCAATGCACTCAATGCGGGACAAAAGATGCATATACGCTCCATACAACTTTGGGTAAGTTTGATATCCTATCCATACTTCCCCTCTACTTAAACATGACTCGACTAACCAAACATTGCGTGGTATTTTGTGTAGCGACCATTGGATTTGCTTTCTTCTATATCCAACGTATGGAGAAGATGTGGTACTGGACCCTCTCGACAAGAAGCAAAGTACCTATGGCGAATTTCTCGGAATTTTAGATTAGTAAGTAATATATATATAAATTTTAACTATGGACTTCTCGTTCACGAGCTGTTCTTATATGTCTTACAAATTAAAGTGCCACAAGCAACCCAAGAGAAGCATCAAGGGAAGCGTCCTATGTGGATATTATGTCTGCGAGTACCTTGGGTTAATGGAAGGTACTCCACGAACCCTACAACTGTATGTAGTAAATCATCAAAATATATACACATTTATTATAGTTGCTAGTTTTTAACGTGTAACGATTTCTTTTCTCTAAATGTACTTGATGTAGCTTCCTAGACTCCAAAAGTCCGAAAGGACGCTCGATGACCGATCCATTGAGAACATACAACGAAACATGTGCCACTTCATCCACCACGAGTGTTGCCACAAGTTAGTGCGGTTTTTCCATAAAGAAGGATATCTGAACTCGGACAAGAAATTTGAGTGTCTTGTTAACTAGGTCAAGAAAGCCATATAAATTGTACATATAGGTCGAGCTGTAAGATATTTCACAAATATCATCTAGTGCTATGTGTGTTCATATAAGTACTGTGTAAATATATTAATTAATTAATAGCCTGTGTGATTTAATTGATATTGTATATATATTATCAAATACAGCTTGGATCGATAAAGATAATCTTTTCTATTGATTGTCCAAACAAATCATCATCGATTCTATATATATACACATAATATGCGCACCAAAAAATAAATTCAAAATTGGCAGGAAATACAATTCAAAATTTGGCGGCAAATCTTCACAGGCGGGCCACATTGCAAAATAACTCTGTGAAACTGTCTTCACTGGCAGACCAAGTTAACACCCTTCTGTTGTGACCCTTTTATTGCTGGTGGCTTGTTTTACCTAGCCGACAGAGAAAAATGATTTTCTCTGGCGGCCGCACTGTGTGGCCCGTCAGAGAAAATGGTAGCTTGCTGACGGTAGATTGCCGCCAGAGAAAAAGTTCTATTTTCTCTGACCTATGGTGGCTAGCGGCTGGGTGGACCGCTACAGAAAATATGTTTTGGTTGTCACAAATATGTCTTTTCATAGTAGTGAGTGCTTATATAGGTGCTTAGAAAAGATTAAAGTTAAGCACCTTATTTAAGACCCTAACGTTCCAGTGCAACGTATTGAGACAGGTGCTTAAGACTGTTGGAGCCCATCAACGACCTTTACGAAAATTAGTTTGCCACTGATGTAAGCGCCGGGCAAGGCATCGACGCCTCGCTTAGTACCAATGCCATTGATTAGCTTCGCATCGGTTTGAATCTGTTTTAAAAAAACCTGTTTTTTCTCCCAAGCGCATCCTAGTAGCAGTGCGTTGGAGATGGCCTTAGGGGCCCTCCTAGAAGCACCCACATTAATTCGTGTTTTTGAGTTGTTGATTTGGGCCTCAGCTTGTCGAGATTGACTACGACCAGTAGATAACTTCTGACTAGACTCTATTCTACTTGATCTTTAATTGAATATACTTAAATAGTGTGGTCATTGGACTAATTATTCCATCTGTAAATTATAATTATTCCATCTGTAAATTAAGCCAGCGCTTGATTTTCTCGAAATCAACTGCCTAGAAAAATCGTTACATAACTAAAACCGGAACTATGCCGGGGGTGGTTATAGACAGAATTATATATAGCCTTGATCAAATTAAACAGTTAACAGACTAAAACTGAGATTGAATTCGTTTAGAACCGTCCTCGAGCAAGTTGGAGATGTACACTTCATGAGCAGCCGCACTTTTGACATGCCACTCGGTGGCAATATACGCTTGACCCAAGTTAGTTCATGTGATCTTTGGACATAATCAAAAGTGCACAGATTTCACTTTTTCACCAGCCTACACGATTAATGCTAGTTATTTGTTTGACCACAGTTTAGAACAAACTATAAAACTAGCTAGAAAGTTTTGTAAATTATAGAAACTATATAATTTCTCTAGGCCCCGATAACCTACTAATAAAAGTAGTTCATTAGCAAACAGTTCTAATAGGAAAGAAATATAAGAATTACCGATGTTTTTGTGTTCATTATCCTCGACTACGATGACGTGAGGACGATCAAAAGCTAAAAAAGCAACTCGATGATATCAACAACTACTTGGTTCGAGTCAAATCTTGTGGCAGAGAGCATGAGACAGCATATGCTTAGACAACTGTCACCTTGTGTTTTAGGTCACAACCAGTGTGGATAGTTAGGGCCTTGGCCTAGAAATGTTTGGAAGTCCCACATAGACCAGCAGAATATTTTTTTCCTCATGGCTTGATGGGTGGTTGGACCTCTTTCGCCATGACTAGTCTCACTGAGACCAGTGGTATTTTCTGGTCATGACCATTATTGGATGTTTAGACCACTTATTTCTCGACTAGCCTCATGTAGACCAGCGATATTTTCTAGTCATGAACATTATTGCATGTTTAGACCACTTCCGCCTCAACTGGTCTTGCATAGACCAGCGGTGTTTTTTGGTCATTGCAATTATTGGATGGATAGACCACTTTCTATTGGACTGCTCTCATGTAGACCAACGGTGTTTTTTGTCATGACCATTATTGGATGGTTAGACCACTTTCGCTTTGACTGTTCTCACCTAGATCAGCAGCATTTTTCTTCATGACCACTATTGGATGTTTAGACCACTTTTTTATGGACCTAGTCTCATGTGGACTAGTACCTTTTTTGGTCGTGATCATTACTGTGGATCGGTAGATGACTTTCGACTCAATTGACTTCGCATAGGCCAATGGTGTTTTTTTGTCCTGACTATTTATTGCATAGTTAGACTACATTTGCCTTGAATGTTCACACATACATCAAAGGACGCTTTGTGGTCATCACATTTATTGGATGGTTAGACCACTATTGTCTCGATTGGTGGCATGTAAAGGAGCGGCGGTTTTGGTCAAGGCTATTATATTGTTGGACAGTTAGACCTTTGTAATATCCCGCACTTTATTTAATCATTTTTGGAAAATAACAAAATGAGAGGTGTGAAAATTTGACTTTGAACCAATGCTCCAAGGACAATACGAGACCATACATGCATAGAACTCATCGAGTTGCACAAAATAGACTATAATCTTGCTATAATCGGAGTTCGGACGAAATCGCGTCGTTGGGTTATTTATGACCATCACATTTCATTTATAGTTCCCTAATTATTATATTTTTTTATTTTAATAAAAATAAGAGATCAACTAGAGCACGGTATACCATTTGAATGCTATAATTTTCTCAATCGTTGTGACATACCCTAGTTGTATAAATAAAAAATGATGTAATAAAATGTGGCAATGAGTAAAACACCTCCTCTGGTTGTGTATATTTTATTTACAATGTTTTTGATCTTATTTTCATTTTCGTAATAGGCTCATATGCATTAAAGTGGACAAGAGAAAATTCTAAAAATAATTGGTTCAACAACAAATTCTGGAAAAATTTTCAAGATACTACTCAGCACAAGTAGCCTACTGTAATTTTTGTGTAATTTATTACTTGATCTAATGCCACAATAAAATCCCTCAATTTTACTGAAAACTGGAAATTAACTAAACCATTTAACCTAATTTGCATATTCACCAAATTAAATCCATAACTTATCTTCCAGTAGGGTTCTACCAGATTGTTGAACAATGCGTCGTCATTTGCCACCAGTAAGTTTCCGCAAGCGTAGATCACAAATAAAGAACATAAAATAATAGTTGCAAAACCCCAAAGGAGAATTGGACAGCAACTAACTAGCCTCTGATATCACCCTTGCATTTTCACCAGAGACACACCCTACCAAATCAAGCTTAGTGAACTAACCACACACCATCACGACACATAGCTCTGGGACTTGGCCTCTAGCTCGATTCCTCCCTATCACTGCCAGTGGGCCCCACAGGCCCTGGAATCCACCAGTCAGCCCCCTTGCATGCTACCGGTGTAGAGGACAAGCGCCACACCTCCTCCATGTGCCGTCATTCCTCTGCCCACGTCGCAGAGCGCACCACAACATCGCCACCCCGACCAACCTCGCCATTTTGACCCCTACTTGTGCCCTTAGCTTCCTCTGCCCTTCCTTATCCCGTTCGACGCCATAGCCAAGCAGATTCCCCCTGGATTGCCGGGAACGGCATAGTCTTCCTCAGCGCCGGCGAGTTCCCGGCCGTCACGCCATCTCTCTAGTGAGCTGAACGCAAACCTTCCTCGGGAAGGGGATCAGCACACCTTGCCTAACCCTTTTGTGGCCCTTACTCCCCAGGTTTCGCCAGTCGAGATCACCATCGCCGTCCTTCCTCGCTTTGGAGCGCCGCCGCTAGGGTTCTGACCACATTGAGCTAAACCACTACGCCGTCGATGTCGCCTCGACTCTAGAGCCCGGACGGCCCAACAAATCGAAGCCGAGGTGCTAGGTACTGCGAGAACAACGCCGTCATCTTCCTCTCCGGTGAAAGTGCCACCACCGTCCATTCACTTTCTCCAGTGAGCCGACGTTCAATTTCGCGCTCTAGTGACCTCCCTAATACCCTACTAACCCTGTCGACGTCCTTGCTCAGCATCCCGTGGACCGAAGCAAGCCACCGCCGCCGCCGAGCCATCTCCGTAGTAGCCTCTGTTGCCCTGACCTCGCCAGCCTCGTTGAACCCCTCGGTGAGCATCCTTGTACCCCTAGAACATAGCTCCATTTACGTCAACATCCCGAACTGCCCTGCTGCTCACGCCGCTGCTGCCGTTGATTCCGACGACCCTAGTGCAAGCCACCACCACCGATACATCGGCAAGGTCGTACTCCACCTTTTTCGTTTTGGCCGCATCGTCTGACTTGCCGGTGTTCGCCGCCGGCAACGTCGGCAAGCTTACCGGCTGGACGTCATCGCCCTCTCAGTGACATGCGGGCCCCACTTAATTAGCATGCAACGACCCTGCTTAGAACATGTTTAAAACCCAAAGGACTAACTAGCAAATGTGCACACTATGACATGCGGACTAAGGACCAATTTGTAATAACCAAAAAATTGAGGCACTCTTAATGAACTTTCCTTGCACAAGTGTTAGGACCACAGGTTCTGTTCCTGGAACTCGAGGGACCTAATTGCAAAGTACCAGTGCGGGCCCAGCCGGTTTAAAATCCAAAAAATAAATAAATATGGTTATAGGCTTTAATGTTCAACTAAAAATTGTGCAAAGTTCAAACATTCATAGAAGATTCATTTTAACTCCAAATGAGGTGAACCAAATTTCAGTGGACTCATAAAATTATGCTTTATTTTACTGTATGGTTCACTTTGACAAAACTACCTCACAAAATACTTCAAAAATTTGCATAACATATAATTACCATATTTTGCATATAAAAATTGTAAAATTCATATCTCTCAAATACAAATTGATAAAATGGAAATTCCTTCACCAAAATTCATCTAAAATCAGTACCTTTCCACTGTATAAAAACATTCATGGTAGAGTATGTTGTATTGATTGCATTATTTGCAATTTATTCATGCACTATTATTTGTTTAGAGGACAAACTTGTTGCCATAGACAAGAGTAGTTGTATTACTTACAAGGGTGAAGAATCTGAGCAAGGTAAGTGCTCCCCACTCCCTTTGAACATTTTGATCCTATGATTTTGGGGATAAATGATTTTATTGCAAATTACATGCGTATTTGTAACATATATTATTTGAAATGTGGTTAAATGGTAGTTATGACCTATTTGTTGCGTAAACCACATTGATACTTGTTTACCCTATTGTTTGTAATCTTAGAATGGATGCCAGTACTTGCGAAGTACTCAAATGGGTATTAAAACGTTTATTATGCTTTATATCCTTAGCCATGCTTAGAAAATTTACAAATTAACACTATGGTCACTTTATACATGTTTAATGGGCATTTTAATACTTCTGGACTGAAGGGTTTCCTTTGAATACTTATGAACTAAAATGATGAAATTTTTTTTAAGATTTGGGTAGCAAATGGTATGCATATGGTTCTAGTTGCATACTGATAGGGGGAGTGTTCGCCAGAGACAATTAAAGACCAAACTCAATGCCATATTCTTATATTTACAGTATGACCGCATATGCTAGTATTGCAGGGTTTAGCTCACTATGTTGCTCATTATCTAACTTTGGATTTTGGAAGGCTGGAGTAGTATGAATTATTCTTAGCGATGATTAGAGGAGCTACCTATTTACTCATTGACGTAATCTAGGCGTCTAAATGTGTCCAATACAACGGTATAGTGCCTCGTGGTGAAATGGATGATTTGCCACCACAGCGTTAGGTTTAAGGCGTGGGCCCACCACCTAATGGCTCTAGGGTTGGTCCTACGGCGGATTCACACTTACCATGATGGTGTAAGGCTAAGTTTTGAGAAATGTAAAGGCTAAGCTGCGAGTAGTAAATTGGGTACCTTTGGCATCGCGTGGCATGCTTTGCATGATTACTATATCACGTCATGTAGGTAAAATGTACACACTCTGTAGAGTTAAAACTAATCGATTAGTCGTGCTCATGGTCATGAGTAACATGGTTTGTGTCTATTGAGTATAGATTTGTGATTTATGAACTTGTTTATGAAAATGGGACTTGGATGAATGGTTTATCCTATTTTTGATTGTATGATGATAAGATTGATGGTTTGTGGCCATGGAGGGCAACAAACATGATATTACGTTATTGCTATGATGATCACCATGATTAAATGATGTACATGTTTTAAATATTTTATGAACTACTGTTGCAAATGTCTTTGGAATAAAATTTTCTTTATGCTAAAATGACCTTACAAATAGCCTTCCTTTGAGTAGAGCTTGCATATATGGTAGGATTTGGCATTGCCAGCACATTATGTTTATAGTGTACTGAGTCTTGCTCTATTTTGTGTATATTTTGTTTACACTTTGATGCAGGTGAGACATATGCTAGTGATAGTGCTTTGCGGGTGACACCGAGTTTTAGGATGGTTCTAACTAGAGGCCTACCCCTAGTCGGTTTACCTGTGTAGTTGGGTAGACATGCAATCCGCTAACTCTAATCATTTGGCCGGTTGGTCTATGTATTAACTAGTCATAGCTTAAGTTTATCTATCTGTACTCCCGTTTATTTTGATGTGAAATGCATTGATGAAAGTGTGAGGCTAGTCACTTTTCTTGGGGACTAGATAAGCATGAGTATGGGTTAGAAATATTTGAGATAATTATGGGAATATGCTAGTGGATCGACTCCTCTGTGCTATGTAGTTTCTGGTCACCACCATCAAGTGGTTTGGGGAGAATACTTAGTTAGCGGACTGGTGAGCCATCCTGACAACTAACTCCTTTTTTCTTTGCCCGGCATTGTGGTTATTATTTTAAAAGTTTTCAACTAAGGTCATGGACACAATGAGGTTTGAGTGGCTATTTATGATGTACCGATCCCACTCATTCAAATAGTTGGGGTGGTCGTGTCGGGTACTAGATGGTATAATAGTTGTAGTGCCCCACAACCGTATGTGCCCCCAACTCTCCGATAGCCTCCCACGAGCTATGTACCTTGTTCTAAGCCTCGCACCACCACCCATGAACCATGCACGTCACGTGTTTGGACTACCAACTGGTGTAGCTGGGCCAGGCCGTTTGCCTCGATTGGGCTATGCCCTAGCCTGTTGGATTTGTCCAGTGATGGAAGAGGAGCTAAGCTCCCTCCGGCTACCAACTTTCGTCAAATAAATGGGTAAATGTGAAGTCCAATGTATCAATTTGCTTTAAACTAATGTGTTTCCACGAGTTTCGTCGTCTTGAAGTTGTTTTTCAGATACTTAATAAAAATAAGGTAAGATGGTGCGAAAATGGAAGATGGTTTATGAGTTGCGGGCCGGCCAAGAAACTAGCCTAGCCAGCTCACCTTAGATCCTGGAGGCTTGTGGCCATTGCACAAGCCAGCCAGCCACCAACCTACCCACTTAAGGCTCGGCCGATTCCTCGGATGCTACTCCACTTACTTCAGACTACCTCAACCGCCATTCCAAATTGCCAACCGACCTACCTAGGTGGGGACGGCTGATCCCTCCACTTTAGCCAGCCCGCCACCGCCTTGCTCCACCAACCTACCAAGCTGCCTACAAGTACACCACCCCCCCTCCCTGCCTCCCAAAAAAAACTATAAAATGGGTACATTGCGGTAGTTGAAGGCATCCTTCTCAATCCACTTGTCATTCCATCCATTAGAAGAGTAATCAAGTCGGATTCACCACTTCCAGCTCAAATTGTAGAAAAGGAGAAGTAGTAATTGGGAGTATGGTCCAAGTGGGCGTTTGGCGTAGTTCCGGAGAACACCACTTTGTCTGATTTCATACATTTTGATCAATTTTAATATATCAGTCTTTTATCATTCATATCTTGCCGAGTTTTTCCGTCTTTGCATCCGTGCGGATTATTTTTCTGCACAATGGTTCTAATACTAGCTTAAGTGCTTAATCCTATTTGCCGGTTTCTTGTTCAGGCTTAGGTCATTTGCACATGCCTGTGATCAAGATTTTTGAACGGCGTACGTTGATCACTGTGATCTATCTGTAATGCCGGTCGATGGGTTATATGGTGGCTCATGCTGAGGCACCGACTGTGGCAAAAAAGTGAACCCGGGACCTTCTCAGCGTGTACTCAATGAACCTGTCCAGCCGTGTCGCCAGTTCCGGGGACATGTAGTTGCTCTAGTCACCGGCCAAGATTGACTCGTTCCTAACATCCAACTCCATGGTGCTAGTTTTGTTCACCTCCAAGCTCGTCAGATGGTCGAAGCTACATAGGTGAACGATGGTGCCCACTGCCCCAGCTACCCTCGCCAGAGAATGGATACCCCATGAACTCGGCCAGCTTCTTCATGCAGCATCTCCTCGTAGCGAGAGCGAGAGGGCCTTCTTTGGCCGCCTCTGGCTCCTCTCACAGTACTCGCGGACATGGCACCAATGTGGACCATTTACACTCGCGGACATCACAAAACAGTTTGTCGATGTTTTATATCAGCAAAAATTATATGGGGGTACTCGTGTGACCTAAACTTAATGGATTGTAAAGGAACACGAAACAATTTATCTTGGTTTAGGCCCTCAAGGTGAGGTAATACCCTACTTCTAGCTGTTGTGTATTGCCTTTGAGGTTTCTCTGGTGAGATTGTCTATCTTGCGTTCTTCTCTGTCCTAGAGGGCTCCATACCCCTCCTTATATACTAGAGAGGTGAGATTACATGATAGGAATCCCAGTCGGATTCCGACCAAGAGATCTCCTTCTAGAAATACAACGTACCCGATTAGGACTACATCCCTTTTCATATCATACAAGGTAATATGCACCGAGTCCGGTTATATCCCTAATTATAGAATTAGGCCCATCCTCTATTCGAGTGGTCATAATGCTTCTCATGAGGTACCCGGGGCCTATGGCCTCCACAGTAGTCCCTGAGACCATCATAGTTGAGTTACAGTTAATGCCGAGTGTTCATCCTCCTTGGTGAAGATTTTTCGAGTGCCTTTCTCCTGAGTACCCATTGTTCGAGTACTTCTTCCCCAAGTCTTACTTCATATCAGCTGGCAACGAGGCTATGAAGGGCTTCATAGGAAATTATGAATAGTGTGCGCCGAACAGGCGCACCTATTAGGTGTAGCCCCTGACTTTATGCTTAATTGTAAAATAATTAAACATAAAGTCAAAGATCTTTAACCTTTAAGTCCTTCCCGAGAGGTATATTTCTTAGAAATTGGACTCTTCAGCATCATATCAGGTGGGAATATTTTTGCTCAAGGCAATTTTGGCTAAGCATGTAAGCCGAGTACCACTTCATGGATCTCAACCTAATATGTGGTTAGGTGTACTTGATAGATATCTGCATCCCCAATCTTAATGGAGACCAGCTATTGATCTTTATAAGGATATATCCTCAATACCTGTTAAACAATTCAGATATTTGAACACATGTGTCCAGTAATTAAGCTTAACATGAAGCATATCTGATTATTTTGATCAATTTTTGTAAAATAGCATCTGTACTGTGATTTTGACACAGTCAGTGGTCGGCCCGATAGGACATGCTACTTAGAAACTCATATCTTACTGCTCATTGCCGAGCAAGCCAGCCCAAGCCCGCTAACATGGCATAGGCCTATAAAGCAACGGGAGAGAGAAAGGATTCCTCTTTCTCCCCCAATCCGCCAAATCGCTTTAGCTCCCAAATCGCGCCCAAACTTTGCACTCTCCGCTCTGCTAGGGTTTTCTATAGCTCAAGCCCCCAACCAAAAACCCGCTAGGAACTCCCTTCCGGCATCGATTCCCGGCAGCCAAAAGCTTCTCAGCCTAGCTCCTTACCCCCAGCAATGCCGAGAGCTCCTTTTGATATCCCAGACATGTCGTCTGGATCCTAGCCGGTGTCAGAATGCAGTTCCACGAAGTTGATGATTCTAGAGAATAAGAAGATACTGCAACCCAAGGAGATCATCAATTGGCATATGGCCATCGGGGAGTCAATCCCTGCTCTAGGCCCAGGCGAGACCGTGGCCTTCACTTCTTTTTTCGATCGTGGTCTTTCTCTTCCTTCCTCCGATTTCCTCCGCCGTCTTCTTGATTTCTATCAAATCAAGCTCGTCAACCTCAACCCCAACTCCATCATTCAGATATCCATCTTCATAACCCTCTGCGAAGCCTTCCTAGGGATCAGCCCCCATTTCAACCTCTTCTGATACTTATTTCACATCAAGCCTTAGCCCCTAAAATCCAAAATTCAGACGATAGGGGGAGCGGGCCTTCAACTCCGCAATGAGATGAAGAGGGCTATCTCTATGTCCCCCTGAAGACTTCTCTCAAGGGTTGGCATCGGGAGTGGTTTTATTGCTCCAATCTGGAGCACTCCCTACCCCCTTTCACTGAAAATCCACCATCTGTTTTGGAGAGCTGGATCTCTGTGCCATCTTAGGATGAAATGCGCCAGGTATACAGGCTGTTGGAGAAGATCGACATGCTGAAGGGCACAAGGCTGACTGGTCCTTGGGTGGCCAGGGCATTCTTGAATCGCCGAACTCAGCCCTTGAAGGCCAGAAGCCACCTCGGGTTTGACTACCAAGGGAAGAATGATCCAACCCAAGAGTACCCCGACTGCGTTGACAAGAATAAAGTCACCAATACTTTGCTTGGTTTTTTCGTCAACGGAGTCATGGAGACCGAGGACGAGGAGAGGGCCCCCAAGCCATACTGCAAGGGCAGGCCCCGGCCAAAGGTAATACATGATGCATTTTCTATCTTGATATCCATGCGTGGAGCGTGATCTGAATGTTATCCAGCCATGCAATGTGTAATATCAGGATGTTTGCAGGAATGCGAAGAATTTGATTCTGACCCACAAGACCAGTCGGCCAGTAGGGCCAGAAAGCGCTTGGCCGACCCCTCGGTAGCTCAACCCAGCCCCAAGAGGGCTGGGAAGAGACCAGCAATGGACCAGGCCAAGATAAAGGATATGCCGAGTAAGGCATCTAGCAGTCTGATAATCAAGGACTCCAGCAGCGCTGCCCCCAGGCTTCCCAGCCCTAGACCACACCACCGAGTGCCACCAACCCCTAGTTGGCTGCGTCAAGCACAACACCGACTAGGCCAAGTTCACCATCGACTGCCACGCCCATAAGCCCGGCAGTTGGTAGCTCTCTGCCGCTGAGAAGGTTGTCAAGCCCGTCGCTGACTACCTCCGCCCCTAGCACACAGGGGTGGAGGTTTAAAACTTCCAAGAGGTACAAAAAAAATCTTCAGTCTTCAAAAAAACTAGAATAAACATGCAATATCTTGACCGTTAAATATTTCTACAGGAAGCCAAGTGATACTGACCCCAAAGGGGCAGCGCCACCGACCCCCATAGCAGCTCCTGTCCCGACTGTGCCCGAGCCAGTTACGCTGCATGCCGAGCCGGAAGTTGTCCCAGCCCTCGAGGCCGAGTTGACCCACCTGGCCGGGCCTCAAGCATCACCCAGTTGGGACAGCGTAGTTGAAGCCCCCGTCCCTGAGCTCGCCCATGACCCCGTGCAGCCGATCGACCCAAGGCCAAGGACTCCTTCGCCTCCACTTTCTCCATCCTCTGACAACGATGATCTCCCTAGGCTCAAAGCTCCTCTGCCAAACTTCCCCCAGACATTCCATTGGGTTACTCCAGAGGGGGAAGCAGAGAGCTTCAAGCACGATGAGCAAGCTGCCCAAAAGGAGAAAATCAACTTGATGCAAGCCGCCATTGCTGCGTCGAAGGGGATCCAGGTACGTAGTCGGTCCCACAATGCTCACTGATTTGCGGTTTTTCAGAACTTTGCGCCCTTGTTGTTTGCTCTGCCTGATTTCGATGCTTCTTGTGCAGAAAGTGGTTAATTGATCGAAAAAATGGGTAAAGTTCTGGCCGAGCTCGCTCCTCAGCTACCCCAACTCTGCCAGCTCCAAGTTGCCAAAGATGACCTGGAGAAATCTAGCAAGGAGAGGGAGGAGTGGCTGAAGGACTATGTGAATAAGCTCAGGGATGAGCACTGGGCACAAGTAGGGACTATCAGGAGTAAGTTCCCCTTTCGCCCGAGTGACCTTGGACAAGACTTTCCGTGTTGTTAATCCTTGACTCTGTTTTGTTATAGCTCTTGAGACAAATATCAACAATTAGTCCCTGGAAGTTGAACGCTTGAAAAAGGAGCTGAAGGAGCTCAAACAGGCGAAGTCCAAGGTGGACACCGACTATGTGAGTAAGTCACATGTCTGCCTATGAACTCGGTCTGACTAGATGCCCTGATTTGCTGATATCTTTATCTCTATGTGAGCACCCTTCAAAGGCAACTCGCAGATCTAGTTTGGTGCCTTCGCAGAGGAGATCAAGGTGATAAAGAAATCATGGCAATTCATTGTTGACTCTGCGAGGACTTTATTGGATGTCATGTAGCCGACCCTGGCCGGGCCTAGCTCCAGCTCAATTGCCCAGGTGGCGCATCATCTCGAGGAAGCCCCAGGGATCCTGAAGAAGTACTTGGACGAGCGCGTCGCCGTGGGGATTGCCTAGGCATTAGCCATGACCAAGTCTCTCTACCCTTGGGTAGATATTGAGGTGATTGGTGAAGGCTTTGCTGAAGGCACTACCCCGAAGGAGGGCTTGGAGCTGATCAGCCAGGTGAGGGCCACTACCGAAGCCATCGCTGAAGATCTGCCGATGTAAACAGAAATTTTTATGTAGTCGGTGTTCATCGGGAACAATACATAAATATTGTAAATGTTTTTGCTTGCTGTTAAATCTTGCCGAGTGCTTGTTTCCTCCGAGCCGTTATTAGTTTTACCCGACTAGACAATTTACAC
This sequence comes from Oryza meyeriana var. granulata, assembly GCA_003991445.1. NCBI lineage: Eukaryota > Viridiplantae > Streptophyta > Magnoliopsida > Poales > Poaceae > Oryza > Oryza meyeriana. The sequence continues at coordinate 468,777 of RYFJ01000574.1, forward strand.
CAAGTGGTTCGAGATCAACTTAAATAAAAAGCGTTCACCTCTCAGGATTATACTTGGAAAAACTTAGCATAATCATCATAAAACTTCATGACTTAGATAAAACAAGCTCGAACTTTATTAATGACAACAAGCATATATTATCATGTAGCCCCCGACTCACTACTCGTTTGGAACAAGCGACGTAGTAAGTCAGAGTAACAAACTTTATTTATATGTATCAAAAGGAGTACAAAACTCAGATATAGAAAGGACGCAGCTGTTTTATGTTCCATGAGTAGTCGATTGGGAGACCGTCTTCTGTCTTCAGTCAGTAGGCGCCCGGACGTGTCACATCAACGATAATGAATGGCCCCTCCCATAAGGGAGATTGTTTATGCCTGTCTTTAGTGGTTTGGATTTTTCTTAAAACAAGATCTCCCACCAAAAAGGCACGGCCACAAACATTCCGACTGTGATAACGACGTAGGCCCTGAAGATATCTTGCCGACTGGATAGTTGTGATATTTCTTCCTTCTTCCAATTGATCTAGTTCGACCAATTGGTCTTCAGTTGATTTTGCATCTAAGTGGGCCCGAACTCGTGGTGAGCCGAACTCCAACTCGATTGGTAACACAGCCTCAGCACCATACACTAGGAAGAAAGGGATTGCCCTATCGCCCGACTAACCACGGTTCTTAAAGACTAGAGAATGGATGGAAGCTCTTGCACCCACTGCCCTACATATGGTTGCAGTTGGTTGAACACCCTAGTCTTGATACCTTATAAGACCATGTCATTGGCACGCTCGACCTGCCCATTGTTTCGTGGGTGTGCCACAGAAGCATAACAGATCTTGAAGCCGAAGTCGTCACAGAAATTTTAAAAGACGCCGCCAGTGAACTGAGTGCCGTTGTCCGTTATGATGCGGTTGAGAACTCCAAATCGATATACAATACTCATGATAAAGTCTTTTACCCTTGCTGCTGTTATGGTAACAACGGGTTTTGCCTCGATCTACTTTGTGAATTTGTCCACTGCGATGAACAATTGTATGAACCCTCATGGCGCTTTTTTGAACGGCCCAGCCATGTCAAACCCCTAAACTGCAAAGGGCCAAGAGATTGGAATTGTTTGTAGTTCTTGAGCTGGAAGATGTGTTTGCCACGGAAAGAACTGGCATCCCACGCACGTCGGAACTATGTCTTTTGCGTCTGTAACTGCAGTCGGCCAAAAGAACCCTTGTCTGTAAGTCTTTCTGACTAACGCCCTTGATGTAGCATGGTTGCCACAAATGCCTGAGTGGATAGATCGTAGAATCTGCTTACCCTCCTCAGGCGTGACGCAGCGCATGAGGACTTTGGATGCACTTCAAGATAGAGATATTCTCCGACTACAAGGAAACAATTGCTTCGATGTTTAATCCGTTTGGCCTCAGTGTGATCTTCTAGGAGCTCGTCTTCCAGGAGGAACCTGATGATTGGAGTCCACCAATCTTGAGAGATAATTAGTACTTCATTTGTTGCCAGGGTAAGTTCAGCCCTCGCCTGCTCGAGTACTGCTTTCTTCTTGACTAACGGCTCCAATAGTTGCTCGACAAAAATTCCAGTCGGGACCACTTCTCGTTTGAATCCCATGGTGGCTAACTCGTCTATAGCTTCATTGTATTGGCTAGCACGTGTGTAATCTCTAGCCCATCGAACTTGTTTTCCAGCTTTCGTACCTCCTGATAGAATGCCGCCATGTTGTCGTCCATACATGTCCAGTTTTTCGTGATCTAGTTGACCACAAGTTGAGAATCCCCGCGTACTACCAGTCGGCAGATGCCGAGTGATCATATGGCGATGCGGAGCCCATGGATGAGTGCCTCGTACTCGGCGACGTTGTGAGATACTGGAAAGTGAATCTGAAGGGCATATTTTAGTTTTTCTCCAGTGGGTGACATCATGACGACGCCAACCCCTGCTCCGCCGATCCGTAGAGAACCGTCGAAGTACATTGTCCAGTATTCTAACTTGTCTATTGATGTAGCCGACTGAACCTCTATCCACTCCACCACGAAGTTGGCAAATGCTTGTGACTTGATTGCTGTTCGAGGCTGAAAAACAATATTAAACGTCATCAGCTCGAGCGCCCATTTAGTGATTCTGCTGGTGGCCTCGCAATTGTGTAGGACGTCCCCAAGTGGATATGATGTGACAATTGTAACCTGATGTGACTGAAAATAGTGCACCAATTTCCTGACAATTATGAGCAAGCCATATAACAGTTTTTGAACATGAGAATATCTTATCTTGGAGTCGCCTAGGACTTCACTGACAAAGTAGACTGGCCTCTGTACTTTTTATATATGCCCAGGCTCTGCTCGCTCTACAACCAACACCATGCTGACTACCTAAGAATTTGCCGCCAGAAACACCATAAGTGGTTCTTGGGGCAAAAGTGATGCCAACACAGGGGGAGTTGTGAGAAACTTCTTGAAGTCTTCGAAGGCTAGGCTTCAGGCGTTCATTGAAAATTATCGATTTTCTTCAGTAATTTGAAAAAGGACATGCCCTGTTCGCCGAGTCGGAAAACGAATCAGCTGAGTGCCGCCATGCAACCAGTCAATTTCTATAAGTCCTTCTAGCTAGTTGATTTTCTCTGGATTAGCCTCGATGCCTTGCTGTGATATGATGAAGCCGAGTAACTTTCCCGAAGGTACTCTGAAGACGCACTTTTCCGTATTCAACTTCATTTTGAATCTCCAAAGGCTTTGAAAAGTTTCTTCTAAGTCAGCGATGAGGTCTTCCTTGACTTTGGTCTTGATTACCACGTTATTGACATACGCCTCCACATTGTGCCCGAGTTGAGTGTGAAGACACCGCTGGATAGCACGTTGATATGTTGCGCCGGTGTTTTTCAACCCGAACGGCACAGTGATGTAGCAGTATGCCCTAAATGGCGTGATAAAATAAGTCTTCAGGCAATCCTCCTCCTTTAGGCTGATTTGATGATATCCCAAGTAACAGTTGAGAAAAATGAGCAACTCACACCCCGCAGTTGAGTCGACCACCTGCTCTATCCTGAGTAGACCAAATGGATCCTTAGGGCCCGCCTTGTTTAAGTCGGTGTAGTCCATGCACATGCGCTATTTACCGTTCTTCTTTCAGACTAGGACTGGGTCTGCCAACCAATCAGGGTGATATACCTCTTTGATGAACCTGGCTGTAAAGAGTTTGGTTATCTCCTCCCGAATAGCATCTTTGCAGTCTTGTGCGAAGTGCCGCAGTCGTTGTTTGACTGGTTTGGCGCCCGGCTTGACGTTGAGGGAATGCTCAATCACCTCCTTTGGTATATCAGGCATGTTGGAAGGTTTCTAAGCAAATATATCTCTGTTCGCCTGGAGGAAGGTGACGAGCACGTCTTTCTATTTAGGATCGAGTCCGGTCCCGATAAGCGCAGTCTTGGTGGGGTCGGAAGGGCCCAGGGGGATCTTCTTTGTGCCTGAATCCGCCAAAATTCCCGACTTGGCTGCTTTCCTCGCCGGAACTTGGTCGTCCTCGTTTGTAGGTGTTGCAGCTAGTCGGATCCTGTTTCGCCCGACTGTTACTTCTTGGGACTAGGCCAACTCGTAGCTCTCCTTATCACAGGTGAAGGCTTGCTTAACATCGCTGCGCAAGGAAAGTACTCCTACTGGTCCTAGCATCTTGAGCACCATGTATGTATAGTGGGGCACCGCCATGAAATTGGCTAGTGCAGGCGTCTGAGTATGGCGTGATACGCGGTCTCGAAGTCGGCAACTTTGAAGCAGATGTTCTCGGTGTGAAAATTCTCCTGCGTGCCAAAAGTAACTGGCAGAGTGATCTGTCCGAGTAGAGTGAAAGAGAGGCCGGGGATTACCCCATGGAAGGGAGCAATACTCGGCTGAAACTCGAATCAAGGGATCTTCATATCGTCAAGCATTTTGTCGAACAATATGTTGAGAGCGCTTCCTCCATCGATGAGAACCTTCTTCAACTTAATACTCCTGATGACCAGGTCTAGGACAAGTGGGTAACGCCCTGGATGCATGACTCGGTCGGGGTGGTGTGCGCGGTCAAAAGTGATTACCGTCTCTAACCAGCGAAGGTATTGGGGGCTTCTGTCGAGACCGAGTTGACTTCTCGGGCTATTAGCTTCTGTTTTCTCTTGGACTCGTATGCAGATGGCCCTCCAAAGATATGATTGAGCTCAGCCTAGGGATCTTGGTAGTCGCCGGCTACACCCTGGTCTGGCTTATCCTTATCTTTGTTATCGCCAGACGTCGATGTTTGCTCGGAAGTGAACTTCTTAAGCATGAAACAGTTTTTAGCCGCATGCTTCCCCTTTGGGTGGAAAGGGCATGGCCCGTTCATAATCTTTTGGTACTCGTTCGTCCTCGGGGCTCACGGTCGGCTGCATTCAATGGCCGCCACAATGTTGTCTGATTTGCGCTTGTGATTGTCGTACTTAGTCAGGCCACATCATTTGTGTCCTTCTTCTCCTTCTGTCCGGGCTCCTTCTTGTCTTCCAGGGCGTCGGCAATAGCGTCGGCCGAGTCAGCATATTTATTGGCCATGCCGAAAAAAACTTTGATAGAGCTTGGAGGCTTCCGAGTGAACATAGCAAAGAATGCGGTGTCCTTGACTCCTTTGCGAAAGACGGCGATGATAACCTCGTCTTTAATCTTAGGAATTGAGTTCCTCTTATCGGAAAACCTCTTGATGAAGTCGTGGAGGGACTCGTTCTTCCTCTGGTGGCACTGATACAGGTCGTACTCGGAGGATGGCCTCTCGTATGTTCCTTGGAAATTTACGATGAAGCACTCACGGTGTTCTCCCTAGGAGCCAATTGACTGCTGTTAATGCCAAAATTTGGTGCGGCCCTTATTAGACTCGGTTGGGAAAAATTACAGAAGGCTAGTTGAAGTTGGGCCGGAAGAGACCGAGTTTGAGAAGGATCGTGAAGACCACGTACGGCAGTTAATGTTTGTGTCTACTATTTAGGCAATATTAGTTTTATCTTTAGGAAACCTGATCTCGTGTCCGATCAGGTCCTGTTGATATTTCCTTCTGTAATTAGGAAATCTTGTGTCGTGTCCAATAAGGACTCGTGTCAACTCGGGGTATAAATACGTATGCCCGGGTGCTTTGTAAATCATCTAATCGATCAATACAATTTCGGCGCATCGCCACCCTTTCGACGGGATCTTACTTCTCGAGCCGGGCTGCATCGGTTAAGTTCAACCTCCTGCGAGAGGGTAAGTCTCGTCACCCCGGCTACCGCATCGGCTAGGACTTCCTCGGTTAGGTCCGATATTCTAGTCGGTTTACGGTAGTCGGCTTACCAAGATATATCTGTTTTGTTTATGGCTGCATCAGTTTAGTTTGATCTCATAGGCCGATCAGGTATATCACATCACGTGTGCGTAGTTTCTATCGGCTTACTGGGAGTAATTTATCGATAGTTTGTGCTGCATCGGTTGGGTCCGACCTACTAAACTGCCCCCGATAAGTTATTCCTGCTAGGTCGATAGTTTTTACGCAAGCGTCTTATCGGGATGTATAGCCGATAAGTTATCTTATTTTACATCACGATCGCACTAGATCTATCGGCTTATCGAGGTCCTGTTATCACCCTCAGTCTGTGCTGCAATGGTTGGGTCCGATCTACTAGACTAGTGGTAATAACTTCACTCTTAATAAGCCGATGGATATGGATGCGATGTTTTATCGGAGTGCTTAGCCGATAAGATATCTTTTTAATACAGCCGATTATAGTGCTTATTTATCATCTAGTCTGTCTGCTTTGTTATCACGATCGGCTAAGGCTAGCCATTTAGTTCACTTTGCTGACCCGGGCATGAGCACAAGTAAGTACCCAGGCGTGAGTACAGGTAACTACCCGGGCACGAGCACAGGTAGGGCCCGGGCACGGGCATGGGTGAGGTCCCGGGTACGAGCACAAGCATGGACCGGGACCCAGGCACGGACACGGTTTTTGGCATTAACAGTTATCGCAATCAGCCGACTCATTTATTTATACATTCTGCTTATTCATTTTATTATCAGTTTACGGCCGATTTTCAAGTATTCCTTTGGTAATCGGCTAGTTTGTTATTTTGTCATTATCAGTCATTGTTTATGCCGTCATCGATTTCCAATTGGTGTATAAGTGCTACTGTTCATATCGGCTATCGGCCGATGAAACGAGTCCAAATCGGCTTCCAGCCGATTGGCTCACCGATCTAATTCTCTCTATCTCCTTGTCAATTGCAGGGTCAAATTGACTGGCACGCCTACGAACCTCGAAGATTTAGGACCTGCACTGGAGTTAAGCAGATCTCCCAGGCCTTCGCGTGTCTTCAGACGCCGAACCAGATCGTCGGCTTGTTCCCGGCGCTGCAGGCGGTTTTCGGCGTCAACACATTTTTGGCACGCCCGGTGGGACCCGAGATTTCAACCCAAAGTTTTAAGATGGCCGGAAAAGAAGTCAAACAAGACAATGTGATTCCGGTCACCATGGAAGATCTCACTGAAGAGCAGAAACAGCAAGTCGAACAGAATATGGCCAATTTTCAGAAGCTTTGCTTAGAATCTTTCGGCATGACGCGGCAAGGGCCGATTCAGAAATCTCAATTTCCAAAACCAGTCTTGGTTGGAGAATCGAGCCGTACACCACCTGAGTGTTGGGATATGCAGATGCTACGCTAGCCAGAAAACAAAATTTTCGACCCCATAAACCAGGAACTACTGCTAGTTATAGATCACGGGATTACCACTAGACGCGCAGGTGCAGCGAAAGCGACTCGATGTAGTCGTACGCGTCGCAGTAGTGCCGTGCAGTCGCGAGGTCGTCCGTCCGTCCGTCCCTCTCGTGCGTTCGTCCTTGTTCTCCAGATGCAGCACCTCCGAGGTATCCACACGTACGGGGAGGAAGCGTCACGCCTCCGGACTGCTAGGTCCGCGAGGTGCAACAGGGCGCGGGCGTGGGAGCGGCGGCGGCTGCCAAATGGCGTGGATTAACCTAGCCCCGTCGCCCACCCCTTGTATTTATAGGCGTCCTAATGAACTCCTGAGTTGGAGGCCCATTAGTGACCCTAAACCTTGTCTAATTCGGGTCCAACCCAAATTAGGTTTCCAGCCCCTTAAGCATGCGACCCTATGGGTTCACGTACGCATAGACATGGCCCGAGTACTCCTACTCGACCAATAGTTGACAGTGGCCTCTAGCAAGGCGTGTCAACTCCTACGCATACGCAAAGATCATATCAGACGAACCACCACAAACCAACTTGTTATTCCCTTGCCTCACGATATTTGGATCAACTCTTAGGTTAACACTTAACCCAGCACGGCATGCATTTCTTGATCTAATCATTAGAGTGATCCAGTGATATTCTCTCACATAGAGAGGAGCAAATTCCTTCTTGATTGTTTATGTCTCACAGCATGTTTCCCGACAAACCCGAAAACCATCTTTATAACTACCTGTTACGGAGTAGCGTTTGATAGTCCCTGAGTAGGTGTTTCACATCTTGAATACATACAACATCTCAGGTCTAAGGACATAACGTACATGATGTGAATAGAGATAATTACAATTTCTCATGTTGGGTCAGTCCAGCTCCATGTCACACATGTGCCCACATTATTAGTTTGACATCTCCATGTCTATGACTTGTGAAACATAGTCATCAACTAATACATGTGCTGATCTAATATTCATGTGTGTCCTCACACAAACTCCGATCAGGGACAACTTTAGAATAACCATACAAGTAAAAGAGTTTCACAAACAATTCACATAATTGCCAATCGATACAAGTTGTCTTTAATGGATATTCAATGAACCCATAATATATCATGGATACAATCACAATATCATCATCTCTATGATTACCTCTAGGGCATATTCCCAACACTGAGAGCCCACCAATGAAACCCTTATAGGAAATGGTGAATGAGGCGGTACATCATGCACTAATTAATCAGTCAGGAGTTTTGGTGAACACACTGCATAATCTGATCAAGAAGACAATGGATGGTTCAATTGCCATGAGCTAATCGGGGTTCGATATATTTACCACAAAGATGGAGCCTGGCCAGGTCGTATTATGGATACACAAAGATATACGGAAACTTGTTCACACAGAACAGGCTGGGGGGCAACAAGATATTCTGCTGGATACATCGGACTGCTTATTACGGGGGATATCAACAGAACTATCCAGGTGGAGCCGATTCAGGTAATTATCAAAGAGAGTATCCTAGATAGAATCGGCAGCCAACCCCCTTATACAGTACAACAGGACAACCCGAGGGAAGAAGATCTATCAACGAGGGTCGCAGAAATTATGAAGGAACAATTTGGGATAAAACCGAAAGAACAAACTTTTATGTATCGGCGTCCATATCCCGAGTGGTTTGACAGAGTTCCATTGCCACACCGATACAGAGTCCTAGATTTTTCCAAGTTCTCGGGACAAGATAACATATCTACAGTTGAACATGTCAGCCGATTCCTGGCACAGTGCGGAGAGGCATCGGCTGAAGAAGCGTTAAGGGTTAGGTTTTTCCCCTTATCGTTGTCCGGATCGGCTTTTACCTGGTTCTCTTCTGCAAAGCATTCAGTCGGGGTTGGCCGATCTGGAGAAAACAGTTTATAAATTTTCTTTGCTGGGATCCATGAGATGAGACTGACAGATTTAACATCGGTTAAACAGAGGCCAGATGAAACAGTATCAGAATACATCCAACGGTTCAGAGATGTCAGAAACCGATGTTATAGCTTAACTCTGAGCGATGGGCACCTAGCCGATTTGGCTTTCCAGGGGCTTTTGGCTCCGATTAAAGAGAGGTTTTCGTCACAGGAGTTTGAGAGCTTGGCACACCTCGTACAGAAGGTATCGGCTCACGAAAGCCGGTTTCAAGAGGCAAAAAGGGAAAAATTCTAGAGACGAGTTGCCCAGGTGCAAGTTTACTCATCGGATTCAGACAATGAGGGATCCGATGCCGAAGTTGGATTGGCGGAATGGGCTAGGAACAAGAAATCAGTATCATGCCCATGGGTAAAAGATATCGGCAAAGAGGAGCGATATGACTTTGATGTCAATAAAGCCGATAAAATCTTCAACCTGCTGCTGCAAGAAAAACAGATACAACTTCCACCAAACCACATGATTCCATCAGCCGAAGAACTCAAGAAGAAAAGATATTGCAAGTGGCACAATAGATCTCACATCACCAATGAGTGCAAAGTTTTTCGGCAACAAATTCAATCGCCTTGTCAAGCAGGCAGAATCAAGTTTTGAAGACAAAAGGCCGATGAAGATTGATGGACATTACCCCATTCCCTGTAAACATGGTCTATGCGGGATCATCATCGAGGACTCAAGCCGATGAAGGAAGGCATCGAGGATATAAATCAAGGATTAATTCATCGGAGATGATAGAAAAATATTCAAGGCGTGAGGACCAGTGGGTTGAGCCAGAAAAATTATAATCCACATTGGGATTGCCCATTTTTCCGATTCTGCTGGGATCAAGGGATGAGATTACCATCAATTGAAGATTGCCCTAAATGCAATAATCCATGGCTTCAGCAGGATCGGCAAGAGAGATTTTTGTCAGATCGGCCCCCTCAAAAACGAGCATCAGCGCACAGCCGATTAGGGCCGATCCATGAAGAGTACTTCGAAGATGAGGAAATGCATAAAGAAAGACAAATCCAGAACCCTCAATGGTGTCCTAGTGGGATATTTACGAAGAATCAGAAGAGAAGGGCACAACGGTTTACGGGCACCGAGAGCAACAAGAAGAGCAGCAACAAGATCAGGAGGAAGCCGATCATCGTCACAAGAGAACTAAGCGGGTATGGCGTGTAAAGAGGAAAGACGATGAGGTTGATTCATCGGCTCCGGTGAACATGGTTTTCTTTTTGCCTCGAGAATACAGAGCGTTGTCATCGGACGAGGATGGTGATGAAGAAGTTTTCTCTCAGTTAACGCTGCAACCTGATCAGGCTGTATTCGACAAACCTGAGGAGTCAGAGCATCGGCACTTAAAGCCACTATATATCAAGGGCTATGTGAACGGAAAGCCGATGACGAAGATGCTGGTTGACGGGGGAGCAACTGTCAATTTGATGCCGTACGCGACATATCAGAAACTTGGGAAGACCGCCGAGGATTTGATCAAGACGAATATGGTGCTAAAAGATTTCGGTGGAAATTCATCAGAGGCAAAAGGCGTGATAAACGTGGAATTGACAGTAGGAAATAAGACGTTACCAACCACGTTTTTTGTCATCGATGGAAAAGGATCATACAGTTTACTCCTTGGCAGGGATTGGATTCACGTGAATTGTTGCGTGCCCTCGACGATGCATTAATGTTTGATACAATGGCAAGGAGATCAAGTCGAGGTAGTCTTAGCAGATCGGTCGACTAACATTGCAATGACCGATTTGCCGGTTTGGGAGACCGATGGAGTTGATTGTTTATCTAGGAAAACATGGGAAGGAGACTATCTTAAGGTCACCAGTCAAGGGATACAGCCGATTCAGCAAGTCGGCTCTGAATTGCTACTCTGATGGGCTCCATTGAAGATTTTGAAGGAAAATTGGGACAAGGATTTACGTCGGCCGATGATTTGGAAGAGATTGATATCGGACCAGGGGATAGACCAAGGCCGACGTACATAAGAAAAAGGTTATGCTCTGATTTCCGAGAAGAATTGATCAGATTATAAGAAAGAATATCGGGATTGTTTTGCTGGAATATCATGAAATGCCAGGGTTAAGCCGATCGATTGTTGAACATCGGCTTCCTATTAAACCAGGATATCGGCATTCAAACACAGGCTCCAAGAAGATTCAGGCAGAGTTATATGAGCCAATCAAAGCGGAAATTACAAGCTATATGATGCAAAGTTATATAAGGCCGTGCCGATATGCTGAGTGGGTTTCTAATATTGTCCCGGTGGAGAAGAAAAACGGAAAATTAAGGATATGCATCGATTTCCGGGATCTGAATAAAGCTACCCCTAAGGACGAATACCCGATGCCGATAGCAGATCTATTAGTGGATGCCGCATCAGGCCACAAGATTATTAGCTTCATGGACGGCAATGCAGGATACAATCAGATTTTTATGGCGGAAGAAGATATACACAAGACTGCGTTCCGATGTCCTGGAGCTATCGGCCTATATGAGTGGGTAAAAATGACGTTTGGATTAAAAAGTGCTGGTGCGACTTATCAGAGAGCGATGAATTATATATTCCATGATCTCATCGGCGCGTTAGTAGAAATTTCTATCGATGATGTGGTGGTCAAGTCCAAGAGTAATAACAGCCATATAGCCGATTTGCGGAAAGTACTGGAAAGGGCAAGGAAATATGGACTAAGGATGAATCCTAATAAATGCGCTTTTGGTGTATCGGCTGGGCGGTTTTTGGGTTTTATGGTGCATGAACGAGGAATTGAAGTTAGTCAACGAAGCATTAGAGCCATCAAGAATACAGAATCACCAGTCAACAAGACAGAGCTACAGTCATTGATCGGCAAGATTAATTTTGTAAGGAGATTCATATCAAATCTATCTGGGAGGATTGAGCCTTTTACCCCATTGCTAAAGTTGAAAGCCGATCAGGAATTTGTGTGGGGGACAGAACAGCAGAAGGCGTTTGACGAGATTAAGAATTATTTGAGTTCCCCGCCTGTTTTAATTCCGCCGCAGAAAGGAGTGCCGTTCAGATTATACCTATCGGCAGATGAGAAATCCATCGGGTCTGTCTTGATACAGGAGTTTGAGGGGAAGGAGAGAGTTGTGTTTTATCTGAGCAGAAGGCTTTTGGATGCTGAGACGAGATATCCTGCGGTGGAAAAATTATGCCTTTGTTTATATTTATCATGTACAAAGTTAAGGCATTATATCCTATCGGCTGAGTGCACAGTGGTTTGCAAGGCCGATGTAATAAAATATATGTTGTCAGCTCCAGTTTTGAAAGGACGAGTTGGCAAGTGGATTTTCACTCTAACAGAGTTTGACCTGAGGTATGAATCGGCTAAGGCAATCAAAGGACAGGTGGTAGCCGATTTCATTGTACAACACAGAGGAATTCATGAAGACTATGTGGAGCCGATCTCGTGGACTTTGTTTTTTGATGGATCAGTTTGCAAACATGGATCTGGTATCGGCTTGGTCATTGTATCGCCTCGGGGGCAAGTTTTGAGTTTGCTTTTTACGATTAAACCCTATCGAACTAATAATCAGGCAGAATATGAGGCGGTGCTAAAGGGGCTTCAACTTTTAAAAGAGATCGGGGCCAATATCATAGAGATTGTTGGAGATTCTTTATTGGTAATCAAGCAATTTTCTGGGGAGTATGAGTGCAGAGATGATATATTTGAGATCATATCATGAAGAATGCAGAGAATTGTTGAAGGATTTCAGGATAGTATCGATGGATCATATTCCTAGAGAGCAGAATTTAGAAGCCAATGATCTTGCACAGATTGCTTCCGGTTATCGGCTGAATAGGCAGGTTGAAGTAGAAATAGCCGATAATGATATCCAGGACAAAGCCGATGATTGGAGACAAGAAATAGTCTAATATTTACAAAATCCGTCGCAATCGGTTTCTAGGAAACTTCGTTACAGAGCTACTAAGTATGTGTTGCTTGATGGAGAGCTATATTATCGGACTTTTGAAGGAGTTCTGTTGAGATGCCTGAATTTAGAAGAAGCCAAAGTAGTTATGTGCGAAGTACATGAGGGCATTTGTGGGACTCATCAATCAGCTCATAAGATGAAGTGGATATTGAGAAGAACGGGGTATTTTTGGCCGACGATGTTGGAAGATTGCTTCAGATATTATAAAGGATGTCAAGACTGTCAAAAATTTGGAAATATACAGCGAGCACCAGCATCGGCTATGAATCCTATCATCAAACCGTGGCCGTTCAGAGGATGGGGAATTGATATGATCGGCCAGGTTTTTCCTCCATCAAGTAAGGGACATAAGTTCATATTGGCAGCAACAGATTATTTTACAAAGTGGGAGAAGCGGTTCCTTTGAGAAAAGTTACATCTAAAGAAGCAATCGAGTTTGTAAAGGAGCACATAATCTATCGATTTGGAATTCCTCAGATGATAACTACCGATCAGGGATCTATTTTTGTGTCAGATGACTTTCAGCAGTTTGCTGCCAGTATGGGAATCAAATTATTGAATTCATCACCTTATTATGCTCAAGCTAACGGACAGGCAGAAGCTTCTAATAAGAGTTTGATCAAGTTGATTAAACGGAAAATTGATGAACAGCCGCGTCGATGGCATTCTACATTAGCCGATTCATTATGGGCCTATCGGATGGCATGTCATGGATCTACCCGGGTGCCGCCCTATCAATTGGTATATGGACATGAAGCAGTTTTGCCTTGGGATACTAACATCGGCTCTACGAGAATTTCTTTGCAGAATCAGTTGACAGCTGATGATTATTATAACTTGATGACGGACGAACTTGAGGATTTAGCTCAGAATCGGTTAAGGGCGTTGGAAAGAATTAAGGAAAACAAAGCTCGAGCGGCAAGACATTATAATAAAAAGGTGATGAATAAGTCGTTTGCTGAAGGAGATCTTGTGTGGAAATTGATTTTGAAGATCGGGTCCAGAGATGGTAAATTTGGGAAATGGTCACCTAATTGGGAAGGGCCCTATCGGATTAATCGATGTGTGCCTGGTAATGCTTATATATTAGAAGATCTTGAAGGGACGGAATTTGCTAAAGCGCTTAATGGGAGATACCTCAAGAAATACTATCCAAGTGTTTGGATAAACTCTTAAATCGGTTAAGCACAGCCGATTCCTAAATAGTTCAAAGCAAAGCCGATGTCGTTACATCGCCTATAGATAGCCGATATCAACCGATATCGCCTTAAGATCAAATAAACATAAATATCATCAAGGTTGGAGCATGCAATAGGGCCGATTAAATTATATTACATCAAAAGTTAATCGGCATATACAGGAATCATCAGTTGTTAATATTGAAGATTTACAAAAAGTTTTGGATCGATTTGATCGCGCACAGGCGGATCTCGTCAATCTCGTTGATAGCTCGGATATCATCTTCATCGGAGCCTGGGATGGTCTTCAGATTTTTGCGCCGATGAATGACTTCACGCACTGCGGCTGCAACTTTAGCCTCTTGTTTTTGAATAGCTTGTGGTAGGCCGATAAGCTGGGCTTCTGTTGTTTCAAGATCTTTGCGAGTTTTTTCCAATTCTGCCAGCAAATCGGCCTCCTTCTTCTTTAATCGGTCCAATTTGGATTGGAGCTCTGGTGAGGCAGCTGCCATGTCATCAAGCTTTTTCTTCTCTGATTGAGCTGATAGCCGATCGACTTGGATGTCTTGGGATGCTAGTCGTTGAGCAGCACGATCGGCTATGCGCTGCCTGAGCTTGATAAGCTGGAACCGATGGGATTCCAGGTACGCCGCAGGAGTCAGCGCGTCGATAAGTTCTTCGGGCAGATAGTGTTCAATTTCTGTGAATCTAGCCCGGATCGGTCCGCAGTCCTCTACCAGCGCGTCGATTGGATTTTCCAGCCGACTGATGATATTCGCCAGGTATTCACGAACATTGGCTGGAAAGGATGGCTTCGTTGCCGCGCTGGTTGCGGTTGCTTCTTCTGCCTCCAAATATTTGCCGATGTCAAAGGAGAACAGATCGGCCAAGGACTGTAAATTGGAAGCGATAAGAGAGTAGTATGACTGATATCGGCTTCAAGTGGTTGAGTAGATTGTTCTTCAGGACGGCCGATGTCAGGCGATGTAGCAGGAGCAGTCTCGACGGCAGCTTGGGGACTGGGCGATGAAGTTGGAGCGGCTGGGGAAATCATCGGCTCGGTAGTTGGAGGGACATCAGCAGATGGTTGCGGTTCAGGAGCCGATGACTCGAGCTGGGAGTAAGATCAATGATGAAAAGATAGGAAACAAGATAACGATGTCGAAATAAGGTGCATACCCATGGGGATGAGGGAGCCGATGTCGTTTGGGTAGCAGGTGGCGTCGGAACCGCGACATCGGCAACAATTTTTTGCTTTTTGGAAGAAGGGCGATGCGCCAGCTTCTTTCGTTTCTGTCCTGTCGGCCGGGGCACTTGGAGCAGGGCCGATGGGGAAGGAGCACCGCACCCTAAGTTTGGGGTGGCCGATGAGGGTTGATACAAAATCAGCCGGCCATTGGTACTTGTCGTTGGTGGTTCGACATTGGCAGCCTACAAAATTAAGGATATAAGAGAAGATCGGATATGGTGATTAAGGCTTATGAGTATTACCTCTTCATCGGATTCGATGTAGTCGGCATTGAGGCGAGAACAATAGTTGATGGCGGCCAAGCAGAATAGGTGTCTTCTCCATTCCGACCACCACCGAGCGAAAAGCTTTGTATTGGCGGTGCAGACGATCACATCGGTGGCGGTGCCCAGCGGGAGAGATTCTGTTAAAGATCGCATCCGATCATACTCTAGAGCGTTGTTGACGTTTCCCCGGGCTTGAAGTTTATCGATAAAGAATAAGCCGATGGGAAGCTGTCCG
Organism: Oryza meyeriana var. granulata; assembly: GCA_003991445.1. NCBI lineage: Eukaryota > Viridiplantae > Streptophyta > Magnoliopsida > Poales > Poaceae > Oryza > Oryza meyeriana. Next base: position 484,357 of record RYFJ01000574.1, read on the forward strand.
AGGCCAAGCTGGCGAGAGCAGACCGACGGATGATAGAACTCATATGATGGTTGCGTTCGGCCGAATGAGAAGCCAGTCGGCAGCAGACCAGGGGTAATGGCCGATAGGAATATGGTCTTGGACACATCATCTTTGAGAGCATCAAGCGGGTTGAAAGTCGAAGGCATCTCAAATGATGACGCGTCGTCATATGCAAACCACAGTGTGGCCTCCCTGGTGAAGCCATAATATAGACCCTTAAACCATTGACTGAGGCCGACGAGCGTTATCTTACCACCAGGGAGGGCCGATGCAGCTTCGCCCATAGAGATGCATCGGCGATAAGTGGGATCTTGGTCCTCTGTGTGATCGGCTGGAAAAGATTGTTCAAGGAAAGAAGTCCCAGAGAAGGCCTTGGAGGTGTAAACATTAAGCCATAGCTGCACGAACCACCAAGGACCCCCGATGTGGCCGACGGGCTAGCCGGCCGATAGCTTGATTGCCACGTGATGAAGCAGTTGATAAGTTGCTCCAAGGAGATACTGCCCCAGGGGGATCTGTTTTCGATCGGCCAGGCGTTCCGCCAGGCATTGCATATTGGTCGTCGGACCGAGGGTTGCGCCACCAAAGACAAATCGCTCCAACCAGAGATTCAGAAAAGCAACATGTTCCCGGTCGTCGACCGGTCCAGTTTTCTTGTTGTGAAGTGATATGTACTTGGACCAGCCGCCGATGTTCTTCGTCTGGAGCCAATGAGTAGGCTTGAATCGGAGCCTGAAGGGGTTGGTGTAGCTCGTCGTGTCAAGGCAGGTGAGCATGGTCACATCCATCAGAGTGGGAGTCATCGGCCCGTGCCCGAACAAGAAGGCATTGAGGGCATCGGACCAGAAGTATGAAGCCGATGCGAGCAAGGGTTCATTCTTCTCCATATCGGCTAGAGAAAGATTGATGCAGTGGCCGATATGTGATTCTTCCCAGAGAGTTCTTTTTGCGGCCGATACCCGGATGTACCAGTCCCTCCACCCGGGGAGCTTGCTCGGCCAAGATCTGAAGCTATTGACCCAGTCGCTAACTAACATGGCGGAGTGTTTGAAGGGGATACGCTGGGTCTCGGCACTGATGAAATCTGAGGGGTCTTCGCTACCCATTGGACCATGATAGAAATAGTTTGGGTAGTTAGCAGCCGGAATCAAGATTTGACCTCTAAGGTTCTACAATGAATATGAACACAACGAAGAACAGATAAGAAAACATGGCAGATTGGATTCGTCTAGGTTGCAAGATTGGGGAAAATGACCGGGCAAGAAGGTTACCTCAGGGACTGCGGTTGCCGATGCCATTTGCGCACGGAGAAGATGAGCGGGGATCCGCGGTTGAAGAGAAGTCTTGTTGAAGTTCGCCGGAGTGCGTCGGAGCTCGTTGAAGCCTTGGAAGATGAAGCGGTGGTGCTCTGGTGATGTGAAAGCGTAAAAAGGGCTAGGGAGACGAAGAGACTTATGGAGGCATGATGACCGGCCGGGAATCGAGGCCGTTGGCACTGTTCAAACAATTAAGGCAAAGTGGGATATCCTGGGCCGCCTCGGTATGGAAAGAATCTCTGGCCCAGATAAGGGAATTTTGAAATTTTATGAAAAAACTCCGAAATTGGGAGGCATGTGTTAACGCCAAAATTTGGTGCGGGCCTTATTAGACTCGGTTGGGAAAAATTACAGAAGGCTGGTTGAAGTTGGGCCGGAAGAGACCGAGTTTGAGAAGGATCGTGAAGACCACATACGGCAGTTAATGTTTGTGTCTACTATTTAGGCAATATTAGTTTTATCTTTAGGAAACCTGATCTCGTGTCCGATCAGGTCCTGTTGATATTTCCTTCTGTAATTAGGAAATCTTGTGTCGTGTCCAATAAGGACTCGTGTCAACTCGGGGTATAAATACGTATGCCCGGGTGCTTTGTAAATCATCTAATCGATCAATACAATTTCGGCGCATCGCCACCCTTTCAACGGGATCTTGCTTCTCGAGCCGGGCTGCATCGGTTAAGTTCGACCTCCTGCGAGAGGGTAAGTCTCGTCACCCCGGCTACCGCATCGGCTAGGACTTCCTCGGTTAGGTCCGATATTCTAGTCGGTTTACGGTAGTCGGCTTACCAAGATATATCTGTTTTGTTTATGGCTGCATCAGTTTAGTTTGATCTCATAGGCCGATCAGGTATATCACATCACGCGTGCGTAGTTTCTATCGGCTTACTGGGAGGAATTTATCAACAGTTTGTGCTGCATCGGTTGGGTCCGACCTACTAAACTGCCCCCGATAAGTTATTCCTGCTAGGTTGATAGTTTTTATGCAAGCGTCTTATCGGGATGTATAGCCGATAAGTTATCTTATTTTACATCACGATCGCACTAGATCTATCGGCTTATCGAGGTCCTGTTATCACCCTCAGTCTGTGCTGCAACGGTTGGGTCCGATCTACTAGACTAGTGGTAATAACTTCACTCTTAATAAGCCGATGGATATGGATGCGATGTTTTATCGGAGTGCTTAGCCGATAAGGTATCTTTTTAATACAGCCGATTATACTGCTTATTTATCATCTAGTCTGTCTGCTTTGTTATCACGATCGGCTAAGGCTAGCCATTTAGTTCACTTTGCCGACCCGGGCATGAGCACAGGTAAGTACCCAGGCGTGAGTACAGGTAACTACCCGGGCACGAGCACAGGTAGGGCCCGGGCACGGGCATGGGTGAGGTCCCGGGTACGAGCACGAGCATGGACCGGGACCCGGGCACGGACACGGTTTTTGGCATTAACAGTTATCACAATCAGCCGACTCATTTATTTATACATTCTGCTTATTCATTTTATTATCAGTTTACGGCCAATTTTCAAGTATTCCTTTGGTAATCGGCTAGTTTGTTATTTTGTCATTATCAGTCATTGTTTATGCCGTCATCGATTTCCAATCGGTGTATAAGTGCTACTGTCCATATCGGCTATCGGCCGATGAAACGAGTCCAAATCGGCTTCCAGCCAATTGGCTCACCGATCTAATTCTCTCTATCTCCTTGTCAATTGCAGGGTCAAATTGACTGGCACGCCTACGAACCTCGAAGATTTAGGACCTGCACTGGAGTTAAGCAGATCTCCCAGGCCTTCGCGTGTCTTCAGACGCCGAACCAGATCGTCGGCTCGTTCCCGGCGCTGCAGGCGGTTTTCGGCGTCAACAACTGCCTGGGAAGTCCTATCAGCTATGTCCTTGCTGAGTCAGCCAAGGCTACTGGGAGGTAGTTAGCCATGGCCTTGTGATCATCTTCGGCTGCCTAGATTTCCAAAGTGTAGAGTATGAGACAGGACTCCGGGTTGGTCTTCCCATTATACTTTTCAATTCCAGTCGGCTTGAAGCCAAATGGCTAGTCGACCTGCTGTAGCTTATGGGTAAACGCCGGTACTCCTTCGTCTAAGTGAGGGCTCCGACTTTGACTACGGTGATGAAATCGCTCGTGGTAGAGGCCGAAACACTCATGCTCATCTTCCAGTCGGTGGCGCTTGTCTTCCTCGTGCTCTCGGTGTTGGGCGTTGATGTCTTGGTGGTCGTCAGGATGGTGCCGCCTTCGATCATTGTTCTGACGCTGAGTGCCGACTAGATCCAGCTGCACGGCGTCGTGCTGAGGCAAATGAGATCGCTGTGTCTGAAGCCTTCTTATTCAACGGTATGAGTATGTCCCCAGATTGTTGTCGCTGCTGACAGGCCGTAGCGGTGATTATTGCTTTGATCCTTGCGATGGTTAAGGTGGCCTGGTGATCGGGCCCAAACTGCAAGGTGTCGAGTAGTGTGGCAGCGGCTATGACGTTCTGTTATGGGGTCACAAAGACGTCATGGTCGCCGACTCAAGTTTGGAGGATCTCCTATTGAGCAGCCCGCCCAGCCTTGCGCAGATTGTCGTTACAAGCGTCGCGCTCGGCTTACAAGCGTCGTGCATCTTTCTCCTGTTGTTCACACAGTCGGCAAGCCTCCTCCTCCTGCTGATCGCGTAGTTGGCGTGAATATTGAGTAGGAGTTGAGCCCTTGGATGCTACGAAGACTTCACGTGGTGGAGAAAAGCTTGCAAGCTGTTGTTCGACTGTGAGTTGCAATTGAAGTAGTTTAGGAGGTAATTACAACTCCAACCTCCCTAGATCCGATCTTGAGCGGCTCTGGGCCGTATCCGAGTCGAACCTTAGGGGATTGGATCTGCCGCATCCGAGTAAGACTGAAATTGTCCATGGCATTGATGAGTCTGAACAGGAGATTGACAATCTCCTCCTCCCTTAGCCCGATCTCGGCTGGCTCAAGGACGAGTCCGAGTCAAACACCAAAAAAAAGAGTTGTCATGAAATTCGTACATCTTAGGGATTGCCACAGCATGTCGTCGAAGATTGTCGCAGCGTTGAGTAGGCCGACTGGCGCAAAGTCAGCTTGGTTACCGATCAATCGGATCAAGTCCGAGTTGGACAGAGTGAGGTTGCCGAATTTGTCGGCGACAAAGTCGAAGCTCCCGAAGCTGATTGTCTGTCCGGAGAAGAACTTGACGCCGTCGATTCCGGTGGTTAGATCCATCAGGCTTGATGAAGATGATCTCGACGAAGCCCCTACCTAGGGCGTCAAATGTCGATGTTTTGTATCGGCAATAATTATTTGAGAGTACTCGTACGACCTAAACTTGATAGATTGCAAATAAATACAAAATAATTTATCCTAGTTCAGACCCTCAAGGTGAGATAATACCCTACTTACAGCTATTGTATATTGCCTTTGAGATTTCTCTGATGAGATTGTTTGTCTTGCATTGTTCTCTGCCCTAGGGGGCTCCCTATCCCTGCTTATATACTAAAGAGGTGAGGTTATAGGTAGGAATCCCAGTCGGACTCTGACCAAGAGATCTTCTTCTAAAAATACAACATACCTGACTAGGACAACATGCCTTTTCTTATCATACAAGGTAATATGCACGAGTCCGGTTGTATCCCTAATTACAGAATTAAACCCATCCTCTGTACGAGTGACCATAATGCTTCTCATGATGTATCCGTAACCTATGGTCTCTACAGTAATCTCTGATACATTTATAGTTAAGTCATAGCTAAAACTCATCGATCTAGTAAGGCACCGGCGCAGCTGTTCTACTCTTCCCCGTTAGGTCCAAATTCGACGGCCATGTTCTTCTTAGTGAACAGCCACCAGAAAACGAATGCATCCTTGGGATCCCTGCAAATATACATAATACGACAGCTAGAGCTGTTCTCCGTGATGCACTCCGGCAAGAGGGAGTAGGGCAGGTGGCTGGAGAGCAAGCGCGGCGAAGGGAGCGCAGCGAACATGTCGTCGCTGCCGTCACGCGCGTGCTAGCTTGCATCTAGTGCCTTTTATCGGTAGCCTCCGTAGCACTTGTCACGATCACGATCTGCTTAACAGCTCAACTAACCTGAGTTTAAAATATTTTTAGTCATAGTAATCTGACATTGAGCATTCGATCAGTCTTAACCTGTGTGCCTTTCCTACCCACCAGCACCAATGGAATCTTCTTCTGATCGAGCACTACGGTAGCTTTTTTCTTTTTCGTCCTAAAATATAACTAAGTTTAGAGTTTTTTTTAAGATTAAGAAGAAAGATAAAATTAAATAAGAGATTATTGTAATTATTAAAATAAGAAAGTATGTGTAGAAATTAAATTAGAGGTGGTTTTAATTGGTTGAGATGTGAGGAATTAGTTGGATAAGTAGCTATATTTTTTAAGAAAATTTAAATGCTAGAATTGTTATATTTTGAGATAAAGTATTGTTGGTTACACTGTCGGTATGGTTAGGAAGGAGATATGTCAAACGTTTTTCTTTCCTAACAAGTAAGAAATATGAGGAAATTGGTTATTATCATTGGTAAAAAACAACTTAGAATTCTAATAGGATATGTCTCCAAGCCCCACTAATTGGTTAATAAAAAGAAGAAGAGAAGAGACAGAGAAAACGCCCTAAGTCCTGACAAAATCTCTAAACCCTAAAATTGCCTGACCGACTCAAGCACTCGAAAAGGTTCTGCGGCGATTCCATGTCGGTATCGCTGGCATCCAGAGGGATTTGGATAAAACAGATAACGTCGGCAACCACCACAACCGTGTGATCAAGCCAGCGCACCTGCTTCCTCTACGCTTCAACTGGAAGAAGAACAAAAAGGAAGAAGAAATCAGATCGGCTACATCAATGGTTTCACAACCAAGTCAAAAATCAATCAATTCCACATAAGCAGAAGGCGATCCTGTTAGGCTAAAATTTAATGTAAATTAAACTCCAACATTTATAAGATTCTATTTTCTTTCCCTTCTACGACTACTCACCCGTTTTTTGTGGGTTTGGTTTCCCGTGTTCCAATTCTACATTTTATTATAGTGAAAGGCATGTTCACAGAGTTACATTTCAGCACAAATTAACCTGTTAACACTGCGGCCTCGCATCTAGGTACATTGTGTTGAACGGAGACTAACTAGTGATAACATACAGTTGATTCTAGTGCTAGGCATAACAACCCCTTCTAGTTTTACTTCTCACTTTGGTTATTAAAAACATACAGGTTATCATCATAGCTACTCCTGTGTACTACCTTAAGATACATGCACATGGACTTCTTAATAACAAGACACTAGACAATAGCTAATCGTCCTTATAGCTAACGATTTAGTGTCAAGTACTGCATTAGCAAGTGCTGATTACCATCCCTTAGAGGCTGACAAGGCAGGTCCGTTGGTCAGATGAGAAAGCAGATCGAGCAGCACAGAGTATCAAGTGGACTGGGCTATAAACTCTAACAAGTGGTATTAGAGCCGATGGTTTCAGCATTGAATCAAGTTGACATGTGAAAGAGGAAACACGAGGTGGGGTTATGCATTGACAGATAACATCAGCCGTGGCGATGAGATCGATGGTGATAACGAGGATGTTGCGGAGGTGACAATCTCGTCTCGCAATCAGACTGACAATGGTGGAACATGACCAGAAGACAGGGCTAGACGTGACTAAAAGCGACAGGAAAGATCGGAGGGGGTAGCGCTACGGACAATGTGCCTGACTCCCACGGCGATTGCGGATCTGCAGCGGCAAGGAGGTTGTGGCGGTAGGGCAAAGCTGGCGAGCATGGCATGGTGTGATAGACGTGTAGGACTGAGGACGACATGGTTGTGGATGGTGAAAACGAGAGCTACGACTGCGAAGCGTGCATAGGCACGGACCGTGCGTGCGGAGTATGTGCTATACACACAAGTAATGCAGATTTGAAGGGAAAAGTTAAGACTAATGCAGTAATTATTTCAAATGACTCGAATAATGATGGTGATCTTCTCACTATGTCAAATATATAGTCTACGGATATGGAAGTATGGATATTGGATTCAAAGGAATTTAATTTCGCTTGAAACCTTACAAGAAGAAGGGTTAATATTCCGAGCTAATCGGAACAAGAAGACTATGGAGATGATAAAGGGCAAGACGACTATGATGATTGAAGAGAAGGTGAAGTCATATCTATACAAGTTGCAAAGGTGCACTATTGTAGGTAGAGTCCAGGAGAAAGCTGTTACTGGGGTGGCTATTGCTTTTGATGACGGCAGTCTGGTATAGGCTCGTCAAGACTGGTCAGGTGGCTCGCGGTGAAACTGCAAAAGAAAGATAATCCATGTTTAGAGGACAATGGAACGGCATGGTGATTCTGCTGCTTCTAGGTGACGTATATTCTCTAAGGTGGAGTTTCTTAGAATAGGTGTTGAATATACTGGTCCTATTAAGTTACAGTAGGACTTGAAGTTGCATTAGGTGGTAGGTGTGGAGTTAGGGTAACCTGGCAATCCTTTAAATAGAGAGAGAACGCTATAATGTAGCAATAGTGACGATAATGTAGCACACAGGGAGTGGATGGTGGCGAGGCCATATACTTGTAGTGGCTAGGTGTGCTATGTTTATTGAGAAGGAGCGTCTATAATCAGAGCCCCGAGGATTAGGCTTTGGCTAAACCTCGTTAATAAATATCGTGTGTTTCTATGTTATCATCCGTCGTGTCTAAGTTGATTTATGACTGAAGAGATCGAGAAGATTAGTCGTTATTCTGCTATATCGACTAACTTTTATAACAACATACAATAGGTGGTTTGGTTACTATTGGGTGACTTGGTTGAGTTGATTGGGCGTGACCCAAAGGGAACAGTGGAGGGCCGGTACTGTTCTTCTCCTTTCCTCAAGCTCGTGTACAGAGAAAGGGACAGGGGGATGGGGATGATGGGTGCCAGGCTATAGTGGGAGATAGATGAGAACGGCTTGAGCAAAACACGTCCCCGAGGGTCGTGAACTCGATGCTATCATTGTTTTTTAGAGGGGATGCCTGTGCTAGCCGGAACGCGAGTTCAAGAGCTGGAAGCACGCCAATGCAAGGCGTGGAATCCATGTCTCCGGTGGATGACTGATGGAAACGAAGGAGCGTCATGTCTTCCTGGATGGGGGTTCCGTTTTTGTAGTGGCTCGAAAGGGAAGAGGTGCTGACTATGCCGGACACAGTGACAGCCATGGAGTGTTCAACAGGGCGGTGGAAGCTTGATACAGGGGTGGAGGAAGAGGGGAAAGTGAGAGGAAACCTCCACTGCGGTGGGGTGGTGCTGGTGACGTGAGGGCTCGGCAGGAGTTGAGACGGCGCGAGGCGGCGGATCGGATGGCAACCTCGACAGCGTCTTGAGGAGATGAAGGAGAAGACGAGCTTCATAGCTCATTTGCTTTCTGGAGGAGGAGAAGAGGAACAGGAGGATCAGGGTGGCCTCGACGGCTTTAATAGGGAGGTGGAGAGGGAGCTCAACAGTGCTGGTTCGGCCTCCGCGACGAGGTTGGTGCAGAGAGGTGGTTCGAGCTCCTACTGGCTAGATTCGCATGGGTTCGTCCAGCGTTGGGCATCATGCAGAGCGCCAGCGACGCAGCCAAGTTGGCTCGGTCAAGGATAGCACAGGCAAAGAGTGGCCGGGAGTAAGGCTAAGCAGAGCGTCTTGCAAGGTTGGACCACGCGCTAGAAGGGGTGGGCCGAATCGGCCCAGACAGAGGAGAAAGGAGGAGAATTTTTACTGTTACTAATTTAATTTTTTTTTTAAATTTACAAAACTAATTTTCGATTTGGGAAATTTGCAAAACTAGCCTCTTGCCGCCCTGGGCCACGGCGGTATTTAAAAACCGCCGTGGCCCAGGGCGGCGAATGGCATCCCGTCACCCGGGGCTAACGGCCCCGGCGGCCGTTAGCCACGGGGAGGCCACGTGGATTCGCCGCCCTGGGGGACGGCGGCGAATGCCCCCAGGGGGCCGAATGCATAGGACCGTCCGCACAGCGATCGGACGGTCCGAATCCACGGCAAATTATTGTAACGCGCGCTAACTACCTTAAAACAGTCATAACTTTCGCATACGGTCTCGGAATCGAGCAAATAAGTACTCTACGGACATCTACAGAAAATTTTACATCCGCTTTCCCCCGACTTTGTCGGGTTTGTCCAAATAAATTTTGCGAAATTCGGCCGAGAAGATTGAGTTTTTGAGGTCCGAAGTTTCAGCACGGTTTTTAAAGCACACTCGTAATTTTCTACAGGCCACATCTTACATCGGTTTAAGCTGCACCTTCATGAGATTTTGCTATTCTCGTGTTGCTAGTTGAGAAAAAAATATCAAAAAAAAGAAAAAAAAATTTTGCAGAGCGGCCCCTAGATTCGGACCGTCCGATCGCTGTGCGGACGGTCCTATGCATTCGCCGCCCTGGGGACGGCGGCGAATGCCACCCAGGGCCGAATGCAAAATTGCATTCGCCGCCCTGGGGAGGGCGGCGAATGCAATTTTGCATTCGGCCCCCTGGGGGCATTCGCCGCCGTCCCCCAGGGCGGCGAATCCACGTGGCTCCCCAGGGCGGCGAATGCAATTTTGCATTCGGCCCCCTGGGGGCATTCGCCGCCGTCCCCCAGGGCGGCGAATCCACGTGGCCTCCCCGTGGCTAACGGCCCCCGGGGCCGTTAGCCCCGGGTGACGGGATGCCATTCGTCGCCCTGGGCCACGGCGGTTTTTAAATACCGCCGTGGCCCAGGGCGGCAAGAGGCTAGTTTTGCAAATTTCCCAAATCGAAAATTAGTTTTGTAAATTTAAAAAAAAATTAAATTAGTAACAGTAAAAATTCGAAAGGAGGAGGCGGAGGGATGGAAAAAATCCACTTTACATCTCTGAACAATAGATCGAGTTTTATTTATATCTCTTAATTATAAAATAAAATATAAAACATCTCTTAATTTGCACATCAAGTTTCGAGATAGTATTGAGAGTGGTTTTAAGTAACGTGACGTCTACGTGACTTGTTTGATTTAGTTTTCATCCCGTATGATGTTAATGTGGCACTTCCATAGCACTATAAGCAAAATAAAAAATAAAAATAAATATATGGGGCTCGTACGTCAGTGACAAGGAAATAAAAATATGGTGGGACCCACATGTGGCATTATGGTTAAAAACGAATAAAAAATGATAGGGTCCACAAGTAGGTGGCGACCCCTATCTTCTTCCTCAACCTTTCCCTCTCTCTCCTCTCTCTCCTCGCTCGTCTTCCCTCTCTCCTGGAGCGTGGCGGCGCAGGGTGGCGGTTTGGATGACGACGGCGTGCCAGCGACGACGTCGACGCCCCCGTAGTCGGCTGTCTGCCGGCTCGACCACCTCTCCTCCTCCCTCAACCTCTCCTACTGGAAGCCTGCTAGCTAGCTGCAACGACAAAGCTTAGCTCGCTGCTTGTGCTTGTCACTGATGGCCGCCTGGCAAATGCAGAAATAAATGTTGGTGATTTGCTTTTGTCCCTTGCCTGAGAAAATCTGACCACGGGATTGTATTTTTATTTCTCGAGCTGTTGCTGCTTGTTGCAATCTGCTTGGAATTTTGGCTCAGGCTTCTTCTCATCGTCGTCTTCATTGCAGAATCCACTCTAAAGCTCCCTGCTTGCTTTAATTATTAATGGTTTCAAGAACCAAAAATGCGTCCATGCTAGCTAGCGTAGAATCGGCCAAGGTCCAACCGACAGTGCTGGCGAGGCTGATGGACCAGGACGAAGGCTCCTCGTCGTCGATGACATCATCCCCGCTCCAGAACTTCTCCGACATGCCACTCAACACGGCCACGGCCTCCAACGCCGCCCTGGATGATGCGGGACAGCGGGAGTTGCGCTCCGACGAGTGCGGCGGCGCCGCGAACGCCGTGCTCAAGCTTCGCAGGGGAACGAGAAAAATCGTCAGTCATCTATATAAAAAAAACTGAAGTATTATTAAAAAATATTTTTTTTATTATTTTTGTGTGACTGATATATGGGTCCTATTGATTTTTTATTTTTCTTTTAGTGCCATGTAAGCTTAACATAGACATGAGATAGAAAGAAGACCAAGTCAAAATGCTATGAGTGCCACATAGAATAAAATCGTCGTCCAAACGGCTGACGGACTCAATTTACATTAGTTTTTATAGTTAGGAGACATTCTATATCCGGTTTTACGATTCAGGAACATGAATAAAACTTGAACCCATGGTTGACAGATGCAAAGCGGACCTTTTCCGGTGTAGGGAAATGGTGGAAGATGGGCCGAGTGATAAGGTGTCGGCCCAAGGCAAATGGTGAAAATTTAGAATTTTTGAGGCATACTTTGCGTGAGGAATTTGATATGGGTTTTTGAGTAGAGTTTGCTGAACCAAATTATCAGTAGATACTTCGAAGTTCTAGGGTTTTGAGGTCATTTCAAATCGAAGGATTCATGAACTTTGGTGGTGTAACATTGATCCTGGAATGCGGATTTGGTGGAGGCTAAGTGAATGGTGATGATCGAAAAGGAAAAGAAATAAGAAAGGAATAAGAAGGGCTCCAAATCGACAAAAGTGAAGATTTCAAATCGAAGGATTCATGAACTTTGGTGGTGTAACATTGATCCTAGAATGGGGATTTGGTGGAGGCTAAGTGAATGGTGATGATCGAAAAGAAATAAGAAATAAGAAAGGAATAAGAAGGGCTCCAAATCGACAAAAGCGAAGAACTACAACTTTAAACATTTTCGCAAAAAATTTTCCCTGAGAAAGTCTAGTATTTTACAATCAAGCGATTAGTTTAGGGTTTAGCGTTAGAGAATTCAGCATCCCTTCTCTTCTATGTTATTTCTTTAATTGGTGCGCTGCTAAGGCGTGGAGGCGTATCTGGTTAGGATTCTAAGTGGCCGATAAATTAACCAACACTAACAAAATTGCAGCGGCTAACTTGAAATTCCGCTCCAAGCTATCAATGTTGAAAAGTTTCTTTAGCACTAATTCGAAGATACCGGCATGCATTATGTTGCAATAAATTGCAAACCCGTTGACACTCAAAATAAGAACTTTTTAAGTCGCAAGGAAGAAAAGTAAGAACTAATGGTTGTTTAGAAAGATATTTAATACATGTCAAATCAAATTATACTGTATTTAGGCATAGTTTGAAGATAAGGAAAAAGGGAAGAGAAAGAAGATCACACAAAACGAGTTGATCCATTAACGTATAATTAATTGAGTATTAATTATTTTAAACTTAAAAAATAGATTAATATGATTTTTAAAGTAATTTTTATATAGAAATTTTTTAAAAAAACGTACCATTTAGAAGTTCGGAAAATATACCTACGGAAAACGAGATGTTCCCCCTCAAAGAATAGATTCGAACTCACCCTTATAAATCATAAACACTAATATTCCAACTCCATATTCACAATAAAAATAATATGGTTGCTAAGGATGTTTGGACGGCTGCAGGCCTACAGCCCATTACATGGCCTGGATTCAACATACAAAAGAAAACAATGGATTGCTGCTTTGCTGGTGCCTCCGCCACGAATGCAACAGCATGCTGATTAATTTGGCACACGGAAGATGAATAGATCTAGAAGCTAGCACGCGTAATCCATAAGCATGCCGATCACCCCACTTGTACAGTAACTTCTTGTTGATCAACAAGAAGTTTCTGTGCATCATTCACAAGACTAGACAACTGACTACTACGCCAGGCAGTATACCTGAACCGTAGATGATATATATTGTAACACAAGAGCTTCCAGAGCTCCAGATCAGACGCGTTCTGTTGCTCTTCTATTGGAGATGTACCGGAAACAATCTTGGACGCCTCAGACAGTGCCTCGACGATTTTCTGTTGCCTGATTTCCTGAACGAACTTAGTGTCCAGCATCAGCACATAGACCAACCTAGCGGTACCCTTTAAGATTTGCAGTTCATCTTGCGTGGCGACTCTGCTGTTGTTTTCAACCAACGTCTTGAGCATCCCCACGAATGTGCTCAGACCGTCCCTAGGTGCAATTTTCTGAATCGCAATTACCAAACAATCAGTTCCATATGCAAGCGTACTCACAAGGAGGGGTACCAAGGTTGCCTGCAGTTCTGTGTAGTTTGATTGCTCCTCATGTTCTGGTCTGGCGTGGCTGGTAGCTTGTTCATTATCACCTTGGAATTGCTTCGCTCCATCGTCTTCTGCTTCCACCGTGATTGCAACTGCTCCAGTCTGCGCTTGTTTTCCCGTTTGACTAGTGGTACGGAATAGTTCGGTGATGACCTGCAAGTAACAAAAATTGTACGTTAAAAGTGAATCTTTTGCTAAAAGTAGTCATTTATTTGAGTTCTATCATGGTCCATTGGGCACCGCAGAAAAGTAACTTACCTTTTCCGTGAGACTCAATCTAGTGGTATATTCAGGACCATACACATTCTCTAAGATTTCTGATGCAATTTCTCTGACTGTTGCGTTCGGTACAATTAGCAGTCGAGTGATCCCATCGAAGACCTCATCATCCTTGATAATATCATGTCGAACACTTGAGTTGATTGACCGGTCCGAGAGCTTCGCGAGTGCTGCCCCTGCCAACACTTTAACCTTGGCCTCTGCTGTTGAGATTTCTTCCCCTCGTTTCATGTCAGTACAGGATAGGAAGAGCGGCAGCATTATGTTAACAAAGGGTTCAGCTTTGGAAAGTACAGTATAGCCCAGAAGGAGTAATAACTGTGCATACAACGCTATGGCTGATATCCGTATGTCTGGGCACTTTTCATGTGCCGTGATCACCGATACTACCGATACTGAGAGTTGCGTGAAGATTAATTCGAGCATTCGGGGATCTTTTTCAGTAGTACCTGCTAGCAAAAAGGCCATCGATCTAAGTGAGCCCTTGAGCATGTCTGGCCACACAGCGCACATGTCCTGGTCGTACTTGTAGCTGCGTATGATTGGCCTCCAGATCTTGGTCAATAGAGCAAGATCTTTGCAGATTAGTATGCAATTGTTATTATCACGGGTAAGCCTTTCAACAACCAAAAGGCCTTGCACGATCAGCTGGCATCGCGCATTGCTTTTGTCGTGGTCATGTTGTCGATCTTCCTTCTCAATGAAAGATGGATCATCGTGGGGATCTAGTAGGGAATAGATGGATTGCAGTGCTCCGGGGAACTGAGCAAGGCTGATATTGCCAGCGACATGCGCCACGATTATCGCAGCAAGCTTCCTCATCTCCCGGTCAGCCGGATCCGCCCACCCCAGCATCGTGATCAGCTTCTGTGTCCTGATCCTGGAGGAGCGGATCAGCAGCTTCACCGGTAGCTTCTGCTTCTCAAGGAAGGAGACAAGCATCCTTGCTCCCGTAATGTAGTCCTCCTCGGAGTCCGAGTCGAGCAGGCCTGCCGCGTACTTGATTAGATTCCTGTCCTTTATGGATGAAGGGTCCTTGAGGCACATGAACTTGGTGTCAGAGAGGTACTGATCAACCGACTTCCGACCCCAACTCTCCTCAAACTGGCATTTACTGGCCACAACCCTCACCAACATCGCGTTCCCTGCGTTGAGAACAAACCATAGCATGTAGAGCGTACCCTGAGCCAGGGCTAGCGAGTAGAAGATCATCATTCCTGGCTTCAGGTTGGCTTTGGAGGAGTCACCGTCGCCCTGGCCATAGTCCTGCTGGCTCAGGCGCGTCGCTGGCACTACGATGCACAAGTATAAAACGAACAAAGGATGAAGTACGAGTAGTGACAGCGGGATCAGTAGTACTGTTGTCATCAGCTTGAACATCAATCCCTTCCCAAAGCTGTTTGCTTCACCGGATGTTTGCCAGCCTAGCTGCCACATACTAGTAACCCTTCCATTCTTGTTTCTGCCGAATGCTCTGATGATGGGACCAACCAGAAGATCCAGAAAATATAGGTATTGCTCATCTGCCAAAACATTGAAGATCCTACCATAAAAAAGATAAGTTCTTTGTTAACTTTAGGCTTTACAGGGGAACATGAGAAAGTACCTATGTAAATTGCCTATGTGGATATTCGCCTATCCTAGGGGGTTTATTAGAGCATTACAAGTGAAGAGACTAACCACAATGCCAATAAATGCCACATCATACATATGTTAGAATCTACGTTTTGTAGTGTTTTGATACCTTTGCAAATCTCTAAAGGTGGAAACACATCAAAAATACCAATCCTATACCAAGCTCATTTTCTCTCATCAACTTTTATGCTCAATGCATGTAAGAGTATGTACAATAAGAATGACTCAACATGCTATAAAGAAACCCACATCAATACAATCTTACGTGGAGGAGCGAGAAAAGAAGAGAGTGCGTAGCCTGCTATAGATTTAATTGGGCTATAGTATGCAATGAGAGGAGATACAATATTGTCTAGGCAACCATTGGTTGAAGAATAGGTAGTGATAGGTCTAGGGATATTATAGCAAATGATTATTGTACAAGCTAGTTAATGTACTGGCTATAGATGATATGGACTATGGTTATAGCTAGTTGTTTGCTTTAGTTCTGTACTTGCTCTTAAAAGTTAAAGGTGAGACTAGGATACATGCTTTTTGGGCTAGCTTCAATATAATACCTGCCTACTACAGGCTCCAAGGCTTTATCAATATCAAGTTTGTGCATTACGATGGGGTGCCGGCATGAGTATCCACTCTCTCCTATTGGCAATGGCAAAAGAAGCACAATTGTCGTGCTCTTAGATGTGGTAGTTGGTAAACATATTGGTCATGAAAGTGCTATTTTTACTCGTAGTCTCCCGTGTGGTAATCTTATCTTACTATTTGAAATAGGAGTCATCTATCCGCCTCCTCCCTCACTTGGCATGCAGCGTGTAAACATCACCTCCCCAGAGAAACATAGAAAAAACCATTTAGCAAAACCCAAAGTCATTAAACTCTCATTTCCACCATCCAGACAAACAAATCAGGATCCTATCTTTTTGACCTTCTTGTTAGCTGCATTTCCTGACTTGGTTTCCTTTTTCACCAGGACTTCCTCATGCTCCTGGGAAGTGGATGCTGCCAGTCAGATATTATCCCATCCAATTGCGGCTTATTGAGATTATGACAGTTCGCAGCTCTTCTTGTTACAGGTAAATACTTGCTTAACATCGCTGCAGAGGGAGATGACTCCCATAGATCCTAGCATCTTGAGAATCATGTAAGCATAATGGAGAATCGACATGAACTTGGCAAGCGTTGGTCTTCCCAAGATGGCCTGGCAGGCTGTCTTCAAATCAGTGACCTCAAAACAGATGTTCTCCGTACGAAAATTTTTCCGTGTGTCAATGGTGGCCAGCAAGGTGATCTGGCCGAGTGGAGTTGAAGAAAGGTCAAGGATGACCCCGTATGTCGATACTTTGTATCGGCAATAATAATATGGGGCTACTCGTGAGACCTAAACTTGATGGATTGCAATGGAACACGAAACAATTTAACCTGGTTCAGGCCCTCAAGATGAGGTAATACCCTACTTCAGTTATGATGTATTGTCTTTGAGGTTTCTCTGATGAGATTATGTTTTGCCTCGAGGGGCCCCCTACCCCTCCTTATATACTAGAGAAGTGAGGTTATGTGATAGAAATCCCAGTCAGACTCTGACCAAAGGATCTCCTTCTAGGAATACAACGTACCTGACTAGAACTACATCCCTTTCCCTATCATACAAGATAATATATACCGAGTCTTGTTGTATCCCTACTTACAATATTAGGCCCATCCTCGATCCGAGTGGCCACAAAGCTTCCCACGAGATACCTGGGGCCCATGGCCTCCACAGTAGCCCCTGAGACCTTCATAGTTAAATCACAACTGGTACTGAGTGCTCATCCTCCTTGGTGAAGATTTTCCGAGTGCCTTGCTCCGAGTACTCATTGTCCAAGTACCTCTTCTCTAAGTCCCGCTTCATATCAGCTGGTAACGAGGCTACGAAGGGCTTTATAGAAAAATATAAATAGTATCTACCGAATAGGCACACCTATTAGGTGTAGCCCCCGACTTTATGCTTAATTGTGAAACAATTAAACATAAAATCAAAAATCTTTAACCTTTAAATCTTTTCCGAGTTATATATTTCTCAGAAATTTGACCCTTCAGTATCATATCAGCCGAAAATATTTTTTGCTCAAGACAATTTGGCTAAACAAATAAGCCGAGTATCACTTTATGGATTTTAATCCAATATGTGAGGTGTACTTAAAAAATACTTGTATCCCTAATTTTAATGGAGATCAGCTATTGATCCTTATAAGGATATATCCTCAATACCTGTTAAATAATTCAGATATCTGAACACATGTGTCCAGCAATCAGGCTTAACATGAAGCATATCTGATTATTTTAATCGGTCCCTGTAAAATAGTATCTGCACCGTGATTTTAACACAGCCAGTGATCGACCCAATAGGACATGCTATTTAGGAACTCATATTGTTGGCGAAACGGGACTGGGGGTCCCCACAGTCGCCGGGGACGCGTGGGTCTTCGGCCACGTCAGTTCCCAGGGGCCACATTTTGCAGAAGAGATGGCCGGCTACGACCGACATCCCGCTCGGCCCCGGGGCACCATCGGCCCCGGGGCGCCATCTCCATCGGCCTCGCCCCCGAGGCACCATCATGTCGCCTCGGACCCGGGCACCGATCCCCCGGTCCCGGGTACCGATGCCTGGGCCCGGGGCCGACTGCCGATGCCGACTACCGACTACCGATGCCGATTCACTGGAACGACTCCGCGGACCAACTTACCAACTACTCTGCCACGTGTGGGCATCTCCCGATGGCCCCCCGTGGACCTCCGACCGTACAGTCAGAAGACTTTTGACTATGGAGGCTTCGTTCGCTGTGTAGTCAGAGCTTTTGACTATGCAGGCCCCCTTTTTTCCACGACCAGGCGGCAGAGGCGTGCGCCGTCACATCCTCACGTCCCGAAGACTAGGCCGCCCGCAGCCGACCTACCCCGGCGTGGGCGTAGTAGGTGGCAGCAGGCGGCGACGTGCTCCGTCACATCCCATCCCATCCTCACGACTTTAGCTGCCCGCAGCAGACCTACTCCGGCGTGGGCTCTCCTCCGACAGCTGGCCCGGGAACTTGAGGCTCAGAGAGAGAGAGCTTCGTTGTCTAAGCCAGGAGCAAGAGCTGCCTGAGTGGTCTCAGACCGGAGCTAAGCTTCAGCTGAACCTGAGCTTCCCCGAGGGCTTCACCTTGTAACCACAATTTCACATTCATCCACCTCATAGCCAAACACACACAGGAGTAGGGTATTACGCTTCCGAGCGGCCCGAACCTGTCTAAAACGCCTCCTGTCTCTCCCGCGCGATTGTCACGGTTCGGACGGTCCGTTCCCGAAACGGACGGTCCGAACCTCTCTTTCTCCCTGCTCGGGCCTTCAGTTGCGAGCGTCCATCGTCCCCAGACGCCGCGTTCGCCTGAAAACTACTCTCCTGGCCGAATCTCAAAGGGGGGTCTCCTGACTTCCCGCCGTCGAGGTTTCATCCTTCGACACATATCTTACAGCCCAATAGGACATATTATTTAGGAACTCATATCTTACGGCCCATTACTGAGCAAGCCGGCCTAGGACTGCTTACCCAGCGCAGGCCTATAAAGCGGTGGGAGAGAAAAGATTTCCTTTTCTTCCCCAAATCGCTAAAACGCTCCAACTCCCGCACATGCGCCAAGCTTCGTGCTCTCCGCCCCAGCTAGGGTTTTCTGTAGCTCGAGCTTCCTCCTAGAAATCCGTGAAAATCTCCTCTCCTACGTCGATTCCCATCGTCTAGAACCTTTCTTGCCTAGTTCCACATCCCAACCATGCGGAGGGCGCCAGTCGATATCCCTGCCATGCCGTCTGGAGCATGGCCGACATCGGATTGCACGACCAGAGTTGCCTACCAGAACCCCCAACAAGCAGCTGGTGGAGCCAGTTCCCAGGAACTGGAACGCAGCGAGACATGACGGTGGCTATGCGATGCTTCTCAACGAGCAAGGCCAGTGGCATGAAGGGCAGTGGGACACACCATGACAGAGCGTCATGCTAGGCGGGCTCATGGGCACGGTGGTTGCGGTTGGCTCATGGACGTGGTCAACAGGCTAAGGAACGGCCTAATCTGGCCCATGGTCAAATACGGCCTCCTCTAGGGCAGATTTGACGGCGGAATTGGCAGGCGCTCTAAGTTGGCACCGTGGGTGGCGGTAGTGGCTTGCTCATTTACGCGGCCAACACCAATGAGAACAATCGAATTTTGTGCCCCCATGGCCAGACCTGATCTCTCCCTAAAAGGATCTGGTAGTGGCGATGGCAAGCATAGTGTGGCATCCAGTGGCAACGGCTAGTGCAGGCCTATTATAGGAGGCGCGGTTGCTAGGAAGCTTGGGGGTGGCAGCAGACGATGATTACCCCATGCTTGAGACCTACAACAGTGATTGTTGGCGATTGTTTAACCCTAAATATGCCATCAACATTTTAGTAAAAATATGAATAAACGATATATTACTACGATCGGTTCGCCTATTTTTAACGTGTGCCATGAGGTCGGCCGACCTCTGTTGAGTTTGACAGGCGGCCAAGGGGTAGCTTGGCTAGCTGACCGCTCTAGTCAGGCCAGCCAGTCACCCCTAGCCCGGCGACCAACAAGGCCTAGCCCAGCCGGAGCCGTTTACTCTGCCAAGCCGAGCTCAAACATGAAGTAGACCAATCGACCAACTAGTAGGCCGGCCGGCCCACTTATCAAGCATGAATAGGCACTGATCCGACGAAACTAAGCCACACGCGTGACAGAGGAACAGGATGACGGATGAAAGACGGACCAAAGGATAGAAGCAGGACACAAGATGTAGCACGTTCGAACGCTCACCTTCATACCTAGTATATATTCCTAGATTTGCATGAGATGAAGCCATCAAGGTGGGGACTAACCTGGATGACTGAACCAGACTGATCAAGGTGAGGTACCAAAAGTCCTTCTTCTGTAGCAACGTGACAAAGCCCCCGAGAAGTACGACGGTGGACCACGTCAGCGCCAGGAACGCAGTGCCCCTGACGGCCATCAGCACGCACGTCTGCAGGAGAACGTACCGGTTGATGAACCGTACTTCCGGGCGGTCGTCCATGCTCTTCACGCCGAAAGGATCGTCCTCTTCTCCGCCTCTGGCGCCCATGGCCGCCATTCCTCTCTGCCCAGCCCTCTCCCTCCGTGCCATCCAGCTACTTCCGCAGCCAAATTCCACCGAGACAGCTAGCTACCTGGAGGCAAACCGGCCGGCAAGGTCAATGATGTTTCGAGGCAATTAAGCAAGCGATCGTGTCTAGAGGCAGTAAGCTAGTTAGGCCAGATTCATATTATATACTCCTTCCGTTCTGATTTTTAAGATTTAAATCTTGTTTTACAATATAAAAATTTTTAGTATTATTTATAGTATCAGTTATTTTATCAATCGCTTTTCATTTAAATTTCTTTCCATCTTATCTCCACCACCCTTCCACCTTCATTTCTTATATATTTATTAAGAGACGCTAAAATCTTTTCTCTTAATTTTAATCTTTGATAAACTATCTATAAATACTTATATTTTGGATATTTTGAAACAGAGGGAGCAAGTGGTTTGGTGCTAACGAGGAATCTCTTCACCAATCAACTTCGCACTTATAATCACCGTCGCCTTGTGCTTCCATGCCTCACTAAGGCTTCCTTGGAAGATGCAAGTTATGCTGAGATTTTCAACGCACATCAAACGAGATAAGTTATTAGCACATAATTAATTAAGTTTTAATTATTATAAACTTAAAAAATAGATTTATTTATTTTTTAAAGCAACTTCTTATATAAAAAGTTTTCATACGAAATATACCATTTAGTACTTTTAAAAAAGTGCTAACAGAAACCGAAGAAATAGCTAAGGTCAACGAATAGCTCATATATGTGCAGACATGATAGTCGAGTGCATTAAACAAATTAATTAAGTTTCAACAATAAGACCGGCCAAATCGAGTCAATTAAGAGATTTAGGTTAGCATCTAGGCCGGCTGAGAACAAATTAAGTTAACTGCAAGAAGCTAGACCAAATGTAGTCTTTTTTTTTTTTCTTTCTTTCTTTTTTCCGAAACTTAGACCCTGTGGAGTCAACTAAAAAAACATGGAATGTACCTACAAAGGGCAGGCATGGATCCAGCGTACTACATCGCGCCGAACGATTAGGGATGGTCGAATTATTTATCACTACTATAAAAATAATTTTTGCTGATGTCTTCTAGATATTTACAGGCAGCCCACAAGGAACGGCGCTTCTACAAAAATGAGCTATCGTCCTCTTCTCCGCCTCTGGCGCCCATGGCCGCCATTCCTCTCTGCTCAGCCCTGTCCCTCCGTGCCGTCCAGCTCCTTCAGCGGCCAAATTCCACCGAGACAGCTAGCTGCCTGGAGGCAAACCAGCCGGCAAGGTCAATGATGTTTCGACGCAATTAAGCAAGCGATCTGTGTCTAGAGGCAGTAAGCTAGCTAGGCCAGATTCATATTATATGCTCTTCGTTCTAAAATAAAAGACTTTGTAAGGTTCAAATCTTGTTTCA
Source organism: Oryza meyeriana var. granulata (assembly GCA_003991445.1). Taxonomy (NCBI): domain Eukaryota; kingdom Viridiplantae; phylum Streptophyta; class Magnoliopsida; order Poales; family Poaceae; genus Oryza; species Oryza meyeriana. The sequence continues at coordinate 506,282 of RYFJ01000574.1, forward strand.
TAATATAAGAATTTTTAGTATTATTTATAGTATTAATTATTCTATCAATCATTTTCTATTTAAATTTTTTTCCATCTATCTCCACTTATCCTTCCACCTCCATTTCTTTTATATTTATTAAGAGACGCTAAAATCTTTTTTCCTTAATCTTAATATCTAATAAACTACCTATAAATACTTAGATTTTGGATATTTTGAAACACAGGGAGTAGGTGGTTTGGTACTAAGGAGGAATCTCTTCACCAATTAACTTCGTACTTGTAATCGCCGTCGCCTAGTGCTTTCATGCCTCACTAAAGCTTTCTTGGAATGTACAAGTTAGGCTAAGATTTTCATCACACGCAAAACGAGATAAGTCATTAGTATATAATTAATTAAGTTTTAATTATTACAAACTTGATAGATTTATTTATTTTTTAAAGCAACTTTTTATATAAAAAGTTTTCATATAAAACATATCCTTTAATAGTTTTAAAAAATACTAACGAAAACTGAAGGAGCAGTGAAGTCAACCCGTAGAAACCAACGCACCCAAAAGCAAACTGACCCTAAGCTGCGCCCAAGGGGCACTCAAGGTCAACGAATAGCTCATATATGTGCAGGTATGATAATCGAGTGCATTAAACAAATTAATTAAGTTTCAACAATAAGACCGGCCAAATCGAGTCAATTAAGAAATTTAGGTTAGCAGCTAGGCCGGCCGAGAACAAATTAAGTTAACTGCAAGAAGCTAGACCCAAATGTAGTCTTTTTTTTCCTTTCTTTCTTTTTTTTTCGAAACTTAGACCCTGTGGAGTCAACTAAATAAACGTGAAAAGTACCTACAGAGAGCAGGTATGGATCCAGCGTACTACATTGCGCCGAATGATTAGGGATGGTCGAATTATTTATCACTACTATAAAAATAATTTTTGCTGATGTCTTCTTGATATTTACAGGCAGCCCACAAGGAACGGCGCTTCTACAAAAATGAGCTATCTTTCTTATCAACTATATTTTCTTACCAATTAAGTCGTACTTCATCTGTTCCAAAAAAACTTTATTTTTTAGCTATGTATCTAGATAAACTTTTATCCAATTGTATAGTAAATATTATAATTAAGTCTTTGTGGAACATATTACATGTCAATGTTGTAATTAAATCTTTGTAGAACGTATTACACCTATACTTGGCGTGGATAATCAATGTATCAGTAACCGATATCTATACTAATTTGACATTTTCTAAAAGCTTTCACGTTAATCAGAAAAATCTAACCGTTAATTAGATGGATGGTATAATCATAATCGTAGATTAGATGAAACCAAATTATAATGACTACTATTAAAAAAGAGTCCTTATCGGTCACCGGTTGCAGTCATATTGATCTATAATTTTTAATCAGATCAGAAGTCTTTCAAGATATGGTCCATTACATACGTTTCATACTTTGGCATATGTCTGTTACCATTAATCGTATCCTTCCATTTAATCTTCTCTTTGATCGACATCGGTCCTCACTGTTACGCATACTACGTACACCTCCACCTATAGGAGAAGCAAGGTGCTGTGGTGATATAGTTATAGGTGCAAGTTTCGACCTATAGGATTTAATTTCTGAAGTCTATAAATGTTACGTATAGAAGAGTGTAGTTTTAATAGGATTTTAGCAAGTCTAGAGAGTTATTGTGTCCTCTCTCTTTGAGTATATATTAGAGGGTATATTTGTAGACATATGAATATCGTGTGTGGTAGCACGTAGGCGTCTTCCATATAATCGAAGAAAATAAACACTGCCCCAAAATATTAATTCAATTTCTATATGAGTATGTACCAATTAATATTTGATAATTGACTAATCCGAATCATAACTGTTCAGATTATTAGAAAAATAGAATATACATGGTAATTATTTATTGCTGCAGGAAGTTAACGCATGGTAATTATTTATTGGTGCACGAAGTTTGCATGAGTACAGCAAATATATTTAGCTTAATTTGAGTCCTTAGTTTCTAGCTTATTATCTTTGGGTTGACTGCAACAGGAAAAAAATAAATAACTAAATAATTAAATTTAGAAAACAATAAAAATGAAGTACTAATTTATTTTTGTACTTTAAAATTACTAATCTTGTAACTATAAATTCGAAGTTAATTTGCACACGAATGCATATCAAAAAGACAATTATTTGATATTTTACTACATACATTCCGAAAGACTATACTAACATGAGTTTTACAAATATATGTAATATTAATAGCACGTGCGAATACACACATATAGCCGTCTGCCAGAAATTTTCATCATCTACCAAATTATGCATCATGGGCTAGGACACTTCAATATATTACTAACAAACAAAGTGACATGTATTTTGAGTGACATGTCTGATCCTTTTGAAATGAAAATTTGAGTCACAAGAATTTTGATAATTTATTTATTTACCAAATATATGTCATGTGGATTATTGCTGATCTTGATAATTTTGATAATTTAATAGGAAGAATTCATGGGATTATTGGTCAAGCTTTAGTTGCCACAGTTTCATATTGCATAAATTCTGATATGTGCGGAATTATTAACCTTGGGTGATTGGTAGTCCGCTCTTTTGAAGTTTGAGCGGGACTTATAATTTTCAATCATGTATTTAACAATAAACATATAATTTGTAATTTTTATTCAATGAATGTAAGCATATAAGTTTCTTGTAATAGATGTTCAGGAACGTGTATTGCTTGTGCATAATTACTACTATATAAAAGTAGACCAAATAGGGAGGGGAAAAATATTGGGTGAGAAAAGGCACTCTAAGAGAGCTGAGAGATATCAATAGAAGCAATCAAGCAAATATAAATACAAATCTACTGCATCTGGAGTGATGTTTATATTATTTCATTAATCTTAATACCATAAAGAAAACCAGTTAATGTTAATTAGGTTTTTAAGCAAAAAAATTAACCATTATATTAAGCTACATACATGCATGATTACAACTTCAATTTTTCGTATTATCATGACCATTGTATTGAGAATTCATACCGAATGAAACATTCCGTCAGAAATACTCTAGCCACTTCAGTTTTTACTTAATTTGGTTTCTCTTCATACGAATGAGTAAACATTGGTATTGCAAAATATATAGCATGGCCTCTACCGTCTTAGTTTTTTCCCTAAATTTGATAGTTCCAAATCCATAATTAATAAATAATCCCTACGTTTCGTGAAACATAGCAATTTTGACTAGCCATTTTCTAATTTGACCACTTCTATTATATAAATAAACTGATAAGTTTTTAAAGAATTATCATAGTGTCTTGCACAGTAACAAATCCATGGATGGTTTTTCCGTCACAGGATATTTCGAGTCTCTAGCTATAAACAAATAAATCTGGCATGTTCATCATAATTGAACAATTTAAAAGACATTAGTGGGTAAAATGCAATTGCCAATCAAATATTATAAAATGGAGGCCATGTTCATCAAAATGAGCTGTATTCATCTTTGACTCGTAATTTGTACATGATATAAACTCTTCTTTACTTTCAATAATAAACTATCATAGTTTAAAAAATAACCAACATATTTAGTATATAATTAAAAATTAATATTAATAAACAAATAACCATAATCCGTGTGAAATATGGGTCGACGACTTTTATATAGTATGCCTTCCGAGGCGTCTGTGGACTGTGGGGGCCACGGAGCAGGCAGCATGTACAGTGGAGATGACCTACGTGTCGGAATCATGGCTGATGTTAATGACAGCATGGTGCTGCTTTCCTTAGCTAGCTAGGAGTAGCTTCATTGGTTTGCTTGCTGCATCATGAGACTGTTCCAATAAACAAAGCCATAGGGCTAATTGTTGGCACGTTTCGCTGGCCAACACGAGATTTACTTAGGGTCATTGATGGATAGGATATAACCATTTATATTTTATTGGATATGGTGATTTAATTTTTTTTATATGGATGAGATTTTTAAATTTCTTATTTGGTGGGAGAGATATAATTTGGATGGGATAAGCAAAAATTTAGTGAGGTCCATTTGTCATATATATATTAATTAAAATATAACCATCCGATATCTTATTTTAAAGATTTAATTACAATGAATATAATAGTGAAATTAGATCATAAAATGAATAAATAGTCTAGGAGAAAAAACATTTCAAAGCTCGTTAACAGAAAATTGAACCCACCCAAACTAATCAGAATAGATTACATCAGCAGGAACAAAACATAAATAGCTCCATCCGGCTGATTTGGCCAGAATCACTCACCTAACATCTTCAGAAAATATTCTCTCTCATCCCATCCAACTTTACCTATCAACCAAACACTCTCAAAAGTTGAATCACAGTAACCCATCCGAAGAAGCTCTTTACCAAGATGAGTTTAAAAGATCAAAACAGGCTATTGGAGCCCATTTAGATATCAAAACGAGCCTCACGAAAAAGTTAAAAATATACTTTTTTTCTCATGTTTTGGAAATATATACGAATGAGAAAAAATTTTACAAATATATACAAGCACCGTACCAGGGGGACGCAGCACCGCACCGGTGCCGCGCGGCAAGTCATGGCACGGTGCGGTGCAGCGCGACCGAGGCGTAGGACTGCACGGCCCACGCGCAGGACCGCCCGTTGCCTCCCAAAGCTGCTCGCCCATAACGCAGCACCGCTTGTGACACGCCGTTGACGCTCGCCCATAGCACGGTACCGCCCGTGTCCCATCCTTATCGCTGCATAGCAGAGTGTAACACCCTTGTCACGTCCGGATTTTTCTTTTTCTGTTTTTTTACCGATTGAGAAAATTCATCTCAAACAGCTTAATGAAAAAAATTTCGTAATAAAAAGGATTTAATATAATTAAATAATTAATTACGATGTGATTTGTTTCAGTTTTCTCAATCGGATTTATTTGGATTGCGGAAGTGGAGCTTGTTTTCTAATTTCTAGTTTCCCTAGAGGTCTAAATTCATTCCTTAATTCTTCAAATAATTTCAACAATTTCAAAAGGTCCAAATTTAATAATTTTCCGCAAAACCCCCTGCCTTTTTCCTTTTCTTTTCCCCTTCCTTTCCCTTCCTTTCTCTTTTTTCCACTCAGCCCCCTGCCCTTCTTCATTTTTCTCTTCTGCCCCTTCTTCTACCTTCGGCAGGGAGGCCGAAGGCCTTCCTCCTCCCCTGCCCCACGGCCGGCCCAGCTGCCGCGGCCTGCGCCGCCACGCCGCCTGGCTCGCGCCGAGCCCGGCCTGCCCCTGCGCCCGCGCCGAGCCGCGGCCCGGCCTGCTCCTGCCGCCGCCGCGCCGCCTGGCCCATCCAGTGCGCCGCCCTAACCGCCGCCCGCCCTAGCCGCGCCGAGCCGCCCCTGTATATATATATATATATGTGTGTGTGTGTGTGTGTGTGTGTGTGCAGCCGTCAGCGTTTTTCCCCTTCTCCCCAGCCAACGCCACCGCCATCTTCCTCCAGAGCCGCGCCGCGTCGAGCCGACGCCACCGCGCCGGGCCGCCGACGCCGCTGGTGAGCACCGTCCCTGCGCCGGCTTCTCTCCTCGCCCTCGCCTGCGTCTTGCTTCCCCAGCCAGCGCCGCCGCCGCCGAGCTCGCTCCTGTCCCCGGCCCAGCGCCGCCGATGCCAGTCCGCCGCCGACGCCGGTCCACCGCCACCGCCGACGCCGCCTGCGTCGGCCCTGCGCCTTGCCTGCGCCCTGTTTCCCCAGCCGACGCCATCGTCGTCCTCGCCTGCCTCCTGTTCCCGGCCGACGACGCCGCTGCCCGCCACCGCCGGACCGCCGCCACAGGCGGTTCGCCGCCCCTGCGCCACCCTGCGCCGCCACCCAGGCGGTGGCCGAAGCAGCCGACAGGGGCAAAGCCCTGTGTCTCCCTGGTGACGCTGACCAGTGGGCCCCGCGGCTGAAAAATCCTATTTTGATCTACTCCGTTGGATTTTCTAGATTAATATCAGCCATAGAATTTTTTTAATCTTGCCACGTCACCTTGCCACATCAACTTTAGATCTGGTCCTATTATCGGCATCCAGTCCAATACACGTGTCGCCACGTGGCATCCATATTATCATGTTTACCAAACTTTTTACTACAGAGTCCATCATGGACCATTTCACTAACCAGTGGTTCCCACTCTTTTTCCTCCAAAAAATAATTCAATTTCAGAATTTAAAATCCAGAATATTTTAGGAATATTTTTTTCTCTTTTACCCTCGGATTTTCCTGATTCTAAACTTCCGGAATTCATATCTCATCCATTCGGACTCCGATTCAACCCGTTCTTTTTCCTAAATTCTTCTAAAATCGAGCTCTACCTCCTGATTCAGTTGGTTATTTTTAATTGATGTTATTTAGGCTGTTTTCTTATTATTTATTTATTTTCCGTTGCAAACGTATAGACACGACAATCGACGAGCAGTTCGCCGCAAAAGACGCAGAGTAAGGCCAGTACTTGGAGCAAGGCAAGTACACCCTTTGAACATATTGGATACAATTTATAAAATATTTTTGTTGTGAAACATGCATGATTTTATTTTATAAATTATCGATGGGTAGCATGATCTAATTGTTGTCATTCCATACTTTTGATTATTGAATATCCTGTGATACTTTTCACCCTAACCTTTGTGAGTTGAACATAGGGGTCAACTCAGGGTAGAGTAGTAATTGCTTAGCTCCGCTCAAGTTGTTTTACAAACAAAATATAATAATGATTAATGATATACTTATCACTGTTTTATTTGAGCTGTGTGGCTGTGTGCTATCTTTTCGGTAGCATGTGTTGCACTGTGTAGTAAACAACGGGCGGATAAAATATTTTGGACTGGGGTGATGGGTGGTTTTGTCTGAACCTAGTAAATGGTTAAGATATCTGTGTAATCCTTACCAGGTTAGGTCTCTGTGTGAATCTAATGTGAAGCTATGTGCTATTGTAGAATTGGCAAGTTGTCCTAGTTAATTAAGGACTTCACTTCATAAGCCAATGATCTGAGCCTAACGTACAACCACATGTCCTAATGGTAAGGACCTGGCCTAGTAGGATTTTGAGTCTTGGCACTGCCGGTCCGGGTGGTTAGATGATAGGTTTTATGGTTAGCCATGGGTACTTTTTTGCCTATGTGAGATAAAGGTGTCTTATAGGGAAAGGTAGTGTTGAGGCAGAGTTTCTAAAAAGCCTTGTTACAGATTTCTTGGCTGCACACAAGGAGAAGTGTGATATTTGCGTATGGCCGTTAAGAGGATGATATATCTTGTGGGTAAAGCTGTACAACCTCTACAGAGTGTTTAACTAATCTATTCGACTAGCCGCGTCCGCGGTCATGGACATGCTCGGTGAATTCAAAAAAGGGGTAGTTTGTGAAAACAAGGGATGCTAATGATGCTATGTGCAGGAAAATGAATTTAGCTATGTGGTCCTTTGTAGATAGGTCCTGTGTGGATGGTTGGATGGTAATACCCGTTATTTAAAATGTTGTTTTTGAACTCTGTTTATAAAAGGTTTATAACTACAATTGCTGTGTTATGCAAAATAGCCTTAGCCTTTCTTTGTCAGCTGTGCATATGCATATTCCTGTGCACTTGCTGAGTATTACATGTACTCACCTTGCAATTCCCCCCAATTCCAGAAGAAAGGTTTCCGCTGTTTCCAGAGGAGTTTGCCGTTGAAGACGAGGAATAGGCCGTGTGCCCCAGTTGACTGCCTGTGGCATGTTAAATGGAGTTTCCACGTATTTATTTTTATTTCCGCTGCTATCTTGTTTTCTTTAGGCCCTTCGTGGCATAATAAATATAAACTTTAGCCATAAGGCTTTATCACAGTCAATTTATTAATAAATAGTTTGTTTTCCTTCGTGATGTTAGCTGTGAAATTATTCTTGTGACTGTGTGTGCTAGCGCGATCTTGGGCTAGTACGTGTACACAGAGGGTCCTGTTTGGGGTCCCACAACCCTGAAATCTTATTAAATATAAATTGTGCTTAAATCGTAATTTCTAGAAATTTTAAAACAAGGTAAGAGCCTTAAACAAATAAAAATCCTCAAGAATAAAATTCCGTTTGGTTGTGGGTATTTTTCTTATATTCCCCATGTCCTAAAATGCAATCTCAATTTTTATTGGAATTTTCAAAACACAAATGCTAATTTTAGGTAATAAAAACACTTCACAGGATTTTATAAAAAGAAAAACTAAAAAGAAAACCCCTAAAACCCTTGGGCCACTTTCGGCCCAGCTCTCTCTGTCTCTCCTCGCCCGTCAGCCAGCTCTTCCTGCTTCACCCCTGCCTCACCACACTTGCACTGGGGCCGGCCCAGCTCGGCCATGCTGAGCGCCAGCCACTGACAGGCCCACCTGTCAGCGTCATCCCCTACCTCGCATCGGCACCCCTCTCTCTATCCTATCCTGAAAACCTAATGGCCAAACCACCAAATTCACTCTCCTCGTTCCATCAAATCCCAAATTGATTGAGGGGAAATCAATCCTCTTTCATCCCCATCATTTCCCCTCATAAATTCCATTCAATTTCACCCTAAATCGGCTTCAATTTGAGGAGTGAATCTCAGCCGTTTCCACCATGGCCATTACACGGCCGCCATGCTCCCTCGCAGTTCCCCGTCTCCTCTCCCGTGCATAAAAATGGAGCCCCGAGTCCCCTCTCTCTTTTCCTCTCGCCACCTGAAGCTCTTGCCTTCCCTCTCGCCGTCGCGCCATCGTTTTTGAGCTCCGCCGCCGCTGCCTGCCTTCAGTTACGTCCCGTCATCGATCGGATCACCGCCAAGCTTCGCCGTGGTCGCCGTCGGCATTGTCCTGTCGTCCTGAACCCCGGCCACCACCTCACTAAGCTCGGAGCCCGCCGGAACGCCATCGTCCCCTTGAACCCGAAGCCATCCACCACTTCTTCCTCACCATCGGCCATCTCCTGTCACCGTTTTCCCCGGGGTGAGGATCGCCTCCTCGCCCCCTTGCCGTTCCGCCCCTCCCCGGCCTCCTCCGCCGCACCGATGGTCGCCGGTGGCAACCATCGGGGCGCAGCCGGTGCTCGCTTGCCCGGTAGTGGCCGTGCCGATGTGGCCGCCACGTGGTAGCCGCGTCAACGCACCGTGCCCGTTGCCGAACAGTGGGGTTCATCGGTTAGTCGTCCCTAGGCACTAACTAGTGTGGCCCAGCTGTCGGCGCTGAGCTCCTCTCCCTGGTGCCGACACAATAAAACGGATTTTCTTAAGAAAAATAAATCAAGAAATGGTTAAATCTCAATTTAAATTTCATTTAAACTTCAAACAGCCATATCTTGACCGTTCAAACTCCAAATTGACCCGTTCAAGTCTCTAATTTTTCCTTAAAACTCCTAGAGCCCAATTATGTGCTTTATTACAAATTTTTTATGCATTTTCTTAGAGTAAAGCTATTTTCTTTTTAATATGTCGTGTAGACGCCGCTGTTCCTGATTCTCCGCTCTACCTCGAGGTTGCCATTGAAGACTTTGGTTGTGAGCAAGGCAAGTCATACCCACACCCTTGTTCATATTGAATACCCATGAATTTATAAATGTATTTTTTATTTAAATTATTGCATTATGCTTTATGAAAATTTCTGTCTTCATATTGATTTATCAATGCTTATTCCTAAATCCTTGTTATAGCTTAATATTGGTATTATACCTTGACAACCCTACGTAATTGAAAACTAGCTAGTATTTCTGTGTATATGTGATGAAAATTAGCTATCTTAGGTTATGCTTAGCACACGCTGAATTTAGCAACAATTTAGTCCTTTTATGAAATAATTATGGGGAATAACAAAGTAAATAATGATAAATATAGAAATGGCTGGTTTTGCTTGATTATGGATCTTATCTATTCAAAATTCCCCAAAACTTTGTTTTCGGCTGGGCTCGAGGTGCATCATTGGTTATGTTAGTCGAACCTCGGCTGTCATAAGGACCGGTCTTTAGGCCTTAGTTGCAAAGCATAACCGTACTACCACATGTCTAATGGGTAAGGCTTAACCCGTAGCTTAGATCAGTTTTAGACAATGGAACACGAATAGAGGCAGATGAAGTTTGGTTGTTGACTGACGTCTCTTGCAAATGAAGGTCACGGGGTATCCGGGATAGAGATTGTCGATGTTCTACACCGGCAATATGAATATAGGGCTACTCATTAGATCGAAACTTGATGGATTGCAAAGGAACACGAAAGGTTTATATTAGTTCAGGCCCTTGAGATGAGGTAATACCCTACGTCCAGTTGTTGTGTATTTTCTTTGAGGTGATCTTGATGATTCTTGTGTACCTGCCCTCAGGGGGTACCCTGTCTCCCCTTATATACTAGGAGACAGGGTTACAAAGTAAGAGTCTCAGTCGGACTACGACCAAGGGATTTCCTTCTAGAGATATAACGCGCCCGACTAGGACTATATCTTCCTCATCGTACAAAGTCAAGTCTGCCGAGTTCTATCATATCTTTAATTACATAGCTAGGCCCATCCTCTGTCTGAGTGGCCCAATAGCTTCTTATGAGTTACCTCGAGCCCATGGCACAGACAGCAGCCTCTGAGACCTTCATAGTTGAGTCACAGCTGATGCCAAGTGCTCATCCTCCATGGTGAAAAATTCCCGAGTGCATTGCTCCCGAGTACTCTTTGTCTGAGTGCTTCTTTTGCCGAGTCCTGCTTCATGTCAGCTAACAGCGAGGCTATGAAGGGCTCCATGTAGAAATATAAATAGTGTGCGCCGAATAGGCGCACCTATTAGGTGTAGCCCCTAACTTTGTGCTTAATTATGAAACAATTAAACATAAAGTCAAAGATCTTTAACCTTGTAGTCTTTTCTGAGTAGTTCACTACTGGTATATGAGACTCTTCAGCATCATATCAGCCGAAAATATTTTATAGTCTCCCGAGTAGTATGTCACTCGAAAATTAGACTCTTCAGCTTCATGTCAGCTGAATGAATGTTTGCTCATGGCAATTGTTGGCTAAGCATGTAAGCCGAGTACCACTTCATGGATTTTAACCCAATATGTGGTTAAGTGTACTTGAGAGATAGTTGCATCCCTAATTTTAATGGAGACCAGCTTGTAGTCCTTATAAGGATATATCCTCAATACCTATTAAATAATACAGATACCCGAATGTATATACCCAGCTGTAGACTTAGCATAAAGCATATCTGATTATTTAATTGGTTTCTGTGAATAACACCTGCACAGCCAGCGAGCGGCCCAATAGAGCGTGCTATAGAGAAACTTATATCTTTGGCCTACTACCGAATGAGCCGGACTAAACTGACCTACCCAGCATAGCCCTATAAAATTGGCATCTCTCGCATGTCACGATGAGTACTTTAGCGTCGGTAGCCGCAATCAGCCAAAGAAATCCTTGTCCGCAAGCCTTTCCGACTTATGTTCTGGATATAGCATGGTTGCCATAGATGCCTGAGTAGGTATATCGCAGGATCTGCTTGTCGTCCTTAGGTGTGACGCAGTGTATGAGAACTCTAAATGTGCTTTAATGTTATAGGTCTTCTCTAACTTCAATAAAGCCGAATAAGGTACCCGAGGATTCGGCTGGTGACCCTCATGGGGCATACCCTACCTAGCAGAGTTATGGCCAAATAAGATACCCGAACCTTGCATCAGCATAAGATTCGGCTGGCGACCCTCATGGGGCGTACCCAACCTGGCAAAATTATAGCCGAATAAGGTACCCGAATCTCGTAGGATTCGGCTGGCGACCCTCATGGGCATACCTTACCCAACCGAGTGGTACACGAGCCCCGACTAGTGCCGGAGGTCAGTTCTATTAGCTAAATAAGGTACCCGAATCTCGCATTAGCGTAGAATTCAGTTGGCAATCCTCATGGGGCATACCCAACTCAGCAGAGTAGTACCCGAGCTCCGACTAGTACTGGAGGTCGGTTGTTAGCCGAATAAGGTACCCGAACCTCGCATTAGCATAGGATTCGGCTGGCCCCCTCATGGGGTGTACCTCTCCTAGTAAAGTTATGACCGAATAAGGTACCCGAATCTAGCATTAGCGTAGGATTCGGCTGGCAGCCCTCATAGGGCGTACCTCACCCAGCTGAGTGGTACCTGACCTCCAACTGGCGTCGAAGGTCAGTTATTAGCCACATGGAGCGTAGCCAAAGAAGTTGACGTCCCGACTGGCGCAAGTACTTGGTCAGTAGCCCTCATGGAGCATTCCGAATGATTCTTGGTAGACTGGTCCAGCCCTCGAGCGTAGGAGATAGGCTCGTAGCCCCGAGTTCCTGTCACGCGTATCTAGAACCGGCCCTACATTATAAACATATCGGATGAGTAGCATCTGATGATGAAAACAATCACCCGAAGTATTTTACAATATATGTAAATACATGTTCTTCCTATTTTTGATATTAATTTTCCCGAGTAGTTGACCCCTTATGTTTAAGCACTTTGCCTGACTAGTTATAGCCCCCTAGCGTCAGGAGTCAGCTCATGGCTCTTTCCCAGATACACGTTTTGGGTGACTTGAGTTCGTCTTTCGTGGAGCAAAGTTTCACAGATTGGAATTTATGCTACTCGAGTACTTTTGCAATCATTAAAAGAAAAAACAGAAAAATATGCAGCATGTACACCTATTAGGTGTAAGCGGATGTGGCATTAGCAAGGTCGGTCCCTGACATCCCTGTCGCATCGACCATAGTCATCACGGTGTCGTCGTTGGTCATCATCACAAATGAATTGTGATCCATGTGGTTGCTCAAACGGTCTCTAACTGGATGTGGCCACAGGGCGCCTGCTTGCGGACCTTGAGGTGACAGCGTCAGACCTCAACTTGCTTGACGAGAGAACTAGGGTCCTGGAGTCTTCCTGGTTGTGCTATATCGCTGCTGTTGCTACCATCACCTTGATTTTTGCAATCATTGGTGTTGCCATGTGGTCAGGTCCCAACTGCATCGTGTCGAGTAGAGTTGTTGCGGCAATGACATTCTGCTAAGCAGTAACAAACACATCGTGGTCGCCATCCTGGTCTGGAGGGTGTCTTTTTGTGCTTGCCACCGGGCATCGCACAATTGACAGTTGCGTGCGTCCCGTTCGGCTTGTCAGCATCTGTCTTCCTCCTCATTTTACTCGTGTAGTTGGTGAGCTTCCTCCTCCTGTTGATTGCGTAGTTCGTGAGCTTCCTGACTTGGGGTCAGATTTTCATTTGATGCCATAAACACCTCGCGGGGAGGTGAAAAACTTCCAGTACTATCCTCTGACTAATTGTCAAAGTCAAAAAACTTCCAGTACTTTCCAGCGTCTTGGCGAACAAGATATTGAGTGTACCCCCACCATTGATCAAGACCTTCTTGAGCCTGATGTTGCGCATGACTAGATCCAACACCAAGGGATACCTCCCTGGGTGCAGGACGCGGTTGGGATCATCCGAGCGGTTGAATGTGATTGCCACCTCAGAACACCTCAAATATTGGGGGACACCAGTTAATACTGTGTTGATTTCCCAAGTGGTAAACTTTTACTTTCTCCTAGATTCATATGCTATCGAGCCCGCGAAGATATGATACAACTTGGCACATTGATCCTAGAAGTCATCAAACTTGTCTTTGTCCTTATCCTTGCTGGACTCGCCTGCCTCCTTGGCCTTCTGTTGGTACTCCTGCATGAACTTCTTCAGGGAGTAGCAATCCTTCATGGCATGTTTGCCCTTTAGGTGCCTGGGCAAAGCACATCCATTACCTTGTTGTAGTTTTCTGCCCATGGGGCCCAAGGCCGGCCGTGACCAATTCCTCAAGTTTGCTTTTGTGATCGTTGGGCCTTGAGTCTTTCTTCTCCTTCTGAGTGGGCTTGGGATTTGGATTGCCCTTGAGCTGGTTAGCCACCACGTATTCTGCCAAAATATAGGCATTAACCATCTCAACCATGTGTTTCACCAAAGTAGGCAGCTTCCGAGTGATTTTCTTGATGTAGTCGGCATCTCTAACCCCTTTGCGGAAGGCTGCCATTACTGTGTGCTCTACAACATTGGGGATCGAGTTCCTTTTCTCTAAGAAGCGCCGAATGAAATCCCAAAAAAAATTCTTTTTCCCTTGTCAAATATGGTATAGATCTGACTCGGTCCCAGGTCTCTCGTAGGTGCCCTGGAAGTTGGCAATGAAGAGGTCCCGGAGCTCGCTCCAAGAATGTACAGATCTTTCCAGTAGCCCAGTGAGCCATGACCACGGAGAAGGTGCTAGCATAACTGAAAGGCAATTGGCCATTGCATTTTGATCACCTCTAGCTACCTTGATTGAAAAGGGTGCAGAATGTAAGCCATGATTATGGATCTGTCTTCTTGTTGTACTTATTGATTCCAGTCAGCTTGAACCTAGTTGGCCAGCTAACTTGACGGAGATCGGAGCCGAAGGCCAAAATGCCATCATCATCATCATGGTGGTGTGGCGGAATTCATTTCCTTGGTGGAGTCCAATGTCGTGGTGGATCCTGCATCATGGAGATCCATCACGCCAGTCCATACGGTCATAGTGAATGCCAAAGCGATCCCTCTCATCGTCATGTCGGCATTGTTCTTCTTCCCTTTTGTGACGACGATTGTCAATATCATCACGAAGATCGCAACGCATATGGTCTCGAACGTCACCTCCAGTAGGAGGCCAACTGGATCCACCAGCTCTCGACGGGTGCCAATTGCCAATAGAGTGTGAAGATTGCACTCGGGATCTAGAAGGGATGATTTCCATTGTGGTGTCTCTGTGTTGTTGAACTTTCACCGCCGTTACCATAGCCTTGGTCTTGGCAATTGTTGGAGTAGCGATGTGATTTTCTTCCAGCATCGGTTGTAGAGTATCTAGGAGGGCCGCAACAGCCATGACATTCTGCTACGTTGTGACAAAGACTGAGTGCTCCCCCATCTGGGTTTGCAAGATGTCCTCATGAACCTCCTGGCCTTTTTAGTGTAGCTTGTGTTTCCACCTCTCTTGTTCTTCTCACAGTCGGTGTTCCTCCTCTTATTTCTATCTAGCCTCCTCCTCTACCGTCGTTGTAGCCTTCGGAGTAGATGGCTTTGACGCCATGAAACCTCTTGGGGTGGAAAAAAGCTTCCAGTATTGCTCTTTGAATCGGAATCCGAGTCAGAGAAGCGGATTGATGTGTTGATGATGTCAATTGTCCTAGATCCGAACCCGACTAGCTCTTGGCCAAGTCCAAGATAAGATCTAGAGAGTTGATGCATTACTCACTGGTAGGCCATGGTAGAGTTCATCAACTTGAGTGGGAGTCGGAGACCAAAGTCTTGCTGAACCACATGTTGGGTGGTACTGCCGCTATATTCTTCAATCCGAGTGGAAGTTGGCTTGTAGTGTTGCCATCCTGCCCGTTTGATTCGTGAACGACTTGAAAAGAGACAGGTTGTCGAAGTTTTTGGCAATGAAGTGCAAGCTCTCGAAGCGAACATGCTGGCCAGGAGCAAAGGATTCACTGAAGAAGCCTACGATTGGAGCCATCAAACTCGATGAAGTAGATCTTGGCGCTTTGCCCTCTATCTAGTGTACTAACTATCGATGTTTATGATTGGTAATAATGAAACGGAGACTATGCGTGGGATCTAGGACTTGATGGTGACACAAGGCAAGAAGATTTATACAGGTTCAGACCCTTAGGAAGAGGTAATACCGTACTCCTGTTTGGCAAATTGAGATCCGTCGGGTTGTATTTCTCAATCGACTTATGTCGGGTGGTTGTGTATTGTATGAGGCTTCTTGTCCCTTGGCTGGGACCCCTGCTCCCCTTACATACCGCTAGAGGCAGGGTTACATATTTGTTAATCAAGCCAAGTAAGACTTAGTTCCCTATCCTATTTACAGTAAGTTACATGAAGATGTCCGTATGGAACTCTAATCCGTGTTTTGGAGGGCACATTTTCATGTTTTTAATTTCTACTCTATCTCTAACACCACGGTTCAGCCTACCTCATGTTCATGTTTAGGTAGTCGGATAACCTTTTTATGATGCTATTCGGGGCCCATATCCTCTACAGTTCAAGTCGTCGGACTAGCTTTCACTCAACGATATGAAAGATGCAGCCAAATGGTTCAACATCTGAATAATGTGGTTCAGATCCGAATATTGCTGATCAGCGCACGTGATGCTCAATTCGCCCAAGCTCGCGAGCTCGCCTTCTTCGCACCCTACGTCCCTGCCTGTCACATTTATGTGACCCATGAACCTAATGGGCCGGCCACAATTGAACCAAACAGAGAGGGGCAGACCAACTCAATGGGCCGGAAGGTATAGGTAACACCATTTGCATGCTGACCTGTTGCACTGCAGTAGGATTATACCTCTTTGGGGTGTCTACTATATATCTGAAAATTTTATATCATCCAATTTCATACGCTAACTGAATGTATTTGCACGCTTAATACCTGCGTGACACAGGAGAGAAAAAGTGAGTTCTCTATTATAAAAAAAAACTGGGCTCACACTTAATACCTCATTTTTTCGCTTATGGTGATTATAAACTGTAACAGCGATCAAAAATAATTTGTGCGTAAAACTTATATACATGTGCTCTTATCGATTTAAAAGCAAAAATACTAGAAAAAAATTATGATAAAAAAATAAAAATCAACTCTAAAATTAAGTTTTAAAATTCAAATTTTTATTGTGACTTATAAGTTAAAGGGTAAATAATAAAATAACTGATAAAAATTTCTCCCCTATTATTCTCGTTCTTTGTTGGGAAGCGCACCCTACTTGGTGAATTTTTTTTATTTTTATATTTATTTAATAAAATATTTACAAAAGTATATTTTTGTTTCAAAATTTTATAAAAATATATCCCCAACGCCCTCTGGGAGTGCGTTTTTTATGAAATCGCCCACCCAGAAGGCGATTTAATGACGTAGCGTAGGCTGGCCGTCAGCACTTTTGTAGACGAGCTCGAGCGCCCAAAAACGGCCCTCTAGAATGGCGGCAAGGGGGCCGCCTACAAAAAGTCGGCCGCGGGGCCGGCCATTTTATAGGAGGCCCCCTTGCTGCCCTCCTATAGGGCGGTTTTTGGGTGGCCAGGGGGCCGCCTATAAAATGGTCAGCCCGTGGGTCGGCCATTTTGCAGGCGGCCCCCTTGCCACCCTCTGAGAGAACGATTTTTAGCTAGTCCAGTATAAAACCCCCTCCCAGACTCCAAAAAGATCATAAAATTCACAGAAATTACAGAAAAAAAAGAAGAAAGAGCTGAGAGCGAGGCTGAACAAAAGCAGCGAACCTCTACTAGTTTGCTGATTCATCTGCAGGTAAAATCTTTCTTTGTAATTTCTATTTCTATATAAGAATTGATGTAGTATTGTACTGGTTCTGTGTATAGTACTATATGAAAATAAGTTGTTACTCGTAGATCTGTAGGTTTGTAGTTAATTTATTAGATGACTTAATTTGTGTAGAGATGGTAGTTATCAAATCTCGATTATATAGTTTTAGATGTGAGGAGAATGTTGGTACCTAGTTTAACTATATTTTTTCATCAACAGATATGTCAAATAAGGTGATATTTCAGTTATTTCACGGGCAAGGGAATATTAGGTATGGTCCATAAGGTGTAGATCTATCGGAGTTTAGTTTAATGGCTAAGAGCATTCATAGGCCAGCTGAGAGAAGTTTCGGGTCAGTGTACAACTGGCTGATACGAGACTTTCGACTGGACTCCCAGATCAACGCAATAACCTTGTATGTTGTAGTCAGTCGTGCAGTTGAAGGTTTTTTTAGGAACTGATGCCAGTGGATTGCACTACCACTTGGAGATGGTATGTGGAGAATGCATTCCAACGTGGTTGGCCACTTGGCATACTTGTGTCGGTGTATGAGAAGGATAACACCGCTGCTGCAATGCCCGTGTAAGATGATGAGGGTCCAAGTACGGCAGAGGTGATGCCAAAACAATGGAAGAAAATAAAGGAGAAAATGAAGAAGATAGACAGCCAACAGGTGTGGCAGATGAGGGAGAACTGATCGACACCATTGTCGAAAAAATAAATAGGGAAGATTCTAAAAATGAGCATGTAGAGCATGATGATTCGTCTGATGAGGACAATATGAAGCCTGCAGAATGGAGCAACGAGGACTTCTCTGGTCTTGTTATCTTCGAGTGGTATCATGTGCCATGGGAGTATAAGGAGAATGAGGTCATCCGGGAGGCTAAATATGCATATGTAGAGGATTTAAAAGAGGCAGTAAAACAATGGGCGGTGTCACTTCAGAGGAAATTCTCAGTCGTGAAGTCAAGCAAATCAGTGTATGAAGTGAAATGCATAAAGGATGAGTGTCCATGGCGGATGCACGCATTCAAGGGTAAATAGAAAGATTATTGGCAAGTTTCAATCGTGACATCTGTATTTGTTGCAACAGAGATGTGCTCCCACATTGTGAACAATCTGGGGTACTGTCGGAGGATGAAACCTCGACGGCGGGGAGTCTGGAGACCCCCCTTTGAGATTCGGCCAAGGGAGTTGTTCTCAGGTGAGTGCAGCGTCCGGTGGAGGATGGATCGATGGATGGCACACAAGCGAGACAGGAGGAGGTAGACAGGTTCAGGCCGCACGGAGGCGTAATACCCTACTCCTGTATGTGTTTTGCTATGTGGGAGAGAATATGGTTTGTTCTACAAGGTGTTCTCCTCGGGAGCTCAGGAGCTAGCCTAACCCGGGAGCTAAGACTGTCTAGGAGCTCAGCTCGGAGCCGAGGAAGAAGAAGAAGACCTGGGCTCAAGGAAGAAGAAGACCGGGGCTCTAGGAGTCAATCTAAGCTGCTCATTGCCCCCTCTTTTCGTTGGCATGGTCCTCCTTTTATCGAGCAAGGGGATTCCACAGTGCTAAGGGTACATGCTGATAGAGAGAGCTTCTCTCGGTATGGTCTGTCCCGTCGCACGCGTGCGCTGCTGTCGCCACGCCGGAGTAGGTATTGCTAGCCCGCCTGCTGTTGCCATGCCGGAGCTGCTGCCGCACGTCTGGTCGGCTGCGGAGGACGGCTGGAGCGTGGAGACGTGACGGCGCACGCCTCCAAGTCAAAAGGCTCTGACTGCACAGCGATTGCACAGTGAAAGAAGCCTCCGTAGTCAAAAGGCTCTGACTGTGAACAGGGAGCAGGCGCCACGGGAGCGAGGCGTGTCACGCTTCGTCGCCTCGGGTTGGAGAGTTGGTCCGCTCGGGTCAACCTCGTACCTGGAGCGAGTCAGTCGGCTCCCGGGACCGAGGCCGAGGACCCAGGACCCAGGACCGAGGCTGTCGTGCACGGGGCCCGGGACCGGGAAGGTCGGCACCCGGGACCCAGGACCGAGGCTATCGTGCCCGGGACCCGGGACCGGGGAATGTCCCCGGGCCACGGGCCCGAGGAAGATGCACCGGGGGAGGCGCTCCCGGGCCCGGGGAAGGCCCATCCGGGCACGGGGTAGCGCACCCGGGCCCGGGCAGCGCTCGTGCCCCGGGCACTTAGCAGGAGAGCCGGTCGCCAGTTGTGCAGAACATGGGCCCGGAGTAGCTGGCGTGGCAGAAGACCCACGCGACCCCGGGGTATGTGGGACCCCCTGTCCTGTTTCGCCGATAGGTACAAACCAAGGTCAATTGTTAGACATATTAAAGAGAAATTTAAATACACAATTAGCTATGCTAAGGCTTAGAGGGCAAAATAAAAGGTTGTAGAGATGAGGTTTGGTACATTTGAAGCATCTTATGATAATTTGCCTCGTCTATTAGGCCGTATTCTTCAGAGGAATCCGGAGACCTGCTACAACTTAAAAGCCTTTCCATCAATTGACCATGGTAATAAAAGTGTGTTGCAACGGGTATTCTTTGCATTAGGTGCTTGCATTCAGGCATTTGTGTATTGTCGTCCCATCCTCTGCATCGATGGGACATTTCTGACCAGAAAGTATAAAGGGCAGATATTAATAGCAATCGGAGTTGATGGGAATAACCAAGTTCTACTGGTGGCTTTTGCTTTTGTTGAGAGTGAGAACATTGATAGCTGGTATTAGTTTCTAGAAAGAGTTAAGTCTGCAATTATACGGATGAGACCAGATGTATGCCTCATAAATGACCGTCACGCCGGCTTGCTGCGGGCAATTGAGGAATTGAGATATGGATATGCTGAGAAGGGATACCCACCAAGGTGGTCTGATGTCCAAAGCAGATGGTGCATGTGTCATATGGGTGCCAATTTCTACAGGCAGTTTAAGAATAAGCACCTTATGGATCTTTTCAAGAGGCTGTGCGCCCAGAATCAAGAAAAAAAATTCAATGAGCTTTGGAGAAGGTTGGATGAGCTGACCTCTAAACAAATAAATGAGCAGTCCAGGAGGGTTACCCTTGTAAGGGATGAGGCTCCACAAGCTCCTAGACCTCTATCAAGTGATGGACCTCATATGAGAAGAAGGTCGACATCCTCAGTTAGAAAATTTTCGGAGTGGATTGAGAATGAGCCAAAGGAGAAATGGACATTGTTGTATGACAAGGATGGTTCTCGATTTGGTATAATGACCACAAATTTGGCAGAGGTTTATAACTGGGTCATATATGGTGTTCAAGAGCTCCCACTTGTTGGCACAGTTGAATTTATCTTGCATGGCATATGCAAGTACTTCAGAGATCGGTTCAGAGCAGCCGGTCCCTCAATGGCGGATAATAATATTTTCTTTGGCATACTACTGAGTAAGTACCTGCAAGATAAAAGTAAAAAGGCCCGAAGACATCGAGCTATACCTCAAAGTACACAAGAACACATATTTGAAATATTGTGTATCGACAAGGGCATGCACGAAATCTACCGCAAAAGAGTTATGCAGTAGTGCGTGCTGAAGGAAGACGGGACCTGTAAGTGCTCGTGCCGAAAGCCTTCTCTGCTCCACAAGCCATGTTCTCATGTTATTGCCGCGAGCGGTGAGTGCAGGATAGAAGCACGTTATTTTGTCTCACCGTATTTCAGAAAAGAAGCAATCTACAATACCTGGAGTGAAGAGATATACAGCTTCGGTATTGCGGGGATATTTATTACAGAGCATCCTCAAGCTATCTACATTCCTGACCCAACAAAATTGAGGGATAAAGCAGGTCGCCGCAAGACAAGACGCATCCGTAATGACATGGATAAGTCAGAAGCCGGTGGAAGACGTAAACATTGTTCAAAGTGCGACCAAACAGGTCATACATATAAAAAATATCCAAAGGATACAACCAGTCCAAGTGCGGTGGAAGCTGGACCGTCGGGTTCAGGCGCTAATGGCAGTCGTCCTACAGGTAAAGGCACAGTTTCAAGACGACCCGTCCTAGACGTTCTCGAGCATTTAGTGGTACTGCGGTGTAGTGTAAGTCTATACTTGATCTTTGTTATAGAACGATACGTACCATACTGTTGTTTTTTATTGTCATGTAATAATATTATAAACCTTAATGATAATTTATAATGTTGTTGTTTAATTAACTTTGCAAACTTACTCTTACTTGTTGCTTTGACAATACAATTTACGCTAACTCTCTATTTGCATGCAGGTATGGCGTACCATACACCTGAGCTGCTCGACCGGGGCCACGACCAGTCCCACCGGTCTTACCTGTCAGCCGTCGAGGGTGCCTAGCTAGCCACCTTCTGTCCACGGCCTTCACATCACCTCCTGCGGATAGACCCCTAGTTCCGTGAGAGGTAAGAGCTGTACCAATATTCATTCACATCATTTGTACATATCTATGTTCCCCAATATTAAATACAGTGCTATATTCTGCAGGTTGCGTGAGTTTGGACTTCTTCCGCTGTGCAGGCTAGTTGAGCCTGCACCGGACGGGAGAGACCTCGCCAGGTGATGGGACGCTGACCGGTCACTTCTGGTAGCACTGGTGGATCGCTGGAGACCCGAGACCCACACGTTCCACCTACCGTGCGGTGAAATGACTCCCACACTATAGGATGTGTCCTACCTGCTAGTACTTCCCCTCGCAAGCAACGCAGTCGGTCCGGTTGACGGGGTGCATGGTTGGTCGCAAGACATCACTGCTCGGTTCGAGCCCGTGCACCATCGTCCTGAACTTGGTATGTTGAGGTCACTACCGGCTTACACCACGAGCGGTCCCTCGCAGGCGTTGCTGCTACAGTTCACCGTAAGTCGTGGATTCCTTCGATTCACAATCATCCGACTTATAAAGCAACAGTGGTGCTAACTATAATCTTGCTTTACAGCCTGATCAGCTAGACCCTGACGCCGACGAATACTCGGTGCGGCAGAGCATGGAGGCGTACCTGCTGTGGCTGTTTGGGTGGGTGATGTTCACCAGCTCGACGGGACACGCGGTGGACAAGGGACTGATCCACTACGCTCTTGCGATCTCCGACAGCAAGGATGGTTGCGTACCACAGTGGAGCTAGGGATCTACTGTGCTAGCGGTGACGTACCGTGCTCTTTGTGACGCGTGCACAAAGACCGATCCAGGTGCGATCCTCGCCGGTTGCCCTCTCCTTCTGCAGCTATGGGTGACCGAGCGGTTCGTGATAGGTCGTCCTCTGATTCAGCACTCTCCCTACGAGGACGGCCTTGGAGGCTTGTACGGGCAGTGGCCCGAGGACCGTCCGACAGTATAGTGTCGCAGTGGGGTACGTAACGTGAAATTCTTTGTTTACCACTTATGCGCAAACACTGACGTGTCCTCCTTTCCTATTTTGCAACGTCATTACGCCCACACGCAGGTTAGGAGGGCCTACTCTGACTTCGTTATGGAGTTCGACCGCCTGCTGCCCAGCGACGTCGTCTAGGAGCCGGTCCGTAGGCCATCGCGGCCCATGCACCGCTCGGACTTTCAGCTCTTTGCACGCACGACCAGGCATACTGGATGACGACATAGCCGTTGGTGTTCGACATCTTCGTCGAGCCCCACTGTCCGCAACGCCTAATGCGACAGTTCGGCCTACGTTAGCACTTCCCTATGCCCGTCGATATCGTTATGCCGCACGACGTGCACCGGT
The DNA here is from genome assembly GCA_003991445.1 of Oryza meyeriana var. granulata. Classification (NCBI taxonomy): domain Eukaryota; kingdom Viridiplantae; phylum Streptophyta; class Magnoliopsida; order Poales; family Poaceae; genus Oryza; species Oryza meyeriana. The sequence goes on from RYFJ01000574.1 coordinate 529,246, forward strand.
TAGTACAGCTACGATCTTTGTTGAGTACTACAACTCTTTAATGTAGTCTAATATACTCTCTACAAATAAGTATAATCGTAGGGGACAGGCAGGCAGCGCTCAGTGGTATCCCCGACTGGAGAAGAATGTGCAGGACTGGTTGTTGGCGACGGAGGAGGTCATCGACGAGATATATCCATACACTGAGGACACCTACCTAGCATGCCTCAGGTGGTACCAGCCCCGTACCCGCACACGCGTGACGTTCACCCTAGATGATCCACAGTCACACGTTGCCGCTATGATGGACATGTATCCTAGACACCGTGACCAGGATTACTTCCACATGGTAAGTCATATTATTTTTGCACTTTGCTATTCTCTTTGTAGGTGTCCACGGTTCTAACACATATTCACGTCACATTTGAAATAGGCCGACGCAGCGCGACAGGTTCAGGCTGATGTGAATGCGACGTTTGGACGGTTGGGCAGTGGGATCGTGCTAACTGCGGATGAGCAGAGGACGACCTTCAAGAGGATTCGTCAGGCGATGCACATAGTGATTTGTGCGCTCACTTGTCATGCGGCCGACGCGGTACCTCCCGTAGTTGTACATCAGCAACAGCCACGGCCAGCAGGAGCAGGAGCAGGAGTGCGCCCGCATGGTTCCAGTCAGCCAGCTGGCCCCTCTAGAGGTAAATTCCGCTAACCATCGGTTCATAACTTGTTTCCTTCTACGATATGCACTGTTTTACATCAATATGCTTCCGTGCAGCTTTCGCTACACCGTACCTACATCCCTTCGGAGCTGGCACGTCGACGCAGGGAGCGTACCACGCACAACCACACGCGCAGCAGGGCATGAGCAGTGCCCCTAGGGCCACCACAGGAGGTCCTTCAGGTTACACCAAAGTTTACTTTTGCCTTACAAAATTTCAGTTTATAATTATCAACAATTTTGTGCACAGGGTTCCACTCTACAGCGTCGGGGATGTTTGCTGGCGCTAGCTCCTCCACGCAGGGCGTACGCGGCAGCGGTTGGGCACCGGATCCTTTTGAGGGGGACGACTTGGAGGACGAGGACAAGGAGATCTAGGAGATACTAGGTACCTCGCAGCTCGAAGGAGCTCCGCCACCGCAGACACAGGACCTACCAGCTACCACACCCGTGCAGGCGACCCACGCCGGCCGTGTCGTACCACCAGACCGGCTGACGTACTCCCAGAGCCAGGTGCGAGCACAGGCTAGGAGGACGAAGAGGGCTAGAGGTTACGGTCAAGGCCCATAGTACGTTGTACCAATAGTAGTTCGCTTGTTGAACATCATCATGTTTTATTAATTCTACGTTTACTGAAGAAACCCCTCTACTTTGTTTACGCTCATCGATCAAACGATGTACTCCTCACGATCTACGTTTGCGACGAAACTGATGAAAAACATGAATTTTTGAGTTTCAACTTCACGGCGAAAGTAGATTCCGAGCGGTTGTAGGAAGTGCCAAGAAGACCTTCTTGCAGCTGGTGGAGGGGTATTTATAGCCCCTCCCTCAAAAACTAGCCGTTGAGGTGCATTAAATGCACTCTTTTTCTCAGAAACAGACACCACCCAGTCCGACCGCCACCCCCATCGAACTACCTAGGCGGTACTGGACCAGGCCAGTCCGACCGGGTAGGGTCAGGCGGTCCAACCGCCACCCCCATCCAAACTACCTGGGCGATACTGGACCAGGCCGGTCTGACCAGGTGGGGTCATGCGGTCCGACCCCCAGGCAACAAAGGGCAAGGGATGAAAAGATAAACCAAGCATGCATGTCCTAGTGCGGCAATTGATCATTTCTTCGCCAAGATTACTATCCCTCTTGATAGTACGGCAAAACTAAAATGAAAACTTAGCTTACATTCGATCGTCCGACACCTCGATCATTTAAGCAAATCGCTAGATTGTTTATCTTCGCTCCATAGCTTTTGCGCCGTTGATTTTAATCGGTCGTTATCTTTCTTGGCATGTGAATCTAACTTCTGTTGCATATACTTAACCACAAGAGTTAGTCCACAATTAGCCCTTGTCATTGATTACTAAAATTAACAACGGGGCCTAGCTACTTCAGCGGTGACAACCGAGCACACGTTAATTACTTACGAACCTAATGAAATTATCCATCCAACGAGTATAAACGGCACATGAAAAGTTTCTAGTTATCGTTATTACATATCTTAGGGTATTTCAAACGGATATCCGACTAGATATACAACTACTGTGTGCAGCGTGGGTATTTCCCCTTCCTCGCCGCCTCTGGCCCAGCTTCCTTTGCACGTAGTGCCCTCTCCCGCTTCCTCTCCCTGTCTGCCTCACGGGCTTCCTTCTCCTGCCACTCCTTCTCCTCCTTCCTCTTCTGCTCAGCCTCCTACTCTGCTTCTCTGGCCCAAAGATATTCGCGCCGCTCCCTGTTCCAATCTTTTAACCCATGAAGAAACTCTGCGCCCTGTGGGCGGACCTCTATATCTATCCACTGTACAAAGCCGTATAGAGGCGGAGGAGGCTTCGGTGCCTTGACATATGCAAATTTGTTAGCTCAAAGGTTCAAATTTTTCTTACTACAAGATAATTCGTACTACCTTCACTGGCTTCTTTGACTTCTCCTTCTTCCCCTGTGGTTTCGGCTTCTCCAGGGAGTACGCATAATTAGCACACATCCAATACCTTTGCCGGTATGTGTGATCTTTCTCACTTATTGTAACTTTGCAATTATCTTCGTACCAACACATCAGCAAAGGCACGCCAATCGAAGGTCGTTAACGACCGGATATACCGAACGCATCCATAGCAACCTACATTATAAACAAATAAACGCAAGTTATAACTCGCTAGGACAAAAATACCTTATACAACTACATACCTAGGGTATACTACATATGACTACAAAAAATGAAATATCATCGTCCTTATTTCCATCTCCCTAGCATTTCTCGAACTAGTGCTACTCATCTAGTAAAAAAAACCTAACTTCTCTCATCCGGCCTATCAATGTCCTTAGCCGTTATGCTCAACTACAATAGATCTACAATACTACATATACTACATTATTTATTGATTACAAATGGAAATTGCAAAGAGACATAAAATATTACCTGCAGACAAATCCGTAAACCGGCAGAGCTTCGCCGCTTTCGTTTACCTTCACTCTCAACTGTCTCTTCTTTTTTCTATTATTTTTGTCAATTTTATGAACTTTTCGGAAGCTGGGAGGGGGTTTTATAATGTGGTAGTAAAAAATTGCCCTCCCAAAGGACGATTTTTTACTCAGAAAGAATTTTTTTAAATAAAATGGGCTATTTTACAGGCGGCCGGAGAGCCGCCTGCAAAATTACTGATGGCCGGCCGTCGGCCACGTCATGAAATCGCCCTCTGAGAGGGCAATTTATAAAAAACACACTCCCAAAGAGCGTTGAGGGCATATTTTTATAAAATTTTAAAACAAAAATATACTTTTGTAAATATTTTATTAAATAAATATAAAAATAAAAAAAATTCCCTACTTGGCTGGCTGCAGCTCGTTCCCAGCAGAGAAGCAAATCTCGTTCTCTCTCCTAAAATCTCCAAACACAAAAGTTTCATATCATTGGCATCAGCGGCAGTGGCGGAGGACTCAGTATGACAAGGGTGGGCACTTGCCATACCTTGATTTTTCCATCAGTATCAACTACTTTTGGGTTAGCAAGACTAAAATTCTTTTTTCTCCTTTGTATTCTTCTGGTTTGATCATGATAATTGCTGCTACTAGATATTTATACAAAAGGATTAGTTGTTTCATAAATATTCTAATAATATAGATACAAAATTTTAATTATTATAATGAAATACGCCACACCTCAATTCTTTTCTGCCCTCTGCCACTGATCAGCGGCGAGCTTGGGCTAAGACTGGCCGCTGACCGGAGCTCAAAGTTCAGTCGTTGGTAATAGCATGACCTCTAGCTTGGCGCCGCCGTCATCGACCCGATCGACCTCGATCCTCGTCCTCAGCATCAGCGACGGAGAGCTCAAGAGGTGGCTGTGCGAGAGTTCCAGATTAGCAGCACTGACGCAGGAGAGGCTTGAGCTCAACGCCTCGCGCACGAGAATAGGACGATCAGATCAGAGTCTCTAACAGAGATGATGATAGTTGTTTTAAAAAACAGTTAAAGATATTTTTCACACAAAAAGTTTGTAAAACAATGCTAGCCATTTAATGGAATTTTGAGATTTGGGACAGAAGAAACGAGTTCCAGTAGCTTACTGTAGTTGTCATTATCGATTTATATAACTTTAATTATAAATTTATGTAACTTAGTCATAAATATATGCAACTGTATCTAACGGTTCGTATCTTGATTTTTGAATACAGAAAAAATCATTTGATAGATTCAGTTTTTTAAAACGTTTAATCAATAGACGGTCCTAAAGTTTTGGTTTTCTTACCTTTTGTTCCTTGCGTGCTGCTGTTTTCGTTTGGCATGCATGGATTGATTGGTTCCCTCATGGATTCTCTGACTTCACTGCCCTTGACTTTGAGTGGCTGACATGTGGACCCCATGAGCAGTGGGCCCACGTGTCAGTGACCCAGTCAGAGGACAGTCGACGTCAGAGGAACTGCGCCCGATTGGTTCTTATTTTTGCATCTTGTAGATAATCCTCATGACATGATGGTGACCACGTGTCCAGACCACGGTCTGCCTAGCCTCTATGAAATTATGGGTTATGATTTAGTTTTTTTGATAAACAATTAGTAAAAGATTAGCAAAGGTTTGCTAAGTTGATAAATAAATGGTTATATTGATAATTGTGAGGTAGTGTTGAATTTAACGAAGTATCAAAGCATGGACAGTCTGACCAATATGGGGTGAGCGGCCAGACTAGCGTTACATGTGCGGTCTGACCACCATGGGGCAAGCGGTCAGACCTTCAGAGTGCAGGACAGAATAGGTTTTGGTGTGAATTTGAGTTTCACGTTTGTTGCTTAATGTTTATGGCTTCTAGATGTTTCATATACGTAATATGAAATATGTTTATGCTAATGTAAGGAAAGTTAAGAAGAACTTATGCCCGGATATGATTTCTTTGTTTATCTATCTGTAGATGTGTCTAAAGGCCACGAGAGTATTGCCGATGATGAATGGGGTAAGTTGAGGTCGAGACAATCAAAGAGATTATGCGGTATGCTTAGGCTAGAGAACAATACATGTGGGGATGAATTTTCATACGGCATACATGGGATATGTATGCATATGGAAATGAGTCGAATTTGGAAGGTTACCAAGTTTGAGTAGGATTTGAGTCCAAATATGTAAAGGGATATGTGTATTCCTTTTTTGAGGGGTTTCTTATATGATTATGATTCCTAGTTCTAGTTGGAGTTGTGGATATGGACAGACATATCTCTGGGTATAAATAGAGAGGGAAGCTAGACCTTGAGGGCAAGCCACAATTGAGAGATTCGAAAATTTAGAGCTCTTTGTATTAGGGTTTTGTGAGAAATTCGTCAAGGATGCTTTGGCTACACCTTGTGAATAAAACTTGAGCAATCAAGATCATATTCAAGCATCAAGGCGTCAACGATCTTCCGGTTGTAAGTTTTACGTTTGAGTTAAACCATACAAAATCTTTCTAATACTTCATAGATCAGATCTGGAAAGTTTCATTGGTTGGTTTTCGCTAGATTTGAATTTGCCCAAGTTTTAGGTTTTGTTGAAATTTGCTGAAATTTCTAACACAGCTGGCTTTCGGGGTGTTTTCTCTTAGACTGATGATTCGCTTACAAATCTCTCCAGTGGATTTGTTCCTTACTTCATATACTTTATTCTGACCAAGTTTGAACTTGATGCAATGGTTGGTTTTGGAGAAATCATGTTTTTTATATAAACCATGGCACTATATTTTCAGGCAGCCCAGTCAGACTGCCTATTGACCTGTGAGTTGTTGACCAAGTGTATTTGTTGATTTTTGAGGTTTTGATCTTCCAAAGTTCGATTTTTTTACTTCTACCGACGTTACCTATCATTTACCCTGCTCTGATAGCCTTGATTATGTGTTTCCATCCTACAGTTGCCGGTGAGTTTTCCCTAGCACATTGGCCTCGTGCTGGCCCGCCTAATATCCAAATCTATGCTTCTCCCATGTTTCCACCCAGACCCCAACTAAAGCACTTGCCCCCGGCCACGAACCAACAACCGGGGCCAAAACAGACTCCCTGTTCATCATGTCCCCATCAGGTCCCCGCACCCCTGCCGGGGACTGTAACTTCTTGTCTCCATTCGTGTTGGATGCGGACGACTAGCTCAGACCTCTCAGCGAGATGGGGTGAGCGCATCACAGCTGTGCAAGAGTTGGTGAGGGAAGACGGAAGTTGGCAGCACCATGGTTTGGCCTTGGGAAGTGACCAGAACTCAGCTCGCGAGGACGTAACAGAGTTGGGTGCGCACAACTAGCGATTGATTTGGGAATTTGATGAGCACTACGGTTTCTTCTTGGACCAAGTGGGCATCTTTTTTTTTTAATGCGTTGTAAGCTAAATATCTTTGTCTATTTTGCCATATTACGCCCCTTGCGGGTGGAAGTCAGAGCCCACCCTCGACAGACGAAGAAAGCGCCCTGTGTGCTCGGTCCAACATTGCCACCCCTACTCTATTCTCTGCTTCCCCTGTTTATTTTAGAAACCATTTTGATTCTTCAACTCTCTAAAGATTCAGAATTTGAACCATCAGGATATATTGTATACTATATTGATAAATTCGTCAACACGAGAATATATATCCATAGCAATATGTTAGCAAAAAGTTGTAAAAACTTATGCCTCCAAGCATCAAGTTAATGCTATCAAATGAAAAAATTGCAATATTACCTCGTTTTCAAACTCTCGGATAACAACCTGTGCACATTCTCTGAAACTTTCAGCAACGGGGATTTTCAAATTAAAGCCAACTTCATTCCTTTTTTTACTTGACTCCCTAAAAACTGTTCCGTCAAGCATACTAAAGTTTGATCATTGTTCATTGATATATTTAATACTAGCTACATTTGTTCTTATGAAAATTATATCAATGGATTCATTGTTGAAAATACTTTCATAATAATACAATTTTGTTATCAAGTTTCCACATAAAGAAATAAAAAAATCATGTCTAAAGTTGCCTCTGAAGTACCATAAAAAACCGAAACGAATAGAGAGAGCTGCTAGTAGTATGCCAACGGCTAGTTAACTCATGGTGCAAAAGCTTAATTCTCTAAGCTCAAGATCTTGACTGCCTATGGGGCCTGCAGGAAAACCTTAGCAGCCAAGAAACACCACAAGGCTGATATTTTCCTCTCCCCTTTTCTCTTCCAATTGGTTCTATTAGTCAAAGACAAAAATAGTCCCCCAAACCCTATCAAACCCCCTCTTTTGGCTAGTAGTTTAAACAAATTTTCTTGCTGAACCAATTGGATGGCTATAGTTTGGTCCAGGCATGGGTGAAAGCCACAACCTTTTCCCCCAATAATGATGAAGACTTTAAGTTATCAGCTGATCTATCTGATGCTAGACTGCTACTAACACTTTGGGGGATTAGTGGGCCCATGTAGGATGATGCATGCATAACATGTGATTGAAGAGAAAAAGAGTTGTACATGTGTTGCCATATGGTTAACAGTAGTTAATTTTGTGTAGATTATCTCTTGTTGTGTACTTGAGTTGAGGTAGAGAATGTGTGGAATGAATTTTTGTATTTGTTTTGACCAAATTGAGGTAGAGAATGTGGGGAATGAATTTTTGTATTTGTTTTGACCAAATTGAACCATTTTGCGTAATCCTTGCAAAAAAAACCCTTTGGATTTCATGTGTTTCAGGCGGGCTTATTTTAATTTCGTTTTGTAAAATTTGACAAACCATGGAAAAGCCCTTATGAAGGTTTTCAAAATCTGGCTAATACAGTTTATGTAAATTATACAGAAAAAGAAAGTTCTGAAAAGCTATATTTTTTCACTGTAGTTAACACAACGTAGTGCTCAATTTGGGGACAAGTTATGCTGAAAGATGATGAGTGCAACACATGCAGAAGAATGCAAAACCGATTTTCATCATGTTGATTCCAACTGGCCTTCATCATACATCGAGTGTGCAAACCATGGGCTGGCTGCAGTGAAATGAACATCTCCTGGTCCTCCTTTGTTCATGTAACTTTTGTCCCAAGATCCTCCAATCCTGTGTTGTTGTCCCCTTTTCAAGGAGAGATAAGGCAAGTTGCTCTCTAGCTAGTAAGTTTAGGAGAGGATTAAAGCTATGATAACTTTTGCCAATTTAACACTTGTTATTGGTATATATGTGCTGTCACACACACTGGCATTGAGCCAACTTATCTGTTCATAATCCCAGAAAGTTATGCACATTTCAGGTTTTCCAAAAGCTATTCGGTTTTACATCAAGCTTTACAACCAATTTTGCACCAATTGAACTCGATATTTGGCAATGTTTCTTATTCTTTGGAATATCGAATCAAGTGGTTGACAGCTGACAACTGAAACTGGTTTGAACAGGTTTTGTAGCATTGGTTGGGTGACTCTTTTAGTCTTGTGCGTGCAATATTCCATTTAAAACGGCTCGAGTAATTAAAATGTGATGCATGTAACGTTCCTCCAAATTACATCTTTTTTCTTTTTGATCCCAAAAATAGTTAATTTTTCTTTCAAAAATAGTTATTTTTGACTCTTTGGCCAATCTAGTACTATTTGTTTCAGTGGTTTAAGTGTGAGGACAGGTTGGGTTGGTATTCAGTTAACAGGTTGGGTTGGTATTCAGTTAATCTGCTGGATTAATTTACTATTGCTACACCTCCTTTCCCTGTTGATATACTCCAAGCATTTTGGCTTCTTGTTCCAAGAAGCATCTGGATGCTCCTCTGCCATTCCTTGGCATCTGCACTGAATTTAATCAAACCAGTAAACAGCTGACACTAATCTGATCATGTTCTGAATTTCAACCCCTCAGTTCTACTAGCAGTGTACTCCTTACTACTACCAGTATCTGAAAATCATACATAGTCAAAGTCAGAGATAAAGGCATGGACTGACAAATTTCAAAGTTGCAAAACCACAGTTTCAACACAGGGTTTAAATTAATCAAGACTTAGTCACCAAGCTCCTTTACTGGGAAGCAATGATCAACCAACCAACCATACATTCCCATCACCTGAAACTGAGACATCTGCAGTTCATCTGCTCAGCTAAAAAGGATGTCTCGTTCACCTTTCGCTTTTCAGAATTTTCAGAATCCCGATTTGTTCTTCGACACATGCATTGCCATTAGCAGCAAGTGCCCAAGAACATATTTCGTAATTTAACTAATTACTTCCTTCATTAACTGTCACTACACGCCAACAAACACATTTTATGCATCACCATTTCTTGATCACAATTAGGTAGGAACTCTGTGATGATGATGATTTCAGGAGCAGTCGTCCTGTACTGTGGCCGGCGTCATGCGGAAGGCGCGGTCCCAGGCGTAGCGGAACCGGACGGCGGCAGAGGGCTCGATCCGGCGGCCGTCGCCGACGAGGTTAGTGGTTCGCGGCCCTCGCGGCGGAACAGCCGCGGGTCGACGGCCACCGAGCTGGCGAACCCCTCGGAGCGAAGGTGCACCCCGCGCAGCCGCGCCTACGCGACACCGGTTGCGCACACCGTGTGCCTCGAACAACTACGGGTCGTAGCCCACCTTCTCGCCGGTGTTCGTCTGCTCCACCTCCACGCTCGACGCCGCGCACTTCGCCGCCGACGCCGCCGCCCCTAATTCACATGCCATCAAACCAACCGACCAAAAAATTCAGCCACACATGAAACAAAGATCGTGTCTTTGATCAAGAACGTCAAGAACTGGCAAGAGATCCTACCTTCGAGCAGGAGGAGGGACAAAAACACAAGAGACGAGGAGAAGCTTCATGGGCAGTGCCATGTCCTTCGTCAGGGTGGTCAGTTCTTGCGCTTTGCTGCTCTGTGACATGGAAGAGGCCATGTGATCTGATCATCTGAATTTATAGGGGAGGGAAAGGAAGGTGAGGCAAGTGGCAGGAGAGGTGCAGTGAGTGCACAAAATCAAATGGTGATATGCCTCTCAACTCTCCAAAAGTCATGTCAGGCATACAATAATCAAGTAATACTACTGTATATACTACTGCTACTGGCTGCTACTACCCACTGTGATTTTTTTGTGTACACGAGTGAAAGTGCAGAGCAACAATTAATCCTGACAAGAGTATCAGCAAGTGCAGGAGACTTTACCAGGTTACTAATTCTACAGCCCTTTCTTTGGGTGTTTCAGGTCTCTGTCACTGCCTTTTTTTCCTTAGAAAGAAGTGGATGGAAAAGAGATAGATAAGTGAGCAGTACATTGGTGCATCTTGTGAGGGGATATGATGGAAGTTCTCAGCAAATTGTTTGATGTAAAGGCCTTTCTTAGCATTTTTCTAATCAACTTTGAGAACATTGATAGTGCTTCAGGATTATGAGCACTATCCATTTGAAAATCCTGAATCTTCAGGGAATTGCAGCCATGGCTCACATAAACGACATGCTGTCATGCTTCAACATAACAAACCAGAGAAATGTTCCATCTTGCATCTTTAATTAACATGGCTCTTTCTGTTTCCTCTTTTCAAAGCTAATGTACATTCAGTAATGTGGCCAAATGCGTTTGTTGATCATTGCGCTGTAAAAGAGCAATCGATTCAATTTACTCAGAGAACGTTGGTGCATGGAAGCTCAAGTCAATTAGTCAATTCAGGCTCGCAATTATTAATATCTCCAAAGGCAAACACTATTTCAGAAGAAGACTTGAGCATAAGTCTTGGAAGGAAATTTCCATGCAGTCATCTTCCATGTGATACTGTGAAACCTTCAAAGATTGTCCTCTCTCTCACATCACAACAGCTGCACAAGAACCCAAAATTGCAGCACCAATACACACTGACATGATTCTAACGGTTTGCATCTGTCCATGTACTGCATGTCTGCTTGCACAGATCAGCTACTGATGAAGCCTTCCATCCAATGGGAAGTGAGATTGTGAGATTTTTCAGCTTAGCTAGGTCAGTCAACTCACGCGCTTTCAGTCTTCTCAAGTCTATCTGCAGGTTAATGACCCGGCCAAGGCCATTACTCCGAGTTTGACTTGTCTGTACTTGATCCATTAGGCTGCATGTCGAGAGGTACTCCCTCTGACCTAAAAAAAAAGACTCGATTTCTAGGCATTGATCAATAAATTAGTGGTGACTGGGGGAGAGAAAACAACCAAAATATCTCTCACATTAATAAAAAGTTGTATTGTCAGTTCGTAGATAAAGGTACTATTCCTTTTATTTCAAATTATAAACGTTTTGACTTTTTTTCTAAGCTAAAGTTTATTTGAGTTTGGCTGATTTTATAGAAACAAAAAATATCTACAGTATCAAGTTAGCCTCATTAAAACCATAATTAAATATATTTTTATAGTATATTTGTTTTATATTAAAAATGTTGCTATATTTTTCTATAAACTCGGTCAAACTCGAAGAAGTTTGACTTATAAAAAAGTCAAAACATCTTATAATTTAAAACGGAGGCAGTACTAAATAGAGATAAAACTTCTCAATTTATGAAGAGCAAAAGCCAATTTTTTTAGACAAATTTTGAATACTAGAAATCCAGTCTTTTTAGATGGAAGTGAGTCCTAGCGCAAAAAGATGGTAGATTGGTAGCTTATAGATAATGGGACCTAATTTTATAATTAAAAATAGTAACTTCTGGCACCTCTCAGGAACTGTAAATTACTTATCTGTGGGAGAGGAGGTCGATTTTATATATGTAGTATTGAAGCATAAGTAAATTTTTTTTGCTAGATTAAGGTTTTAGGTGACGCTATTTTCAGCATTTACCTATTTTTTTCGAGATTTCAACAATTAAGCGTTAGAATATCGTAAATAGATGGGAAGGGTTGAGTCATGTAAAATTCGACGACTTGAACTCATAGCTCAAAAGTGAACTGCATTTTGATGGACCGGGCCAAGCCCATGCACATATGTACACTGTCTACAGAGCTGAGAAGCCCAATGACAAGACATGGTTTTGTATTTTGTAATACAAGCCCAACCAGTGTTAGCTTACATAAATCTTGGGCTCACATTGATGAATTTTTTACATTTTTATATTTATTTAATAAAAGATTTACAAAACTACATTTTCATTTCAAATATTTACAAAAATATACTCCCATCGCTCTCTGGGAGAGCGATTTTTATAAATAGTCCTTCCAGAGGGCGATTTAATGACGTGGCTGACGGCCATTGGCCCGGGCGGCCAGGCATGTATTTTGCAGGTGGCCGGGGGCCAAGCGGACGCGTCCGACCACGCTGAGGACCGTCCGGCGAGGCGAAACAGAGGGGGCGTAGCCGGCAATAAAACGGACCGTCCGGCCATGAACAGGATGGTCCGGCCAGGCAAAACAAAGGAGGCACAGTTAGTGAGCTTTTTTCGTGGCAGCTCGTAACTCGTCAGGTGACCAAAAGAGAAAAGCTAGAGGAGTACCAGGCGAACCTAACGGTGGTTGTCTCGCGGTCGGAGGTGGTTGGAATCACCGGCGACAACGGCGGAGACGGCGAACTCTTTCGGCATGCATATGGATTTTACCTTACAAGCTGAAATGGTGCATGCATGCAATACCTGAGGGACTAGAGAGGCTCACCAAAGATGTTGGGTTACTCAGCAGTGCTGGAACGGCGACGGTTGCTACGGAAGAGGTCCAGCGGCGGCTGAATGCCTCGGGCGCTCGTCAGCAGCCGGATCTGGGCCAGGATCCCTTATAAATTTGAATTGACAATGTGATTACTAATTTTTCTTTAAAAGAGAGCAAAACATGGGTCTCCATATATGTATATACATATATATTCTGGGTATGTTACAACAAAGTAAAGAGGTTTCTTCAGTATGCATAGAATTAATAAAACATGATATACAACAGACAAACTATTACTGATAGAATGTACTATAGGCCCTGACCGTAACCTCTAGCTCTCTTTGTCTTCCTACCCGCCGGGCAATTTGCAAGGCGGCCCCTGGGCCACTCTAAAAACCACCCTCTGAGAGGGCGCAGGAGCCGCTGTAAAAATGGCCGGCAGGGCGGTTTTTTAGGTGGCCCGGGGGGCCGCCTGCAAATTGCCTGACGGCCGTTGGCCGGGCGGCCAACGGCCATCAGCCACGTCATTAAATCGCCCTCTGGAAGGGCGATTTATAAAAATCGCCCTCCCAGAGGGCGGCGGGAGTATATTTTTGTAAATGTTTAAAATGAAAATATAGTTTTGTAAATCTTTTATTAAATAAATATAAAAATGTAAAAAATTCTCAGCTAGGTTATGTTAATTACTACCTCTTGAAAAAAGGGGAAGGTTTGTCAACGCTCCAACTCAGTGTCATTCATACATAAAGTGCCTGGATAGGAAACGCGTGGACTGCTTTAGAGGGATATCCTTTTTATACCCAAAAATTGCTACCAATTACGCTCCAAATTAATCTCCGTTTGATAAGAGAATATACATAGCTGGAATTCAAATGCGTTTATCCAGATTATCCTCTCTGCAATAAATCGATCGATTTTAGGACGGCCACCCCCATTATCTTTTCGGCTATATATCGCATACCATCATCGCATCAAGATCAAATTCAGTCAAGCTAACATCTCAGAACAGCGTACAGAGGCAACAGAAGATGGATGTTAAGGCTCCGTCCCTCTCGCTCTCTTCTCGCTGCCCTCCTCTACCATGTGCACAGAGGCATATATATATATTCGGCCTGTTTAATTCTCCTCGATATTTTTACATTTTCATATATAGATTCTGATATGCAACGCGACTTTGATAACTGCATGTTTGTCACTTTTCACGAGATAAAATAAAAATTGTATGCTTTTAAAATTAGCCGACAGAAATATATATACAAGATGATTAAACAGCGTGGGCGTGGTGGTGTGTATTTTGCAGGTGAGGGCGGCGTGTGCGTGTGGACATCCACGTGGGTCCGGTGGCAGAGGACGGGGAAGCTGGTGGAGGGGCAGGCGGGTACCAGGTGACGGTGACAACGCGTGCTCGTGCCCGCAAATCCGGCGTCACGGTGCGCTGCCCTCGGCCTTTCCACCGCGAGCCGGTGGACAAGTCCAAGATCAGGCGTCATCGACGGCCAGAACTGCTCGTCGAGCGGCGCGCATCGCCAGGGGGGCGACGGTGAGCTTCCCTACGCGTGGAAGACGCCGCAGGACTTCGCGTCTGTCAGCGCCAAGCCGCAGTGCTAAACGATGGGATCTCTCTCACACA